>CM067359.1:105443317-105848317 GCA_034401795.1 Chaetoderma sp. LZ-2023a | reverse complement strand
TTTCTCTGGTAGTCTCAGATAAATTTGCAATATAAAACACAATACTAATGTGGGAATTTGTCATTAAAATTTGTATGGGGAAAACCTTTCTAAACAACGGCATCCATTTTATTTACGTCACCGGCTAATTAACATAATGCAAAGTCGTCCCAACACTAAATCGCCAGATTGCATCAAAATCTCGCCAATAACTATAATGCTGATTAGGATATAATTTTAAACAAAATTATTACTCAAACCGTTTTTAAAACGTTATCTTCTATACACAATATCATATTAACTTATGAAATTCGCGATCGCAATATTACAGTTAATATTTTCTTCAAGGCATGATTTCGTTCTCGGGTCGAATTGGAAATGAAAGAAGAAAGGGAGATAATTACATCATAATTAATTACAATCGCGTGATTTACGTCTTTTCGCAACCTGTTTTGCTGATTTATGATTAATTTTGACAAAATAAACGATGTTTATTTAACTGTGCGTAATATTTAGGCGGTCTAATTAATAATTTCACTCCCGCGATGATGGATATTATAAGGTATATTAAGCTTTAAAGGCGTAAAACGTTACGAATGTATCAGGGCATGAAAATACGTTCTGTTTTCGTGCTAATTTTTATCATTTAAATTTTTTGTTTCATGTCCATAAAACCGATATTCGGTTAAAACCGATATGAAAAGTCTTATCGAAACCGATATGGCTGTAAGCCAAACCGCGCAGCCCTACCAGTGTTGTACATACAGGTGTTATGAAAAGAAAAGTTTGTTTATGGCAAATATGATGAGTGCGACCGGCCGGTCAGTCCAGTAGCGAAGCGCTCAAATTCCTCCAGACGAAATTCGAAAGGTATGGAGGAAATTGGAGCTCCCCACTCCCAGAACATATTTAAAATGTGTAGTCTGTACACATCAAACATAGTAAATTCCAGTAAATTTGGTTTACGACGATAGCAATGAGCTGCAGGACAGACTGTGGTAGTAGTAGTGGCAGCAGTAGTCGCAGTGACAGTGGCAATGGCAGCAACAGTAACAGTAGCAGTAGATGTAACAGTAGAGGCAGTAGTAGTAGTTGCTGCTGCTGCCACTGTCATTTACCGTTGTTGTTGGTTTGGGACAGAATGATAAGTGCAACGACGGGCCTGACAGACCAGGAGTGAAGTGCTCCAATTCCTCCAGACGAAATTCGAAAAACGCATGGAGGAATTCGGAGGTCTCCACTCCCAGAACATATTTCTAATTTGCAAGATGTACAATTTTAAATTAATAGATGTATACACCTTGTACATAGGTATTAAAAACAAAACTACTAAAATCACATACATTCAGAGGCCCAAACCGCGCGCCCAGATGCAATGAAACGGAACAAATCCCAGCATATGACGACCTCATTACGAGTGAATTAATAATATTATTTCTTTTAAGTTGTCAAATTGAATTAGATACACGAGTCCCTAATTCAAATTCACAACTAAAAACTACGAAATGTATTTACATGGAATGAACTCATCACCTGCTAAGACCAATCCCGACCCACTACATCGAGGCACGCAATCTAAGCCTCCAAATGTATATAGCTTCAACAATTCCACTTCCAAGCATGCTGGTGCGAACAAGCACCTTTAAAGGGATAAATACGTCACCGATTTTGGTTTTAACACAATTGTTATTATTATAACCTTCAGTATAATTAACCTGGTCACTCCAGGTCACATTTATTATTAATTAATGGCTGTTGTTGTTGTTGTTGTTGTTGTTGTTGTTTTTGTTGTTGTTGTTGTTGTTGCTACTGCTGTTTTTGTTGTTGTTGTTGTGGTGGTGGTGGTGGTTTCTGATGTTGTTGTTGTTTTGTTGTTGTTATTGTTGTTGTTGTTGTTGTTGTTGTTGTTGTTGTTGTTGTTATTGTTATTGTTGTTGCAGATGCAAATCTAGATATAATTTGTATGCACATGGTAGAAGTGCAATATCTGTGGGTGTATTTGAGGAATGCGTCCAAGATATGTTGTCCCCCACCACCCCCCCCCCCCCAACCCCCATCGCCCGCCCCCCCCCCCCACAAACACACACAACACGCACGCACGCACGCACAGACACACGCACGCACGCACGTACACACAAAAACCTAAGAAATTCAGAATGCAGGAAATCGAGTTTGCACATTTCAATGTTTTTTCTCGTCGTGGTTAGGTAGGTGGGTATCCCCGAACACCTTTCTATGAGAGGCGGGATAGGGGGAGGGTGGGGGGGCACCTATTTCATATCTTCGTCCAGATGCCATCCAGTGTGCCCTTTTGTGGACCCTGAGCCCGCCCCTCAAATTTGCTTCCGGCATCCCTGTTGTTGTTGTTGTTGTTGTTGTTGTTGTTGTTGTTGTTGTTGTTGTTGTCTGTTCTTGTCGTCGTCGTCGTCGTCGTCATCGTATTAATTTGCCATTGTTATCACTGGTTTAGTTTCTGTTATTAAATCTCTCGTCATCACGGTCTTTTACCTGTATTGCAATTGAGAAGCTATGACACGGATAAAGCCACACCGCTTAGCTACAAGTTTTGAATGTTAACTGATGAATAATTTTTCGAATTTGAAGTAATTTGGTTGGCTGCAGTAATATTTGGGGAGGAATTCCAATCTTTCTTTCTGGAAATGTGAGCAGACTGAAACAAAGTGGAACTCATCGCCTATATCATTTTCGTCACATAACTGGCATATCCGTTCTTCCCTGGGTAGTCCCTCCCATCGACCCTTTTCAATCGGTAGGCGATGGTTACTAGTTCTGAATTTGGTAAATGTAATCCGATTTCTGTTTCCCAAGTTGTTGTATGTATGCTTCAATTTCAAAATTAGACTTAAATGCTGTATAATTTTTCCGGTTCCATGAACCCGAACACGAGGCCTAATGTAAATGTCGCCTCGAATTCGACAATCATATGGGCAATCCACATACAAAATTTGGTTGAATTTCGATCACTCCGACGTTCAACTAACAACCCACCCCAAAGTTTCATATCGATTCGGTCGTGTAATTCACCTTTCCAGAGTATCCATCGATGGTTTGACGTCATTACATTACGTCATACTCAGCTAAGCCGGTGTAGGATGACGTCATAATCATTAGGGTATAGATGATTCTGTTAGGCCCGTCTTTACCTCTTAATAGTCAAACACGTTGTATGAATTGTATACATTGAATTGTACTATTTAATAAACATGCTGTTGAGTATTTTGAAACTCATTTGACTGGGTACTGTTGCTGCCATAGTTAATTTTATGTCGTGTCAAATTTCATGACTTTGACCCAAACTTTAACAGAGTTTGTGGAAATGTGTTCCCCTTAGATTAGACTGCATGATGTATCCACTGGTCAATCATAAGCAAGCTATCTTTTTGTCTTTAGTTATAACTTTATTCATACTCAGTATTCCTTCTTCCTAAATAACGGCCAAAATCCGCTGAAATTATAAATGCTGAAATATTCGCAATTATCCCATCTGTGTACCAGGGATTTCTTGTAATTTGTGTTTCTTTCTTAACCATGTGATGTTTGAATTCCAAAAAAACCATTTTCAACGTAACTATATGCCCTACAGGTAAACAGTTGAATCTTTTTAAAGCTAAGTTGAGTGGAAGCTGGTGCTGCCATAGGCAACAACAGGTTCCTTTCAAATTAGTTTCAAAATATTGACCATAATAATGGAGTTTTCCAGTTTTAGCTATGCCCCGCCCATCACTAACTAAGCTCCACCCACACCCCGCCCCGAGGGGAATGATCGATCCCCGAATGCCTTACTTATCAATTTTCTGAAAACGATACAGGTAAGCTGTTGGTAAGCAACAGCGCCCAGTAAAATTAGTTTCAAAATATTAAACAGATTATCCATTAAATATTAAAGACATACAATTCGTACAAAAATGCATAGTCCGTCTTCAGATATGCGTTCGTGACGTACTTATCTACGTCATTCATGGCATGATAATGACGTCATTCATTATGATTTCATTCTACCCGTCACATAGTTGACTATGACGCCATAGGATGGATGGATAAAGTGGAAAGGTCTATTACTCAATTGTATAGGAACATTCATGTCAAGCATTTAGTGCTGAAAAGATTAGGTCGTGCGAGGATAGTCTATGTCAATACATTTGTAACAGATAAACGGGTTCCCATGACCCAAACCACGAAGGACTGTGCACTTAGTCTCGTGTATTCCTACACAAATATAACGGTTGAATAATTAATGGCTGTAAATGTTGCATAGTTGTAACCATGGAAACGTGGTCGATTGTAACGAGGTCCAGCTATCTACCGGTATCACCATAAACTTAATCGCTAGACACCGCGCCCGCATATCTTGTCTATGGGACGATTTTAGACCGGGCCCCCCGCCGGGTTGCGCTCAGCTGGGAAGGTTACCAATTTGTAATGGAATCAAAAGCTTCCATTTCTATCTCTATTTAAGGAAATGGTCGCGGGCGGGCAGGCGGACGCACGGACAGATGGACGGATGAGCAGACAGACAGACAGACAGACAGACACGCGGCAAGACCACGCGTCCGCATACCTTCTCTATGGGACGATTTTAGATAGGTTCCCAGCAGGATTGAGCCCAGCTGAGATGGTTACCAATTTGTAATGCCGGTCAAAAGATTTAATTTCTATCCCTATTTAAGGAAATGGTCTTCTGACAGGATTTTGTTGGTAGTTGTAGCAAGGAAGCGCGCCTAATTGGTACCCCCCAAAGTTTAGCTAGATCAGCTGTTACGGTTACTGTTTAAAATCACTTTCGTTGCTACCCTGCCTTAAAGGACAACTCTGGGATGGTAAAAAGTGTGCTTTATTTGAAAGATTATTACATGTTTAATGAAATTGCGCCAGAATAATAACCAGATAGAAATAGCGTAAACAACTATCGCTAGATAAAGTCGGTAAAATTGACAATTTTTCGCACATTGGGGCGCTGCCATTTTATCGCGTCTATAGAGACTTCAGCCCCGCACCACAGCTATTGCTATGACTGGAGGAGCGAGGCTAATAGATACGGGTATATATTTTAAGGAAGTATACGTAAATGATAATAGCAAACGAACCGCTGGAGCGATTCCAATGATTCTAGGATCTCTAAATAGGTGCCGACATCGGAATTAATATGATATAATGGATGTTAATATCGGACAAGAGGCTCAAAAGACTGGAATATATACAAAAATTATTCATCGAAGATACGATCTGAGAATATGTTATCCTTTTTTGGTAAAATTCAGCATGAGATGGCGTTTGTCTCGCGACTATCTTTGCGTATTGTCTTTAAATCGGAGTGTGCTTAAAGTTGAAAGATATTGCTATTTGCCTGACCAATTATAATTTTGCTCACGTGAATATTGCCAGAGATATTACTAAATAAATTAACATTTTGACATAAAATCTGGGAATTTCAATATTTCGCGGCAAGCTGTAGTAATTTCAATAATTAAGATATTTTGATGGAATTTTACCGGTTATGTCATAACATGGTAAAGCTTGGGCACAGCAAATCCTGTCTTTGTATCTGTAATGCTCATTCTGATATGGGATGATGGATAGAGCACATACTGAATTTTTGAAATTTTTGGCTGAGATTTTGCTGGCTTGGTTTTTCCCGCAGAGTGTATCTTTTGAACCACTAGGCAGATTCTAACATCCCTATCATTGGATAAATCTTCGAATTTTCAGCTACAGGTATGTATCAGAATTATTACAATCGGTTCTGTGGTTCCGGAAATATTATCATATAACATGTTTTCTTGGACTATATATTTACACTGCCTGCGACATACGCTATAACGATATCTTGAGTGGGCTGAGTAATTTGGCAATACGCACGTGTCAAGTGTGCCACTTCATTTAACCCTTATCGCATGGTGTAAATGCGTAATAGCCTAATTACAGAAAGAGTGCAAGGGTACATTTTGAAAGGAAAATGTTGCTGAAACGTGTTGCTGTCGTGCACAGCAATGACTTACAGCAGCATTGTTACCAAAATGAACACATTCTGATAGGAAAGAGAAAATGGAATCTATGCTTCAGCGGTCTAGGGGTTAACGATTCCCCACAGACGAATACGAGAACCACTTGAAACACTTACTAGCTTAACTTGACAATGTCCTAACGATTACAAATTACCACATGTTAGGCCTCCATGCATATACATATTTATTGTACAGCCCTCGTGCTCGGCAAAGATATCGTTGGTGCGTGGATGACGTCAGGATCTCCTGAAATCTCGCTCTCGTTGTAAGAAAATGGCGCCGTCCGGGAGATAAAATAACCCCATGTTTATGATGGTGTAGTTACTCGTATTATTTGTCTATTGTTTTTATTTAGGATCCAATATGTTAGTCATATAATAGTCTTTCAAATAAAGTACACTTTTCCCAATCCCGGAATTGTCCTTTAATTACAGAAACATGGTTACTAGACATTTTCTTTGGTAGGGTGTGCCAGCAAGATGGCTGCCAAAATCATAATAGATCAGCTCGTTGAGTTACTGATTGAAATTAGTCTCAATATGTCCCCTAGTATCATGAATGGCTGTTGGCAGAAATGTGGTCTAACCTAGTCAGAAGACCCACTTTTGTGGCACCCCCTAAAATACTAGATCATCTCATGGTGTTGCTGGTTGAAATGTCATATATGTTCCCTAGTGCCATGACCGGTGCCAGGAATTTTTAATGACGGGATAACCCAGCCAGAAACCCCAGAAATTTCCACTGGCCCGGGTTACCAGTCAGATTCTTATAGGCCTTAAGTACTGGGATGTACCCGTACACGGGTGGAGCGGAGAAAAGTCTACGATGAGGCAATATAAACCCAATAATTCTAAAACAAATTAAAAGCACAATTTTCGGTGAATGTTCATTGGGACTAGCCAAGGTGAAAGTGGCCTCTAGTTATTTCTCCTACTTGAACATTCACAGAAATTTGTGCTTTTAATTTTTTTAGAATTATTGGGTTTCTATTACATTTTACTTCATTCTCAGAAAACGTCCTCCAGAGTGTGTAGGGGTGTCAGTCGGTGACGCTGGGTAAAGTATGGCACCGCGGTAAAGCAGGGTACTATATAGTGCAGAACAACTCAGAAATAACGTTCATAAATATTTAAACAAGATATATTAATACATTGAAAGGCTTTAACATCTCAATTCATTCTGTAAAAACGCCCACCAGACGGACGGACGGACGCAGCATAGCCACTTTCACTTACGGTGTGGGAGTGATTAGCTTTAGTAACTCACATCTTCTAGGTCTGATCGAAAGACCGGCGATACCGCCGATAAGCAAATTCTGGATAGTTTATGGATACGTCGGAAACTACTGATCCGGCTTGTCCCACATTTAAAGCAAGAAAATATGTGGCTGTGAACTAGGATTCCACAAGTTTGATCTTGATCCGAAAAATCCTAGCAATCAGGAAAATCTAGAAAATTCTATAGAATGTTACTAAGTGACAAAACCGGGAAGGCGATGGTCTACAACCTGTGATCGTGCTCGTTTCATTACATTTCAGGACATGGCCTGTTGCTGAATAAGTGAGTCCCAATACGAGCAATAAATCTTTCCGCTTTATCCACCCATCATATGACGTCATAATCAACTACGTGACGTGTATATGGACATCATAATGAATGACGTCATGAATGACGTAGATAAGTACGTCGCGAACGCATATTTGAAGACGGACTAAATACTATTGAATGTTTTGAAACTAATTTGACTGGGCGCTGTTGCATTATTTACCTGCATAAATGTTGGAGGTTTCCAGGTTTGGTTATGTCCCGCCCATCACTAGCTAAGCTCCACCCACACCCCGCCGTGTTGGGATTGATCGATCCCCGAATGCCTTGACTATCAATTTTCTGAAAACTATACAGGTAAGCTGTTGGTAAGCAACAGCGGCCAGTCAAATTAGTTGTAAAATATTCAACAGCCTACCTATAGAGTTTTCAGGAAATTGATAGTCAGGGGATCGATCAATCACAACACGGCGAAGTGTGGGTGGCGATTAGCTAGAGGTGGGCGGGGCAAGCAAAAACTGGAAAGGTCCATAGCCTATATAGGCCTAAGTTTGTTGAAACCCTGAGATTTTGTTTCTGCCCGTGATTTTGTATTGCGCCCAAGATACTATCACAATACTCTTGTGATGTACCTCGTGAGTAACGAAGGACCGTGTTCTACTTGACTACGGTTCGTTGTTACTGGAAACTGTTGCTATGTGGTGTTCGACAGCTACAACTTTCGTCTGCAACAACCTTAAGCCGAACGTCAGTTACCACGCTAACTTGAATTTGAGAGCACTAACCGATCATTCTGCGGTAAGTCGGGTAATTACCCTGTACTTAACTGGTAATTACACTGTACTTAACTGTTAATTACCCTGTACTTAACTGGTAATCATTAATTCTTTTTGTTTGGGATGCTATCCAGATGCGAAATGGCAACTTCTTAATGATGTAAGGAATATTCGGTTGAATATTCTGAAACTATTTTGACTAGGACATGGCAACAAGTTCCAGTCGAATTAATTTCAAAATATTCAACAACCTTCCTGTATATCTGTCTTGAAATTGAAAGACTGAAATTTCAAGAGTTGGTGGGTTAATTTCTGGACGAGCTGTGTATAGCCGAGGATACAGTGTGATGTGTTTCGGCTGTAACTAGATAGGAGGAAGGGATTTGTATCGTCCTGTCTGTGTCACCGGAAGCGGCATGACATAGGGATATGAACTCCTATTCGTGCCTAATTGTGATAATTATATTTATTCTATAAGTGCGATAGATGTAATTCAATCCTAAGCGAATTTTTTATTCTTGTTTCATAGATTTAGTACATGAACTATTGCAATACCGATACTAGGTAATACTGCCAAAGTGGTATTCACAATAGAGGACTAATCCGAGGTAAGTCTTAATGAATTAAATCCGATCGATCACAAATATTAATTTACACTTGTCATAACTTAGGCTGTGTTCTCACTAGAGACTTAATCGGGAATAAGGCCATACCTCAGTATTGCTCTACGCCGGTTAAGTATCCAGTGAGAACACGGCCTTAGAGTAGCTCTCTATTGTGAACAGGGACTAAAACCTTTCTTCCACTAGTCAACCATTTACTTGGGAGTAGATATGGCCGAGACACCTGTGGTCTCGAGCGAGTGAACGCGACTACTCGTGATTGAGTCAATGTGAGATCAATTAACTCTCACACTGGGAGACATCCACATACACGTACTAACATACGCCCACTCACGTCGCCCCGCTGTCTGTGGCCGTACTTGCAGACCTTTGATCTCTTGCTATGTGAAGTAACATTACGCTGGAGGGCTGGATGGTAGCCATGGAGGGCATCATTTATTTATTATTGCGCATTTTAATTGACTGCGACCGAGAGTTCATTTATATGTAGGATGGTTCGTTAACTTAGCGTAAATATCATAGCCCGCAAGCGCTGGACTCGATGCGGGAGCAGAGCGAGAAGGGGAGACCGCGCAATAGGACTATGGGAGACCTCTTGCGACCTATTGATATGCTTACACTCGCAGGCGAATGCTTACAGCGTACCCTCAACGCGTGAGAGGGGGTCAAGGTTTGCAACCACTCGCACATACTCGCGTCTACTTCCAAGGAAATGGTCGCCTACTGTTTACAGCAAAGAGGTACTCCCGCATAATTCCAAAGTATCGAATACTTTCGCATGTCAAAACACACTAATTCGATACATTCATCAGATTTCATAATTCGAAAAAAAACTTAGCAGATTAACTGATTGCAGTAGTTGCTTCGATGTCAAGCTGTAATGTTAACGCAAAAGATTTCGTATCTACGTCGCTAGGGGAGCTCTTATAATGGACGTTTCCAGTTTTAGTTATGGCCGGCCCACCTCTAGCTAAACTCCATCCACAATTCGCCGTGTTGGGATTGATCGATCCCCTAATGCCCTTTACAATCAATTTCCTGAAAATTATACAGGCAAGCTGTTGAATATTTTGCAACTAATTTGACTGGGTGCTGTTGCTGCATATGGCAGTCAAATTAGTTTCAGAATATTCAACAGCATGTTTCTTAAATGGCAAAAACATACAATTCTTACAACGTGTCGGACTATTAAGCGTTAAAGACGGACTTAATCTAATCATTCATGGCGTCATGATTATGACGTCAGCATACACGTCGTGTAGTTAATTATGGCGTCATATGATTGTGTGAGGGAATGGATTCATTAATTGGCTAACACACTATTTTCGCCTAGTGTGTCCAATGATTAACGAGAAGCTACGGGGTCACCACCACCAGCACCGCCCCGCCCCGCCCAGCTAGGTGTTGTATTCAAATTTAAATGTGCTAGTATGAATGCTGATGTTTTATTTCTAAACAGCGCCTCTTAGGCCGTGTTCTCACTAGATAGTTAGTCAGGAATAATGCCATACCTTGGTATTGCGTTATTCCGAATTAAGTCCCTAGTGAGAACACGGCCTTAGTTTTAAATCGGATTACTTGTTTCTGAGTAGATATACATTCTTAGTTCAAGAAAGGGAAGTGGTATTTATTATATAAACAAGCCTTCTACCCAGTTCCACATTTTTCGATACGAGCGCACATGCCGTATTCAACGGAGCATTTTCATTGGCTATTTAAACCCATTTAAATCGACCAATTAAAACATCGATTGATGTGAGCGAGAAGCTACGATTTGTTTCATCGCAAAATTTCATCGTTTGACAGTTTATCAGTCGGCAGCGAAGTAACGATTGATGGCCGTGGCTCTGCGATAGTCTTAGAAGAAAAGTGGAGTTTACGGCTGACATCGCCAGATTTTGTGTTTGTCACTATATTTTGCTGCGCATTCAGTATCTGTTATCAAGCAGTGGTGCGTCACAGCGACGGCATCGATTTCACGAAATCAACAATGAGAAATCAGATAAAAGTCACATTAGCAACTACTGGCAAATATTTCAAAATTACAGTTTATATGATAAATAAAATCTCAAACTCGGTCACTTTTCATATCACTGTTATGAACCTCGTTGAAAAGTATCAATTTTGCACTCGCTAAAGCTCGTGCAAATTGATAATTTTCAACTCGGTCCATAATAGTGATATGAAAAGTGACCGAGTTCCAGATTCTCTATATATCGAACACATTTTAAAGATGCTACCAGAACGGCCATCGATTGATTTGTGTAGCAAATGTCCCCGTTATACCGTCGTACTCCGCGCTCAATGTGTTATTGTATTAGTATATAATAAGTTACAAAAAACAAAGACGTCAGCGCAAGGAGAACCGATGTAATGTTAGATCATGGGCGTCATTTGGTGGGAGACAGGGGGTGGGGGCATGTCCCCTCCACTTTTTGGGGTGGAAGGATAACATATCTAATGTCCCCTCCACTTTTTAGGAGTTCAAGAAAATGCAAACAAGGACTAAATCATAATATATGGCTACTGATATTGTTTCGCCCATTTAACATAGGCTACATAGTCATTATTATTGGCTATGAGGATTGGGAGCATGAGGTATGCACATCACAGTGCAGTAACGCTGAAAGAACATAGAGTTATATTCCAGACTATGGCTCATTCAGTCAGGAAAATGTCTCCGCAAGTGGAGAGGCTCCTTTCCCTGTTGCTAATCTCACCTGTCAGTTCTTGTGACGCGGGATGTTCTTTTAGTGATCTCAGGCGTTTAAAAACATGGCTACGATCAACAATGACACAGCAGCATTTAAACCATGTAATGGTCTGTAATGTTCAAAGCGACAAATTGGAACTGATCAACTGTCAGTAGATAGCTGAGCGTTTAATAAAAGATGCACTTATTCTCGCCATAATCTGTTTGGTTTAATTTTAAATGCAAACAGAATCCATGTGGGCAATCTGGAACACAAATTTGCTAGAGACGCTCTAAGAACTAAATGATCAAATTCAATGTGTAATAGATTTGTATAGTAAGTTCAGCTGTTGCTTAATACAGTCAAACGTGTCTATAATGGACAGTAGGATAGAAAGGTGGTCACTAAAGACATATGGTCACTTCTTTAACCGTAAGTGTGTGCGTATTATTTCAGTGAGTGTATGTGAGCGGGCGTGTATGGATAATATTTACTCCGGTGCCTGGGCACTAGTTTTATTACGGACATCATCCATGCAGTCACGGCCAACCATCTCCTGCAGAGGTTGGAGTGGTAAGGGGAGGTGGCAGTGATTGCGTGCGCATCCTAAGCACACGCTATCACTGCCACCTCCCTTCAACCAGCCTATGGCTACTACAGTAGGCTACAGATCAGAAATAAATCCAAATTCTCCAAAACCAAAAAACCGCCAGATATTACAAATTCTGAGCGCTGTGTAAGAAATGATCTGTTGTCTATTTTTAACCTAATCTGAATGGAAGTCATTACTGTCTCGGGCAGCAATGGCCTCCAATCAAGCCGGATTCAAAATATTCAAGAGTACCTTTTATTTTGCTTGTGAAACATTCTAAGTCAATTTCGAGCTGCATTGCAGCATTCCTTTACCAATGGTGGTGTGTGTTTGTAAGTACCCCTCATCAGCCAGATTTCAAGATTTATTATTTGTGCAGTTTTACGGGAGGTAGACTGGTGTACTTTCACGAGGTAATGTCACTGGAGTTGTTGCTGTCTTAGATGGCAATAGCCTCCAGCGCATCCCCTCATGAACATACACTAGATAATGTGGTCCATGGTAAGTGTTAATAATAGTAAATGATAGAAAACAATAGTGCTCCTAAGCTTGGTTTCTGCGGAACACCGCAAACCACGCTAGACACAGCTAGGTGCTCACCATTATAATAGTAAATGATAGAAAACAATAGTGCTCCTAAGCTTGGTTTCTGCGGAACACCGCAAACCACGCTAGACACAGCTATAGGTGTTCACATTTATATTGAAAAGATTATTTTTCTCAATCTTTCTGCTAGCAATGTGGGTGTTTAAACCATTCAAGTTCTACTCATTTGCTCCCATAATAACACAATTTCTGACAGTGAGACAAATAATGCGACTTAGTAATCGACTAATCTTTATAAATGAGCCGCAGAAGTAAGAATCCATCTATTACTTATCTAGTTACAGTGTTTACAGTGTACAAGAATTCGAAAAGACTCGCCATGTATTGTAAGTTTAATTAAAACTTCGTTTCTTTATCGAAATATCTTCAATATAAAGGTGTTTTCAATGATTTGGAGCTCAAGGGCTTAAATCTTCAGAGCTCAGGGTAAATATATTTTCTAGAGATCTATAGTACTGTCATATCGACATTATTCTTATTACAGTTAACTCAAGGTCATTATTTACCAGCATAAATGTTGGAAATGACATCTGAGAGTATCTAGATTTCAAAATTTTCCGAGGGTCCTATCTTAAATAGACCGGTGAGTGTAATATGTAAATGGGTGGTTGGGTTAATGTCATCTGCCGATCTCCATAGCATAATTTATCATTTAAACTCGGCTTTCAGCCCATTTAATATTTCTCTATATATGATGACACGGGAAAGATGTTCATTGGTTAGATAACCCGTAAGAAATAATCCCACATGCCGCATGACGCCGGAAATGTTTCCGTAACCACGACGACGGTGAAAATGTCAACACGGAGGGATACGTTATGTTGTTGATCTAAATTTTGTAATGTATAGCTTATACTACCTAGTTATGGAATACGTTTGTAGATTTGCATGATATATGGAAATAATTTAAAAGTTGAATTAAATGTAATTTCAAGTCCGAAATAATGATGTTTTGTTTGTCATTATTTGTGTGGAGCATTGGTCCGCACACTTAGCAAGTGATGCAAAGCGAAAACGAACAGAGCAAAATGATGTGTTCAAACGGATTTCAGGGATGGACTTTATTTGAAAATTTGTCAGAATATTATTCTATATGATAAATAGATTCGCAATCTTGGTCCCATTTAATAACACTCTTATCACCCTCGTCGATAATTCACCTTTCCAGAGTACCCACCCATCATATGACGTCATAATGAACTGCGTGATGTGTAGAATGACATCATAATGAATGACGTCGCTAAGTACGTCACTAACGCGTATTTGAAGACGGTCTATGCGTCGGTGTACAAATTGTTTGCTTTTACTATTTAATAAATATTCTGTTGAATATTTTGAAACTAATTTGACTGGGCGCTGTTGCTGCCATAGGCAGCAACAGCACCCAGTCAAATTAGTTACAAAGTATTCAAATTAGTTACAAAATATTCAACAGCTTCCCTGTATAGTTTTCAGAAAATTGCTAGGGCATTTGGGGATCGATCAATCCCAACACGGCGAGGTGTGGGTGGAGCTTAGTTAGTGATGGGCGGGGCATGGCTAAAAATGGAGGTTCATTGTTAAATTTCACTCGCTAATGCCTAGCGCAGGCGACTGTTTTTTTCATCCGTTTTTCAACGCAAGCCATGCGAATGCAGTCGCAGATCGGATGAACGTATTTGTACGCGGGGACCTTCAACTCCGTTTCCGTTGCGTTTTGCAACGATAGAAAATCAAACAGGTTAAAGATATTAGACGGAAGGACGCAGCGGCATCGTCATGAAATGGGCCGTGTGCGGCAGAGTCCGTTTGCGTTTCTGGGGCCGTATTCACAAAGAGTGTGTAACTTACGTACATGCCTAAGTTACGCACCTATTTACGACCCCTACTTATTCCGTATTCACGAAGGGGTGCCTAACCTACGTCAAAAAGCGTAAGTTAGGCGCGGAGCTCTCTAGGGTTTTGAGGCTCGAATCAGCTGTTCACGAGCGCCGCTTATGACGCGAACGAGGTCACAGTTGTCAAGTCTTTCCGGAGACTGCCGAGAAGCGTACAAGTATTATTTCCCAATCCCCGTTGACAACATATATCGAGAACTGTATAAATATTAACATTATCTTCTAAATTAACGATTGAATATTTTATATAACTTTCATAGACTATTTAGCAACCAATATTTGAATAAGAAAGCACGAAATTAATTGGGAGGTACTACGCTATTATACATGTTGCGAGTGAACAAACTACTTGGTTGGAGAAGACTATTTCACGGAAATACTGATCGGCCTGCATTTTACTAATATATGGCATGCCGGCATTTCCGATAAATATTCCGCTATAGATATGTGGATTAGCAAGTCCATGAACAAGAGGTGAAATGCCGCCGCCCCCCCCCCCCCCACACACTTAGATATGCATCAGCCATGAATTCGGCGTACAATGCATATGTATCTGCAAGTCCCGCTACACCCCCTCGCCAACACACACACACCCTGGATGTCTGTGGCGAAAATTTCAAGCCTACGTACGATTCCAAATAATCCAATCCAAAACAAGTTTCACTGTTCACGAGCAGAACTTATGACGCTTGAAACAAAGTTTTTTGTCATATTGTACACCCAAAAAGGTTTAAGATTTTCTGGAAATATTTTTCCCAGATTTTTGTTATCACTGATTTTTTTATATCACTGCATACCTGTATAGTTACTATGATATCAGGGACAGGTTCGGCTGTTGCAATGTTCTAGCCAATGAATAGATTAGCCAAATACCATTTTTGTTTACTTCAATGTCACTTATGAACCACGAAAACTAGGTCAAAAGCGTGTTCAATGAAGCATGACAAGTAGGTCACAACTTTTCCTACGCAACACACCTTCAGCGTATAATACATCCATATACCAGGTTTAGTTCCAGTATGTCAGCTCTTGAAACTATAGCCCAGACTAACAGTCTGTAATGTTCAATGAACCATGAAAAGTAAATCAAAGGTATGTCACAATGACCTATTTTTTATACATCGTACACCTCCTCTCTAAGATGCATCCACATATCAAGTTTAGTTCCCGTATACCAAAAAACCTACAGCCACTTCCCAGACAAAAAATTTCTGTAATGTTCAGTAAACCGTGAAAGGTAGGCCAAAATTAGGTCACGCTGACCTACTTTTTGCACATCACCTGCATAAGATGCATCCATGTACCAAGTGTCATGGTCATACGTATAAGTCTTGAAACTATGGCCCGGACAAGCTTGTAGAGGGTGAATGGACGGGCAAGGCCGTGACAATATGCAGAATGGCCAGGTAAGTGTACGAACTGTCTTTGATGGATTTACTATTTAATAAATATTCTGCTGAATAGGCATCAACAGCGCCAAGTGAAATTAGCTTCAAAATATTCAACAGCTTACCTGTGTAGAAACCTTTAAACTGGGATTCTGAAAATTCAGGGTTCACAGTATATTAATTGAACCCAACACGCACAAAGCATGGGCGGAGCTTAGCTATAGATGTGTGGATCAAAGCTAGAATTAGATCCCTCTATTGCTTTTAAAGCTCAGTTTATCTCAATTCTGACTGATTGGAAACAGCAACAGCATCCAATCAAATTAACAAGAGATCTGTGACGCGCATCTGGACCATTAGCATTTTAACTACCGTATTTGCATTTAAATAGGCACGATGGATAATTTTCGAAAAAAACAAGATGGTCACAAAAGGAATTGACCAAACAAAATTATCGGTTGATATGTTGAAGCATTCAACCCAAGTTTCATTGAAATTGGGCCATTAATTAAGGAGTAACACTTTAACCATTACCACTCTGGTGTCAATATTCAATCTTTTACTATGTCAATAGCAATGAAACCGGTGTACATTTTTCAACAATTTTGGTGGATTATGTTTCTGTCTATGACAACATCTTACACCAATTTTGGTGAAAAATAAACACCAAATGTTGACATCAGAGTGGTAAGGGTTAAACTGTTTTGGAACATTTTCAAACAATCTAAGATGTCAGCCAAAAATCGACCAACTGAAAATTAGTTCTAGATTCTACATCTATAGAATCCTTCCAGCCAAATTTGCATAAAATCCACCAAGCAGTTAAGGAGATACGTATTGACAAGTTCTGGAAAAGATTTCATAAAATCTATGATTTTCATCCCAAAACTTGGCCAAGCTAAATTCTGAATAGAAGATCTGGGGCCTACCATGACAGGGACATTCTACACAAATCTTGTTGAAATCTGTCAAGCAGCTCCGAAGCGTTTTGACAATCTCCAGTACATTTTTTCGCCAAAAAAATTGACCAACCAAAATTCGGAATAAAATTTAAATAGAACCCACTTTGCTATAGTCCGTCCAGCCAACGAGGGTTGAAACCCGCCGAGTGGTAAATGAGTATTAATTAGAAAATTTTCGGTACATTTTTCATAAAATCAAAGATTTTTTCACCAAAAATTGACCAATCAAAATTCTCTATACAAGTTGTTAAAGCCTACACCCCTAGGGTACTTGCAGCCAAATTAGGTTGAAATCCGCTATACCAATCCGACAGACAGACAGGGGCACCATGGCATAAGCTCATTTGGCTTTTCAGGCCAGACGATCTAATAATATAATGTATGCGCATAGTAGGTCATCTGTCTAGCAATCGATTAATGAGGAATGTTGCCAGACAGACAGACGATAGACAGTCGCCATGGCATAAGGTCACTTGGCCTAAGGCCAGGTGAGCTAATTATAAGATGCGGGTATATAGCAGTTTATCTGCACACCTTGAGACTGGAATTTAAGGGTTAACACTCAAGCTGGGCAGAGACAGTCATTTCAGTGATGAATTTTCAAAAATAATCTGGTCTGCATACGTGGGCACTTTGTATGAGGAAATTGAAAATTTCATTCAAAAATGACATTTGCAGTGGTCTTGAGACACAAGACAATATTTTAGATAATTTACCAGTGCAATGAATGAATTGATAAGCAAGCCAGTCATTCCAGTGGTAAATTGACATGGACTCAGAAAAAATTCCATTTTTCACCAACCTCGATTACTTAACATTCAAAACGTTCTACAGGTGACTATAAATTTGCTTAAAAGAACAAATTCTATCTCACACAGGAATATGTACTAAAACTATACAGATATTCCAGCATGGAGCAATATTTTGACTAATTTTAAGTAACTGAGACAATCCAGACTGTGGTCTGATCCCAAATATGGTTTTGCTGTCTACGACAGAAGCTGACAATGTCCAGAAATGTTCAACAGAATACTCTGTCTGAAGACAGGAGAATGTATGCACGCATAAATAGAATTATATTTATTTTCATACAATCCTGCATTTTAAAGTTATCTAAACAACAAACCATTTTTACTAATCTTAACTTAAAATGTATGTAATGCTAAAAAGGGAGAAAACTCTCGTGGACAGATATATTAGCAGATAATCAGACTTGCCACAAAGTAGATATATTAACACAACAAATTTGACACTAATCCACAGACATGGGTCTCTGGGAACACAAGCAAAGCGTAATTCTTATTTCTTATCAGCCAAAACAACCTTTTAGACCATCAACAAATTGTAAAAAATGTCACTATTTTTAAGGAAGAATCCGATGGAAGAATTGAAAATTGGTTAACTTCATTGAAGGTGAGATTTAATAAAACAAGCAACAATCATTATTTTTAGCATTTTAACGGTTAAGATTTGTCAAGAAAATCTTAATCTTTGCTTAGTAATTGTCCATAGGCATACAAGAGATCTAAAACAATTTACCTGACTGGCTCAATTACTGGCAGTGGGCCTGTAATTTCAGTGGTAAAATTAAAAAATATCAAGTTTTCTCTTGGTCTGCAAATTATGGGTATTTCCCAAGACAACTACACAGGCTGGTTTTGTCCGGGTTGAACATTAAAGAGTTAACAAATCACTAGCTGCTATTCAAATCATTTTTGGAACATTCAACAACGTCCAAGCATGTAAAACTTTAAATTTAATTTTTGCTTAGAGAATGTCCATTAACCAACATGGTCACTAAGGCTATTTTTGAAATTTACTCGTGGAATGGCTGTCTCATGTGTTGATGCAATCACCCAGTCCAGTGGTAATCATTAAAAGATAAATAGCATTGACCTCATCCTGCAAATGCAGACTTTCCATGGAGAAGTCAGCCAAACCAGCCTCTGCAGTATGCTTGAATGTTCATAAATTTGCAAACCAAGACTGTTTTGGAAAATTCACCACTGTAATGACTAGTTCGATAAGCAAGCCAGCCATTCCAGTGGTAAATTTTCAAAAATACATCTTGGCCTGCAAATGGTCATTAAATAAGCAAATTATTTTATATTTTTTACCTAATTTAGCCACTAAAGGGTTAATTTGCTTAAATCCTTGAAATCATAACCTAAATCTAACACTAAATGCTAAAACTGAAAAATAATCAACTATCATGACAATATATACTTACTTTATTACTTTCATTTAACAAAATTCACATCTACAGTAGCATTTATGTTTAAAACACATAGAAAGCAGTACAAACAGGTATTTATCATCTGTGCTGAATGAAAATTGATTAGGCTGTCATGGCTGTGTTAATGGTGTGATCTGATAAGTGTCTTGTACATTATCATCCATATCAATATGTATGTGGCTCTATCTGTCTACACATAGAGTATCTATCTGTTCATTTGGTATATCATGATTTCCTGAGAACACACACTGATTTGACATAGTCTGCAGATTTCTACATTGAGAATGCTTCATGGAAATTTGGTAATCTGAGAAGGCACATGTATTCATTTTAATCGACATAGTCATTTAAAAGTGCTGATCTTTCTAAACCATGAACAATTGTTCAGTCCATCTTGCATCTCATCATGCTCATTGTAACACTGACTCTGCTTCAGTAGGCTTTGGCTCACAATGGCACCTGCAAAATAAAAGAAAGTGGTTTTGAATGGTCAAGTCAATCAGAAACTGCCTTTGTAGTGGTCCTGAAAAATGCCTATGAATGTCAAGAAGATATTTTAGAAAATTTACCACTGGAATGGCTGGCTCGATAACAGAGCCAGTCAGTCAAGTGGACTATTTTCTAAAATACTATTCTCTTTAAAATAACCTTTAACACTCTGATGTCAATATTCTATCATTTGCCATGTCATTAGCAAAGAAACTGCTGTAGGCTACATGTATTCTATCAAATTTGTTGAAAAATTAACCACCATTTTTAAATTTAATTTGAAAACTGCAAAATTTGACATCAGAGGGGTAAAGGTTAATTTTGGTTTGCATAGTGCAAATTGGCATTCACTAATCAAACTTTCTGATTTTCTAAACCATTCTTGACCATTAATGATTAACCCTTTGAAAGTTAAATTTCTTCAAGAAAATGAAAAAAATTTCAAGAAAATGTTAATTTTCTCAAAGAAAATGTCGATTTACAGACCAAGTGAATATTTTTTAAGATTTACCACTGGAATGACTGACTCGGTTATTGAGCCAGTCAATTCACTTGTAAATTTTCAAAAATTGCCTTCACTTGGTCTGCAAATGGGCATTTCTCAAGACCACTGCAGACACCATTTTGGGCTGATATGTGTGTTAAAGAGTTAAGCTGTTGAATAATTTAATTCAGCTGGAAACCTGAGTTATATAATTTGTATCAAAATATTTAAATTAATAAAAGATTATGTTGAATATTTTGAGGCTAAATGCACCTGGAAACTTGCTTTCTAAAGAAAACTTGTCCAAGAAGTTTCCACACCCAGGTCCAAGTACCTTCCTAAGTTCCCAGACCCTGATTAGTCTAAATCATAAATGAGAAGCGATCAATATGCTTTCTGCGAAATGAAGATATTATTGAACGCTCACATGGTCAAACACCATAGCAAACATTATCCTTCTATGATCGATTAACTTTGAGTCCATTTCTGAAGTTTGAGTTCGCTTCATAGCAAAGGGCAAGCCTCCGCAACAGCTGGCGGGCAATAGCAAAGTACGAAAACAGGTGATGTAGCTTGAATGTTGTCAGTCGTTTATTATATACACACCTTTCTGCACTTTTCTGAAAGCTCTTTGTTAGTGTTAGTTGCACAGTTCTCCAAAACGTGTAAAATCTTCAGAGGAAATTATTAGAGATAAATATACTAGACACTTGAAATTAACATGTTTTCGTTAATCTCGCATAATCTCGCAAGTGGTCGCTACTGTAAACGGGACTTTGAACGAGAATTTCGGGACTTAGCCACTTTCGCCTAACTTAGGCGTGGGTGTAAGGTGGCGTAAGTTACGACAATATTTAGGCACCCGCGTAAGTGACGCACCTTTCGTGAATACGGATATACATACATGTTTGGACTTATGTATAGTTTACGCACATTTTTGGACGTAAGTACCCTTCGTGAATACGGCCCCTGGGTTTTGACGACCTGATATCTAAATTTGTTATCCGGATCTATCACAAACGATTACTGAAAATATAATAAACGCAGGCCGGACGGTGAACCGATAGCAACACACGGGGTCCGTCTCTCAGAGATTTCCAGCTTTTATTTCATAATCCCACGTCGCGTCGTGACATATGGGACACAATTATTAACATTGTATACTTTGAAACTAACCCGACTGGGTGCTGTTGCTGTCTATGGCATGAACAGCCCACGCTCCAGCCAGCTCGAAATATCAAGTTTCAGAGTTTATCAACTTGTCAATTCATTAAAGACATACAATTCGTGCGCTCTTGACGGGCATTTCAGTGTCGTTTACGGTAACGGCGGCCACACTGACAGCGGATGTAATAGCAGAAGTAGTGGTAGTGGTAGTGGTGGTGGGTGTAGTAGTAGTAGTAGTAGTAGTAGTAGTAGTAGTAGTAGTAGTAGTAGTAGTAGTAGTTGTTGTTGTAGTAGTAAGAGTAGGACGCCAGTTACTGTGGTCAATGCAATACATTTCTTCCCGCGCCAGTATGCTATTTCTATAGTTCGTTGGCTAGCGCATTATATTTTGGCAAGATCGCTTGAGTGAGTTGATTTTATTCCTTTGTCATTTGTAAGGGCAAGCCTAGTACTTTGATTATATAAATCTTTATAGTCAGTTGGCTGTCCCCGGTCAACTCGAACAGACTAACAAATATATGACTGTAATATGTTAGTATGCATTAGGAAACCACTTTAATCGGTTAGGTGTTAGTGAACCACTTAGAAAGTGGTTCAAACTAACAAATATATGACTGTACTATCTATTCGTATATTTGTTGGTAGGTGTCAGAGTTTAAAAAGGGGACACTATTCATTTAGTGTTTACCTCTTTCCCTGACGTCTTGGTATTATATATTTGTATTACCCCTTATATATTGTAGTAGTATGGGTTTCCTCTTTTATTAAAACACCATGGCAACCTCCTATAAGCGTACACCGCGTCTTAAAATCACGACAAAGGCTTGAGGTGTTTCGGCAATTGAGGTGTATCATGGGTTGAAGGATGTAGTTGGGGCAGGGCCACGGGTCCTTCAAGGTCTCATTAACGTTTCCAAATCTGTATGGAATGTCACCGTAGTTAAGGAAAGTGTGAAGGAAAAGTTGCTCGACGAGGTCCTTGTCGTGAAGGGCGAAGCGTGTAATGTGGAGGAAATAGATTCTGATCGTCTATTAGTCAAGATGAAGGTTCCATTAGAGATCCCAGATGAACGGGTTATCAATGAATTGATCAAGTATGGCAAAGTGAACGAAGTAGAACACGAGACCTATCCATTTGATCGAACCTTAGAAAATGGCATCAGAAGAATTTGGTTCGAAAAAGTAGAACAACCTCTCCCAAGTAAGGTCACGATAGATGGTCGATTTATCTTGCCTTTATGGTACGGGGGGGGGGGGGGGGGGTAGTGTGTAGAGTGCGAAGAGTGTAGAATCTGCTTAAGCACAGAACATCTTGCAACAGATTGCCCTAACAAAAACAAATGTCTAGTTTGTGGATCATCTGATCATTTTAAGTGGAATATGTCAAAAAGGGTGATGATAAAAGTGCAGAGCAAGTTGTCTCTAAAGAGAATGTCATAGAACCGGTAGCTGCTGAGATTGTAGCTGAAATCCATGTTAATAGGAAGCACGTTGCTAAAGAAAATGTCATCGAACCAGTAGTTGGTGAGACTGTAGCTGAAGTCCATGTTAATGAGAAGCATGGTGAAAAAACTAAGAATCCAATCGCTGTAGTTGCAGGCGATGAAAGAGAGGTTCTAGATGAGAGGCTAAGTCTTACTCCAGTAACAAGTCAATCCAGGTCTGATGTCAGAGAGGCTAATTCCACACAAGTTGAAGATGATGATCAATACCCTCTGGAAGAGAGTTTCAATTTAGGACAAGTAAAATTCAGGTCGCAAGATACTGAAACTAACTTTGATTTTCCAGTGAGTGCACTCAATCTAGACGATTTAAATAATATAGAGAAAGTAATTGGTGTCTCTGATCGATTGAGTGGAACAAAGCAACAGAAAGATGGAGAGAGTTCTGAATAAGAAATAGAGGCAAGTGATATAGAAGACGATAATATGTCAGTCGCTGAATCCGATATGTCCCACGCATATGTTCGGCTTATATACAAGAGGGGTGGCAGAAATAAAATACAGAATTATAGACCAATCTCTCTACTCTGTGTAGACTATAAGATTATTACTCGGGCACTAACATTAAAACTTGGCGCAGTCCTAGGCGAAGTAATTGATGATGATCAAACGTGCTCTGTACCAGGAAGAACGAAATTAAACAACACATTGCTTATACGAGACCTTATTCAATTAGTTGAAGAGGATTTCATCCCAGCAGCAATACTAGCACTTGATAATGAGAAAGCGTTTGACAGACTTGAATGGGATTTCTTGTTTAAGTCTTTAGACCATATTGGCTTTGGTTCCAGATTTATTAAATGTGTCAATATTTTATATCCTGATATAACAAGTTGCTATTTAGTAAATAATCAACTGTCTGAACCTGTAGTATTGGAACGAGGTGTCAGACATGGTTGCTCATTGTCTCCGCTTCTATTCGTCATAGCAATGGAATCGTTGGGGGCCACATTGAGGCAACGTAATGGTTTTCAAGGAATGTGTATACGTGGCGTAGAAAGGCCACTAAAGGTGTCTCAATATGCAGATGATACGACTGTGTTTGCAGGTAAAAATTCAGATTTTAGAATTCTAAATGGAGTATTATCAAATTTTTAAAAGGAATCAGGGCTTAAAGTCAATAGAGACAAATCTAAGGGATTATTTTTGGGTGCTTGGAAGGACAGAACTGACAATGTTATGGATATTACTTTAGTAGAGAACAGGATGTAATAATAAACTGGGAAGAAAGGCTATCCAAGCTAAAGTGTGCATTAGTAAATTGGAAACGACGTCGCCTAGCTGTATGTGGCAGGACATTTGTCCTTAATAATTTAATTTTATCTGGACTGTGGTACACCGCTTCTGTAGTTCATATGCCCAAATCAGTAGAGTCAAAGATCAACACGTTACTTTTGTCCTTCTTATGGGAGGACAAAGCCCATTTAGTATCGCAGTCAATCCTCCCCAATGAAAAGCATGATGGAGGCCTGGATTTGATTAATGTTTTAGCAAAGTGTGCTTCGCTAAAACTGAAATTCTTGAATAAGTTACTCACATCAAACTCATCTTGGTCAAGTGCTGCAAGGACACTTCTACAAAGGCACGTAGATCCATTTCCAGTAGAAGGTTTATTTTTGTGCAATAAACTGCCACCTAACCATCAGTAGATACCAAACGTATATAAAGAACAGCTCGAAGCTTTAAAGATATTTACACGATCCATGCCACAACCCAGTTGTTGGGAAGATGCCTTAGAGCAACGTCTTTGGGGCAACGAGTTGATTCGTGATAATGATGCTGTATTATATTTGCCCTCTATGACCAAAAATGGCATTCAATATTTACGTGATTTGGTTCATCCAAAATCTCGCAAATGGATTGCGATGCAGGATGTAGCTAGAGAAACATCAATGAGGCATATTGATGCCCAACGCGTATTTCTTAGAATAACGAATGCAATACCTAGTGAATGGTTCAAATTGCCGAAAGCACGTGGCAACAGAGATATGTTGCAACCAACATTAGTATTTAAGTCAGAGCATATAAAATACAACATGGCATCTAGAGCCTGGTATGGAATGCTAATGCAAAGTCGGAAGCAGACTCCTGTTGCAGTTAGGCATTGGAACACTTTAGGATGCACACCAAAGAACTGGAGAAATGCGTGGAAAACAATACATCTACCTTGTCTACCAACAAACGCACGGGACCTGGAATGGCGATTACTCCATCAAAGGCTATGGGTCGGCCACCTGACTTATATGTGCAAAATAACAAGTACAGACCGGTGTTTATTATGTAATACCGAGGAGGAAACAATAGACCATCTGTTTACACAGTGTTGTATAGCTACAGGCTTTTGGGTATATATCAATATGCTCCTTGCTAAATTTGGAATCAAATATGTGAAATTAATGGCTGAAACAATTATGTTCAAAGATTGCTCAACTATCGGACGAATCGTTAATAGCAAGGAGAAGGAATTGTTAGTAACCCTGTTATATGTAGGAGTGTGGGACATTTGGAAGCATCGGTGTTCAGAGGCCAGAGATAAAACAGGAAACAACCACCAAAGAGCCATACAAGCTATATTTCGATCATTGTTGATAAACTGCATTCATTGTGAATTTTACAGGCTAGTGGAACATGGAAAAGAAAGTAGATTTAAAGATATATGGTGCAAAACTGGCCTAGTATCAATTGCACATGGATATCTAAAAATAGCAGAAGCAGAACTTGTATAAGCTAGCACACTCGCTGCTGGTTGTATATTGATATGTGGTATTTTATTTTATTTAATTGAGTTAATTTTAAAATTTTAATATTTATATATATATATAAAATTGTAGAAGCCACTAGAAGGATCAGTTTGAAATCAATCCCAGCGTGACGGAATCACACGTTGCACTATATTGTGTTAAAAGACTAGTCCACCATGTCCAGTTCATTAGAAATTGGCCAACTTCGTTGTCTTGTCTTGTCTAATAGATATCGTAAGCATATGACCAAGGAAAACGCAACTTGATAGAATACTCCATGAATAATGTTATCAAAACAAAGCTTGGAATATTGTGACGGAGCCACACAATTTGGACAATTATTATAGCTCAGGCTGCGCCAAACTTTAATTTAGTTAAGGCTAAATCGACGGCAATCAGATGGGCAAAAGCTAACTATGACAAGAAACTTTACAGCAAATCAATCGAGGCATTCTATCAGTCCATTAGACTTTTTTACTTCACTTTCAGCAGAAACAGCAAATTAGTATGCCTGATGTAAGCCCACCAAAACCCTTGGATTCAGGAGACTGCATGATTGTGCCACCATCCCCGTTAAAGAAGCGAACTAGGTCACCCACTAATATCGCTCCACCAGTGAAACGAGTGGACGGACGCCAGGTCGCCACCTGCTTTCCCACTAGAGCCTTGCCCAAACACATCTAACGTGTCAAGTAGACCTATGGATCCCTGTGAAATTCCTCTTTGATATTTGCCACCACCTTTGTCACCAGAGGAATTTCCTCCCCTTCCACAGAGAGTTGGTGGCCGAAAATTTAGGCGTAGGACCAGCACCACTAGGACTCCAGCGACTAATTTACCACTGCCTAGATTCTCACCTATTTTACGTCGACCTAACCTGGCCACTCAGCCTCCTAACAATCCCAAAACATGCTTAGTGCAGAACACATTCTGGAAGTCTGTGGAGGAGGGTGAGAACCAATCATCAAAATTTTCATTTTTGATTAGCAACTTCCGACTTTGAACAAGAAAATTTTGATAATTGGTGCATCAAATTTGAGCTGTATCTATGTTGAACTTCATCCTGACGCTCAAATTGCCTGCTTTCCAGGTACGAAATTACTCCATGCTAGGACCATTATTATGAAGTATGATGGATCCTACCCACTTGAGAAAATAATAGTAAACTTAGTCAATCGACCCAACGCCTGCAGATGCTTTTTAGCACAATTAGGTACCGGTTTCCTGAATCCAAGATCCATTTTGCTACGCTTAATTGCTCCCAGCGTCTTTCAGCTCACCAGAAGAGGAACATTCAGTCCATTAACTCCTCTGTTGAAAACATGGGGGTGACGGTTTCCGTCATCCCCAGTCTTCTACTCCCTGAATTTCAGGTGGTCCAGGATAAAATTCACTGGAGTGAGAAAACTGCCAGCACAATATATCATAGCTGGTTAACATTTCTTAATTTAAACTGAGGGTTAGGGTACTACCCACTCTGGTATCGGGCTGAGTAGTGACATTATTAATCTCACTGGCTCTAGATTATCTGAAGCAGAGAAATTATTCCTCAATCGTGGCCTAACATTTGTACCAACACCGAGGCCGAAAATTGGTCTAAATGTAATTTTAGATAATGGCTCAATGGAAGTTCATGAATTTGCCCACCATGTCAATTTAGCCGACTTTTTCTAAACTCGAAAATTAATATTCTGCCATTCATTGAAAAAGCTGGCTGGGCACCAGACTCAAAATTAGTTGACCAGGCGATCTCTGACAGTATAAAAATGATAAAAGAGCATGTTGAAAATGTTGAATTTCCGAAAAATCATAAAGATTTGTTATATGAGGAACGTCAAGCCTTAACTGGATTACGTAAAAACAACGACATTGTCATTAAACCTGCCGACAAAGGAGTAACTTAGTTACTTAGTAAGATCTCCGAACTGGATAAGAATCAGGACATCTCACTCCGTAACGACATAAAACATTACAGGACACAGGTTACTTTTCACAAGAGCATTATTAGGCCATTGTTCTATCGTTATGGTGGGGGTAAGAGAGACGAATACCCACCGTAAATGTCCTTCCCATGAGGGCATGGCAGATCTAAATGTCATGCCCAGACATTCTTATGGAATTCGGTTGGGATACGTATCTCGCCCGTCACCGGGTCCTATGGGACTAACCGTTTAACCTGTTGTTAGGTTTGTATACAAGTTGCCCAGTTTTGCACTGTGGTGTGGGAGGATTGTTCAGCAAATAAAATAATAATTAATATATGTTTTCGCAGTGCTTTCCTACATTGGCAAAAGTGCTAACTACTAAGTATCCAAAGATACGGAGGGAATATGTATGATACCACACCCTGGCCATCACCGCTCAGAAACCTCAACAGTTTCCCAGGGTCGGATCAGCCCATGGTGCGGATAGGGACATCCAAACAATGAAGAAGCCACAATGCTGAGTGGAGCATGAAGAGAGACAAAATCTTAGAGTTATGAGTCTTACGGGAGTGCGGGGCTCAGTGAAAAATGGTTGGTGGCGGGAGAAAGTGCTGCATATATAAGTGTTGCAGTATAGTGTTTCCTACGTGCACTGCAGTCCTATATTTTCTATAAATAAACAAAATATATGAACTGATGGCTACTGGCCATATATATATATATATATATATATATATATATATATATATATATATATATATATATATATATATATATATATATATATATATATATATATATATATATATATATATATATATATATATATATATATATAAACTAACCAGAACATCAATACAGTATTAAATGATCGGAATTATATATCTTAGTACAGGTTAACGAACCTACTACAGTGCGGTTAGTGAAAACACCTTACAGAAAATAAGAATAACTATAAACATATACAGAAATTATAACTAGTGGTCCTAAGACTGGTACGGTACCTTTTAGTCATCGGGACCATTTATACGGATACAATATCATTAAAAGAATACATTTAGCGGAATAATTAAAATGTGAAGTATAGTTACTTGAATACTCGGTAGCTATTCTTAAGTTAGGCTATCGTGTTACTGAAATTGATACATCATTCCTTAGTTTGACGTGAGTTGATGTATTCTCTGGAAGCTGGAAAGTTCCCGCAGGTCGGTTCCTGCAAGTTGGTTCCGCAAACAGGATTCCCGTAAGAACACTCATGGTGGGAGTACATCGCTCAGCATTGCATGCCCAATGGAATGTCTAACGAGTAGTCAGCAAGAGATACAACAGCATTACTGCTGTGAAGAATGTTCCCGTACATCGATGGCATGGATGGAAGTTGACAACAACCTGATCACAAGCGGGGGTTGTCAGATGCAAATGAAGATACAAAACAAAGCATAACGGTGCTGGGTACGTCAGCCAGCTCTGAAGAGGCACCGGGCAGACTTTACTTACTGCGGCCGAAAGTTAGAAGAACCTACACGACATTAGTGCGGTGACAGTTGAAATTTCAGGCAAGTCATCCATCAAAGAGCATCCTGCCTCTACATCTGTAGAATCACGTATTCAGGCCGTAATGGCCTCACCGCAATTTCGTGTTCCGAAGTAGATATTGATATTCGTGAACGATAGTTAGAAAGTTCCAAATTGCTCCCGCAAGTAGGGAGTTACAAAATTGTTTTTAGTGCAGTGTGTTGTTGGCACTGCCAGCTACGGGAGAGAACCCATCAGAAACAGAAGTTATATGTGTAATATCTGTCGCTCAATAGTAGCTAGTACATGTCCAACCTGTTCGTCCTCTGGTCGAGGATGCTCTCGATCTCTGGATCGCGTCTACTTTTATACTCCTCATGACGTCACAGGCGCAAGCTCCAACCAATCATCGTTCGAGCAACAGCCAATCAGCGCGTAGCTAATAATAGCGCAGTCGAATGTTCTAGAACATTCTATAAGTTCTGCGTCCACGTGGTTATGACGTCACGGCAATATTTTGAAGATAATCAAGAAGGGTTTTCCGTGGATAACTCAGCCATTTCTTAACCGATATTGAAATGGTTTATAGATTCAAAAAGCCCGTCGAATTCTGGTCTTGATTACTGCCAGATTCAGTGGGATCAGGTAATCAAAAAGGATTACAGGGTACCATCTCGGTACACTAAAAGCGTCTTCCTATCTTGGTCGTAAACTACATGCTCCATCAAAAATAGCATCTAAGCGTGCACCTGCGCACTATGCACTTTAACGAACTTCGTCGGGTTTTTTTATAATGCGATCTGTCTCATAGGCCTACATACACTTATGGCTCTACCCACGGGGGCGTGTTCAGGGAACGAATCCAGGATGGGCGGCGCATACCTAGCTTAGCTGGTACAGCCGGTACCCGACCGGTCGATCCGAACTACACCACCCCCTCCTAGTTTGACATCCGTGCCAAACGATCATGGATGGCGGATCGACGCACAGACGTACGCTAGGCGGGAATTATAGACTTCCTGGGTAGGCACATGGCCGGAGAGGAGTAGTGATGTAATAGACGCATATTTAAGGGACAGAGCACATAGAGGTGCCAAAGATGAGAGGGGGGGGGGCATACTTTTAGTTTTAATTTATATAATAATATATAAAATATATGTATATTAAATATATAATTTTCACGTAACATACCCTTACAGGGTATTTTAAAATATTATGGCCGAATTACTTGCGCACCCCGGGTAAATAAAGGGGCATGCAACACGTATCTTGATTTAAAATATTTGCGGCCCATTATGGCGGGTCCGCAACGGGCAGCTCTTGCTGACCCCATAGCCATATCTAAGACAGGAAGAAAAGATAATAAGAAAAATAGAACATAATAATAACTCAAGTTATTTTATCAGGCAGCCCCAGCATAGCTGAGACTGCATGACGGGATTATAACATTATTGCACTGCAGGGTGTTGTATTCTTTACGTCGCACACGACGTTCTTACAACACCGGAGTCCGCAGTGCTCATTTTGTGTGGGATACAGCTGTGCAACTAAGTTGCACTAATGATAACTAAGTTGCACAACTGTGTCGGATAACCGTAGTCATCCCAGGTACGAGATTCAATTGATCTAACATATATGGTCTTACCATAGCGTATTCAAATTCTTCGATCACCATAAAAACAGGGTATTATGTATTTCCAAGGAGCATCCCCTTTTAATTAGTGTGATACAGTTTTACAGATTGGATGCTTATAAACTTGCCTATTTTAATTTTAGGCTGGAGTGCCCGATGGGGTGTGTGGGAGCCTGGTGACGTCAGCGGTAATTACCCCGACTCACCCTCGCCACTCCTCCATCACGCTGTGGTAGTTGCGTACGTGGGCGGCTCTTTTGTTTAAAGCGTTTGATCCAATTTACTGGAAATAGCAGTAAAAGTACGTGGCCCATGGAAACATGTGGTTGATCAAGTGCTGTTTATGGTGATGGCCGAAATACTGTTGCTGAGGTGTAGTCTTTGCAGATGCGAGATATGGAAATATATGTTATATCAAGATTCCGTATAAAATAATGTCCCTATTTGCGCGGGTTTTTAAACATGCTTCTTGTATATGTCTGTAATAGGTAGTTATCAGCCCATGTTGATTATGGACTGGAATGCAGAGAAGAGAATTTTTGAAATTCACCTTGTAATTATACTGTTAGATTCTTGATGCCGCTTTACCGGCCCGTGCGCTAATGATTTGTAGCACGTAGAGCAGTTGTGTTCTGAATCAGAAATTTAACAGTAAAGTTGTAAGTAATTTGTTGTGTTGTTTAAACAGATCTATTCAGGTGTTAGATCCACGTTACTGATCCCGACAAGATAGCTGTGTTTTCCGAGCGGGAGGGCTTGCCAAGCATTCTCCTCAATGGGTAGAACCAGCTCCGTCCCGGCCTAGACCAGACACATTAATACCATTTAATGATGGTTAAATTACCGTACAATTCGAAAGTGTGTGCCACAATTATTACAATTACAATGCCGTCGTTTGGAGATTGTGAACACAGTCAACCTGAGTGTCTGTGTTTCTGACATGTTGGTGATTTGAATCTGATACGGGTGGCTGGTTATCTATGGCTGATACTTGCGCCGTGGTGAAGGTGACGTGTTTATGGCCGCCAGGTGCGGGAGAGGGGAAGGAGAGGCGGCGTGAATGTCAACTTTATCGAACCCTGATCGTATTTCACTCTGTAATGGCCGAGCCCATGGGAGGGACAGAGTTATTTTAGAGTGCAGATGACCTGTCGGATGCTGTTGTAACTTTGATCAATCCATTGTCGAATTCAACTTTTCGGTAGCAAAATCCTACTCGTGACTGACGACAATGCGGGCATCTTGCTCTCTTAATAATATTGACTGTTATTACGTGTAGATGAAGTATATAGATTTTGGCTGTTTCCGTACGACGTCGGGAAAAGGGAAAAGGGAGGATCATTGGACAAATTGTTCCTCCCGTAATACGTACTGTAGATGGCTGTAGTGCATTCCTTATATCCATATGATCAGTCCGCCCGTAACTGGATGAGAAGGTGTGTGCAGGAGATTTGTCGGCTCTTGTCTGTTGGTGATAATGTTGTTGTCGGGATGTCCGGGCTGCTGTATGATGCCGATGTTATAAGCAAAGTGGGCGCATTCCAGTTTTCCACACTGGTGAACGCCAAGTCTGTTGTTATTGCGGGAGGTGTGGGTCTGTGGGAGATATTATTTCTCCCGTAGCTTGTGCAGAAGGATTTGTTGCGGGAATTTTTATGTTTCTATCGGGAATTAATTAATACTGGTAGGTGCTGCTAAATGATGTTGCTGTCGATGTCGAATGTCTCTGTTATGCTGAGTATAACCGAGTAGGTATGTGATGTACGCACAATGACGAATTGATGTATCCAGTCTTGAAGGCAGGTGTGCTTTGTATGTGATGACGTTCTGTCTGTTGTATGATATTCTGACTGCTCACGGGGGAGTATGGTAGGCCAAATGGAGGGGGTGGCCTGGGAGAGGGGGAATGTGGTCATCTCCCATTACACGACAGTTGGTGTCCTGTCATAATTTTTAGACACCGGGAAAATTCGAGCCAAGAGTCTGTTGAACAGGCTGCTTGCTTGCCCACTGCGGGGGGGGGGGGGGTAGTGTTGGTCGCTGCGGTGTGGGATGCCACTTCCTCTGTTTCAGCAGTCTCTCTCATATCTGAAGATTGTTGGTCAACAGACGAGGAGTGGAGTGTGAAATGGACTGGGCCGGTGATGTCCGAACTTGGTGTATGGATAAGGGACACGAATTGGAGTGATGGCTGGAGTGGGACTCATGGAGAGGGTGTTCCTTGGAGGGAGTATGGTTTCGCGTTTTTGGGAATTGGTCAGGTACACCTTGTTGTACAGTTTTGCGGTTCTAGACACGCCAAGGCTTCATCCAGCCTCTTCACTTCCATGCTATTCACCATACGTTCCACCCCACAGGAAGCATGGCTTGGGTCAGCCTCAGCTTCTGCTTGTGGTAACTCTATGATGGGGGCATAGCATGAAGTGGGTGGGAATGGGAAGAGATCGGAGGAACAACTTTTCCATCCGGCCCCATGGACAAAACAATCACAAAATTATTCAGATTCGACTTTCCAGATCGAGTAGACCTGAGCTGAGGAGGGAGAGGGCGAGTACGTATCTCGTCATCGTCGTCAGCATTAGCCGCTTGTTCACCTATGTTCTGGCTTGGTAGAAGTGGGGCTGGACTGGCACCACAGTGCTCTGCGCTAACCGTGGGAATACTAATTCCCATAGAAATATCTGTCTGGGTACCGGTGTCATGAGAAACGCCTAGTCCGAGCTCTGGTGCTGGGTCGTCACCGACACAAGGGTTAAGCTGATCGAAGTGGATGACTGAGGGCAGGCCATCAGAAGCACAGATATGGTAGGTCACGTCCGACGTCTTACCTACTACCACATAGGGGCCTTTGCACTGGTAACTCAGTTTACTTGGCACATTTGCAGACCATCGTGAATCGTGTACCCAAACCATCCTTCCTGCTTCATACGGATCTCCATGCACCCTCCAGTCATGCCATGTATTTTGCCGCCGGTGTGCAGTGGATAAGGTTTCTCTCACTAACTCATCTGCTTGTTCCATCCTTTGCCGCAGGAGTTCAACATAGAGAGATGGTGAATTTTTCTCCCCTGGTATCCATGGCATGGCCAGATCCAGGGGTAAGGCTAATTCACGGCCTAACATTAACCGAGAAGGGGTGTATCCCATGCTGGAATGTACTGAAGTACGGTAAGCCATGAGTAAATACGGGAGCCGTAGGTCCCAATCTCTACAATCAAGGCGTGTTTCTTTAGTAAGCATCTCCACGAGAGTTCTGTTGAATCTCTCTACCATCCCGTCACTCTGTGGGTGGTATGGAGTCGTCTTTGTCTTGACGATATGGAACAATTTGCAGAGCTCTGATATGAGCCGGCTCTCAAAATTACTTCCTTGATCGGAGTGCAACTCATAAGGCAGAACACATTGCTGGCCAAGACCTCTGCTATGGTGGATGCCTCTTGGTCCGGCAAAGCAATTGCTTCTACCCACTTCGTAAAATAAACTTGTAATACGAGGATGTATTTATTTCCATCATCCATCATATTCAAGGGTCCGAGTACGTCGATAGCCACTCGCTCCCACGGTGCACCAACAATCTTAATTTGAGATGGTGCGATATGGTGTTGGCCAACAGCGTGTCTGTGGCATGGAATACATTTGGCAACCCATGCCTTGACACTATCGCGAATCCCGATCCAGTGGAATCTCAATTTGATATGGGCAACAGTTCTTTCCATGGCCAGATGCCTGGCGTTATCATGTAGTTGTTTCAATATGAGTTCACGATAACTTTCCAGGACTACCAAATGGTTATTAATATATAGAAAGTTATTTATTAATTGACATTCTTCGAACCATTGGTAATAATATTTTGCCATGGTAAATAGAGGTCTTACCAATACCTTAGGAGGACGTACCCCCTCCTAGATCCATGCGTATATATTTCGTGTCTGTACGTCTGTTGTTTGGTGGTGTGCGATTTTCTCCGGATTCCACTCTGCGCACCTCAATCCGGGGAACTCAGGAGATGGCTGTGTTGACTGTGTCACCGTGGCGGCCTCTTCGTGTTCAGGTGCCATGCTGATTCTGCCGAGGGCGTCGGCATTCCCATGCAATTTCCCGGGATGGTGAACAACATTAAAGTTATAGGCCTGCAGGGATTCCTGCTATCTCGCTACCTGGCCCTCTGGATTTTTCAAATTCCTGAGCCATCGTAGTGAGGCATGGTCTGTATGGAGTGAAAAAGGGTGCCTGTACAGAAAGTGTTTATAATAATTGACGAAGTGTACCACCGCTAATAGTTCTCGCTTGATGGTTGCATATCTTCTCTCCATGTTATTCAAAGTACGCGAACCATAACCCAATACCTGCTCCGTTTCATCTTCTGTGACCTGAGATAGAACCGCGCCGATAGCGTAAGCTGATGCTTCAGTGTCTAAGATGAAATTGTGGTTTGGATTAGGATGAGCAAGAATCGGGGCGGTCGTCAAGAGTTCCTTCAGCGACCTGAAGGAGCCTTCACACTCACTCGTCCACTCAAATGGTCGATCTTTCTTGGTGATCTTGTAGAGGGGTGAAGCAATTTCACTGAAATGTCGATGTAATGGCGATAGTACTGGCATAGGCCAAGAAAACTCCGTGTTTCTGTAACTGAAGAGGGCTGAGGCCATTCTGCTTCTGCCTTGGTATTTGACGGCTGAGTAGCCACTCCATCACTGGATATGACGTGTCCCTGGAACTCAACGCTCTGTCTAAAGCGATGACATTTCTTCAGTTTGAGTTTCAAATTGGCCGTGCAGAATCGTGAAAGCACGGCGTCCAAATTTGTTAAGATTTGCTCAAACGTGGGTCCGAAGACTATTACATCATCAATGTAACAGAGACAGATTTCCCATTGCAGGGTGGTTAATACCTGCTGAATGAGTCGTTCAAAAGTTGAGGGAGCGATGCACAACCCGTAGGGCATCTTGCAGAATTGGAAAAGGCCATCCCTACAAAACGAATGCGATCTTTTCTATGTCAGCTTCATCCATGGCTACTTACCAGTAACCACTAGCCAAGTCAAGGGTACAAAACCGCTTGGCTCCGGACAAGGAATCCATGGCCTGATCTATCTGAGGCAATGGATAAGCGTCCTTAACGCTAAGATCATTAAGGCATCGGTAGTCGATACAAAACAACAAGGTTCCATCCTTTTTGCCAGCTAGTACTATTGCGCTAGCCCATGGAGATGCTGAGGTTCAATAATACCAGTCCGCAATATGTCGTTCACTTGTTGGTGTGCTTCCGCCTCTTTATGAATGGGAAGACTTCATACCGGTTGTTGTACAGGGCGATTATTGCCCGTATCGATGGAGTGTCGTACGAGATGAGTCTCTCCAAGATCCATGTCTCCGGAGGAGAAACTCTTGTGATATTTATGTAGTAATTTCCGAATTTCATGTTTCTGTGATTGCAGTAATCCAACTGTGGTATGTAGATAAAAATCATATAAATGTTCGGGTAAATCATCAGTCATATGTGGTGGCGTGTCAGTGGGTGTAAGTGGTAAATGAGATTATGTCCACTAAATGGCCGCAGCGTACTCCTGGTTCCAGAGTGATGGGATCTGCAGTACCATTGGACACTCTAAAAGGTATATTTTCCTAATTAGTGGTGTCTACTATTATTCAGGGACTTGCGCATTGTGAGGCAATCATATAATCAGGATCGGGTTCCAGCATGGCGATGTGCGTTTTGCTTCCTAACTGTGGTGCGGTGGCCCATAAGATTTGTTCCTGTCCCGGCTCAACTGTGGCTGTATTGGATAATATTACAGCACACGTGTCGTATAATGATGACGCCGGTCCAAGAGGTATTCGTCGGCCATGTATGTTGAGTTCTTGTTGTTTGCAATGTATGATGGCTTCGCTGGCACTGAGGAAATCAGAGCCAAGGAATGCATCGTTATGAATAGAGGCGATAACAACTCGCTGTATGAATTGCATCTCCTTTATTTGGATGACTAAATTGAATACACCAGCTACGGGCACATCAGCTCCCATAGCCGTCTGTAGGTAAATGTTTGTAGGCTTAAGGGGAGGCTTCTTATGAGATGGGATGCTCTCATATATGCGCTGTTTAAATACTGTGATTGAAGCACCAGTGTCGATGCTGTGAGGGCTGTGGTGAAGGCGGAGCTGGGTGTAGTTGCTGTTTCAGGGTATGCTGTATTGGTGTAAACAGCGGTCCGCGCAGAATGATGGATGAGCTCCACCTGTGCAAGCCATTTCGTACAATGCTTCATGGGATGTTTTGGTGAAGCACAGAAGAAACAGTGATGCCGCCAGTGTCGTGTTTTCCCTGTTTACGGTGGCGCTGGTGAATCCATGAGCTGGAGTGGACCGCTTCTCCTGAGTCGCTGCTTTCTGTAGATGCGGGAGATGATGCTGGATGGGGTGGTGTTCTGCATACCACCAAAGGACATCGAGAATTTAGTGTCTTGGTGGCGGGACGTGGTGCTTGCAAAAACGTTGTTTCAGCGGAGGTGCTACAACCTACCACTGCCGTTTTACAGAGGAAAGAAGGCTTGGTATGTGCAGAGAAAGAGGGGGGATGGCAATGCTGCGGATGGGGGAGGCAACGTAGGCATTGACATGTGTGAAGCCATGCATTTGGGTGTCGGTGTAAAAGCTGAGTTCACTGGATGATTGTTGGTCACTGAACGTTGTTGTACGAAGGCCGCGGTTGAGCCGGGAGGCGGATACGGGCACCGAGGTGGCTCTAGGTAATTTGGTGCCCTCAGGAGTTTGACGGCTTCTCTGGTTGCAGTGTGCTGTGGTCAAGTGCAGGCGTGGTGGAATAAGGTCGGTTAGGACACCGCTCCATCCAATGGCCTGGCTGACTGCATCTGAAACAAGTGTTTGGTGGCAGTGCGGTGCTGGTGGTGTTTGTTGTCCTAAACTGTGTGGTGGCGAGATTGGTGCTAAGTGTCGTAACTAAATTTGTTAGTGCGGAGATCTGTTTATTGATCTCGTCTATCCATTCTTTCATGTTGCCGTTGTTATTGTTGTGCTGGATCCCACGCCCGGGGGCCCCGTTATAGCTTCCTCTATGGGTGCACCTCCTTCCTCCAAGCACTTGATTCTGATCGGAATTCTGTATAGTTGGTGGTGGTGTCATCTGTGTGGTAGGTGTCGATGAACTGGGTGGAACATTAGCGGGCAGGGCGATAGCTGCACCCTCTATCTCATCGATAGGATGGAGTTGGCATCGGCTACTCCTTTCCCGCACCAGAAAGTTTTCTATATGAACTGCGGTCGCCATTAATTGGGCCAAACTACCGTGGTTGCCTAGAAACAACTTTTCTTTCAGGGCGGGTTCACCACTCAATGCATCGATGAAGGTGTCGAGATGCAGATGGATTACGCCTTCCGTGTTGGTGCTTGGATATGCGTGGGTGACTAGCCTTCTGATTCGGCTAGCTAACTCAGGACGAGTTTCTCCCGTGCGTCGTCGGAGATTCTTGAGTTGAAGCCGACTAGTTTCTCCGAGAGCTGTGTCGCCAAATCGCTCTGTCAATGCTCATTCCAATTGTGTGTAGGTAGGTGTGTAGTCAGTTCCCAGATCTGCAAGAACTTGAAGGGCTTTCCCGGAAAGCTTTGCGGCGAGATATTCACCCATTTGTTGATCGTTCCAGTGATTAGTCCACCTTATGATCTTGAACTGTATTTTATAATTGGTCCAGTCATTCTCCCCACTACATTCGGGAGGGGGAAGACTCAGCCAAGACCGCAGGAAGAATGCAGTGGCTGAAATCCGGGTGGTGTGGGTATCTGAGAATCTGACGAGTATTGTGAGGCTGGTCATTGTGTGGGTGGTGGTGGTGGTGGTGGTGGTGGTGGTGGTGGTGGTGTTGGTGTTTCACGTTGATGCCGATACAGAGGAGTGAGGTCACACGTACTCCAATTTAATGAGTCCACCCCGCTTGTAGAGCCATAGACCGGCATGGGTCTATGGACGGGAGACGGAATGTTGTGAAGATTATGCAGACGTTCTCCCCGAGGTGAGGACTGGTATTCCTCATATGTTGGTGGTGCAGTCGGCTGACAGTCATGATGTGTAGCATGACTGATGTACTGGTGAACCGGTGGTGCTGATTCCTCCCAATAATACCTTGAGCATAGCGTTGGGCTAGAAGGGGGTGGTGCGGGAGGTTGTCCGTAATGTGGATTATCACCCGGCCACCTGGTCTCTGTATACGACACAGGTGAACGATAGGATTATTGAGATGCCCATAATCGGGTCTTTGTCGGAGTCGTCCACGATTCGGCCCTGTTGGTGGTGGCCTCTTGCGGACATCCGATATAGTTCTGAACTCCGTTCCCGCCTGAGGCATCCTGAAAGGTGCCGTCACTGACAGGCGAAAATAGGTTATACTGTGGTGTTGTTGATTCCGCAGAATTTCTGGCATAGGCAGTGAGCATGTGAGCTGAAAATCCATTGTATGACGCTTCCTCTTGATCGAGGGAGTCCTAGCTAAATGGAGAAGGTATTGAACTAAGCTCACTGTATGGTGTGGGCATGAGTTCGTTGCGTGTACGTACTGATGTTCTTCGGGCCCCACATTGGGCACTACTTGTAGCTCATGGGGTAGTGTCAGGCCATTCCAGGGTATCATGTCGACTCGCCATGCCGCAAGTGCATGACGAATGATGACGCTGGTTAGCATCCGGTCTCGGGGTGACGGATCCTGTACGAGACTGCCCTGCAGGTAACAAAAACCAGCTCCTAACGCTGGTGGAACTCAATCGTTCCGGTGGGGCCGTGCGACCATTGTCGCGAACATTAAATACAACTGTCTCATCCAAAAAATGTGTGTCACCAGTATGCCTGTCCATAGCAATTTCGTGATCTATGGACTTACAAGATTTGATTTGGTGACCTAAAAATACAAGTCTATACAATGATTTTACCTAAGCAAACTATCGAGTATGTTAGATAAAAATGAGGAGTATACGAAAATACAAGACATAGAGACAGCCAGATGAACTTTTAAACATGGGGCCCCCGTAGGTACCACACAGACTTATAGGTCTGCAGAGGTATCCCCGCATGAGAGGCTCCCGTACACAAGACTTAACTAATTAACTTAATATAAGTTATTATACTTCCAAGCTGAAAGGAAGAAGATTATTTCGGACGAAATGTCATGTGCCTCACGTGGGCACTACTCCTAGTGCTAGTTTGGGTGAGGAGTATTATACTCGCATGGACCGTCATCGCTGAATCCCTGCGAGAGGCAAGTGCCTCGCGCGGGCCTCCGTCCTGGGAAGGTGTCGTCACTGCTTAAAGTGGGTGAAGAGTAGTAGGCCAAAATGGGCCCACTCTATTATTTCAACCAAAAATGCTTGAAAAAGAAAAGACCATACCTAGAGAGAGTATGACTATAGGGTTGCGTGTGGTTTTACATGAAGACGGGACGAACGATTCCCAAAGGATTCCCATGTCACCGTCTTATGTGATTCTTAGTATGCTGAATTAGTAGTCACCACTTTATTTATGCGGGCCTTCTGCTTTGCTTATTTATCCTTTAATTTTTAGAGACAAGAACTATTTTAGACCGCAAATCGCTGGTATCTACCTAGCTATTAGACACGGCTGCCATTGAGAACGAATGCCCTAAGACATCAATACTGAAGACAGCGCTCATACATGTTACTTAGTAAGATCTCCAAACTGGATAAGAATCCCGACATTTCGCTCCATAACCACATAAAACAATACAGGACACAGGTTACTTATCACAAGCGCATTGTTAGGCAATTGTTCCATCGTTATGGTGGGGGTAAGAGAGACGAATACCCACCGTAAATGGCCTTCCCGTGAGGGCGTGGCAGATCTAAATATCATGCCCAGACATTCTTATGGAATTCGGTGGGGATACGTATCTCGCCCGTCACCGGGTCCTATCGGACTAACCGTTTAACCTGTCATTAGGTGTATATACAAGTTGCCCAGTTTTGCACTGCTGTCATGGGAGGATTGTTCAGCAAATAAAATAATAATTAATATATGTTTTCGTAGTGCTTTCCTACATTAGCAAAAGTGCTAACTACTAAGTATCCGAAGATACAGAGGGAATGTGTGTGATACCACACCCTGGCCATCACCGCTCAGAAACCCCAACAGTTTCCCAGGGGCGGATCTATGCCGCATCCGAGACAAGATCGACGACTTTACCAGATCATGCCAAAGTGGCTTCAAACATGGACGTAGCTGCGCTGACATTGTATGGGCTCAACGTATGCTTGTGTCGGTAGTCATGTCCAAACACTGGGAATTCCACAAAATGGGCATTGACATGTCACGAGCCTTTGACAAAATTAAGCGCTCAAAGATCCTAGATGTACTATAGCAGGCCTGTTTCAATGAAGATGAGCTACGACTAGTGAGACTACTGCTTGCAGATACCAGGCTGAGAGTACGAGTCGAGTCAGTGAAGTCTGTAGAGTTTGAGACATCAATCGGCCCCCCACAGGGAGATGGTCTATCCCCTGTGCTCTTCAGCTGTTACCTGGCTGCTGCATTGAAATCCGTGTGCCAAAATACCACAAGACCAAACCCCCAGTGTTAATACTGGGCATGCCGCGAGAGATGATGTGGACTTTATAGATGAGGAAAAGAAAACCCTTGACGAACTTATCCCAATAGCTGCAAGCAAACTAAAAATTGAGAATCTCTTTATGAATGAAAATGACGATCAACTCCGGGGCGGCGAACCATGGAGTAAAAGTAAAATCGTGGTCTCACTGCTTTGCAGTACTGCTGACATTGCTGCACGCTACATCATGGGGACCATAGCTTTCCAGTCCTTCTGGAAGCTAGGGATTCGTAGATCAAAGATGCCCTTGGTAAAAAGACTACGTTTATACAATGCAGCCTGCGTATCCTTGATGATGTATAGCTGTAACAGCTGGGCAGTTCCAAAGGCAGCTCTAGACAAACTTGACGCCTGCCACAACAAACACCTACACGCTATCACTGGACACCGATGGCCAGAGAGCAACATTTCCAACGATGCACTATACAAGATGTGTAATACGCCGCCGCTGTCTGTAAAAGTCGCCCAGCAAAGATGGTCCATGTTTGGCCATGTTCTAAGGATGCCAGAAGATACACCAGCACAGAGAGCCTTGGAATTCGCCCTATCGGAGCCAGCAAATACAGAGCCAGGAGAGGACGTCATTGCATAAATCTGCTAAGTGTGCTACGAGGTGACCTCAAGAAAGCAGGATTAGGTACACTCAAGTAAAGAATGGACCTGAGGAAGCAAAGGATTTTGGCTGAGGACAAGACATTTACTTCATCAGCCTCTTTAAATGATGTTAAAAGCAAACTCAAAGCTATATCTCCTACCCATTCACCAACTTTATCGTTCTATGCTGGTATTCGACAGCCGACATAAATTAGTATAGCCTTCGCAACGGTAGTAGTGGTCTCAATAGAGACCTCTTCAACAACAACCTCTTTGACGTCCCAAGTGCCAACGCGACCACGCTAAGGAACAAGCTGAACATCTTCGCTTCTGTTGTCATCTTTATAACTGCCCCCCACCCCAAAAAACAAACTCCAAATGAACTGTCCTTTAACAGCATGTTCCCCACGCCATTAAACTCACACCACATAAGGGCTATAACCCTACTACCAGTTCGTCTAAATATTCTGATTCCATTTCGCTCCCTATCTTTCCTCCTCCAATCCCCTCTCTCGCTTTTCTCTCTCTCTCTCTCTCTCTTCTCTCTCTCTCTCTTCTCTCTCTCGCGCTCTCTCTCTCTCTCTCTCTCTCTCTCTCTCTCTCTCTCTTTCTTTCTCTCTCTCTCTCTCTCTCTTCGTCTCGCTCCTTCCCTCTGTATATCCATCCCTCACCCACTTCTCTCCCCATCTACAACCTCCTCTCCCCCCCCCCTCTCGCTCTCTATCTATCGCTATCTCTCTCTCTCTCTCCCTCTCTCTCTCTCTCTCTCTCTCTCTCTCTCTCTCTCTCTCTCTCTCTCTGCGTCTCGCTCTCCCTCCATCTCTCTCCCCCTCCCTTTCCTCCCTCCACACCTCTCTCTCTCTCGAAAACATTCGCTCTCTCCCTGTCTTACTCTATTTCTAAAACAAATGTTGCATCAATTAAATGAACTTCTCTAAAAACTGTAATGAAATCGGTTTCTACATCATTAAGATTTACGATATAACTTGACTCATTATAGCTTTGTAATAATACACGGCCTTAAATTGTATCGGGTTCCACTTGATCAAAATAAATAGGAATACAAATTAAAATAAACTATGTTTAAATAAACTAAGCTTAACACACTTGGAGCGAACGTTTTAGAAGATTACCGCTTCGACGAGCTTTTCTACCCACCCACCCACCACAAGTCTTGACAACATTCTTATTTCATGGATCAACCGCCAAGACCCACCCACCCATTACCAACTAGATTTGAAGTGAAAATGTTCATTCTATGGCTTGTTTGCCCTTCTGAAGTGTATTGTAGATGAAACTGCATGGCCAGTTTCTAATTCATTTAAACTGACCCATTTGTTGGAATTATCATTTCTACCAGGTTTTGTTATATTTTCGCGAAGGGCTAAGTCGGGAAAAGGGCATTTCCTCTACTTTAAAGGAATATATATTTGTTTCTGCCCCGTTGTTTATATAATGTATGTGTTCCAATACGAACTTGATACAATGCGTGTCTATATCTGACAATCTTGATCTCGTCTACATAGCATTTAAATGAGAAATCTGGAGAAAAAAAATTTATATAGGTAACTTTCTATTTCTGGAGAGAATTTTGCCGAAACATTTGCTTGTATATGAAAATAAAACGCATCCTATCAACATGTTCAAATTGTTATTCCCATACATAATTAGATACCCGTCCATACATTATATCTCTATTCCTATTAACCCACTTCTTTCATTTATTATCCATGTCACAGTTATTGTGCAGGGTATTGTAAATACATTTTATTTTTCTATTGCTAAACGAATAGGTTATAAGTTTTGTTTCATTCGTCAAACAAAGCGTGCTCTTCCGTATTCATCATAAACATAGAATTCGGGGACCCTTTTACTGTTAACTGTTGCTTGTAAGAACGCAGGTGATATTTCTCACCTTCATAACCCATGTGGAAACGACATTCCTCGCAACCAGGTGCCAGTATTGGTGTCAACAATTTATTGAATAATTTAAAATACTGATTAAATGCTACCCAACGAATTTACATCATATATATTGTAGAGAGAATAGGCCAGATTTAATAGCCACGGATGTATTTGGTCTGCTCAATCGTCCGTGAGAAAAAATGGTAATTCTTGGAAAGTGATATTAAATTTCCAATACGGTTAACCATATAAGATGCGCTTGATTTGGGAGAACAGGGGGGCGTGTCTCTCACGCATCCAACTATGGCCATGTAAGGGAACTATATTTGAGTAGAATTTTCTCTTTTTTTCGAAGAAATCACTTATCCAAAGGTCTAATTTTCCCAGCTTTCTAGGAGACGAGCCCTAAATAATAAACAGCAACTGATGACTGAACTCCCAGACAAATATCTCCTTGTTATGCAGTTGTGCCACTGGAGTAGCAGCCTTAATAAAACAGTACTGATGAAAGCGCTTGAAGATCGGGGGGTTGGGGGTGGGTGGCCGGGGAAACGTCGCCCTCAAACCATGACATTGGCAGAATGCCTATGCTGATACGCGCACACACGCATGCACGCACGCACGCATGAACGCACGTACACACGCACGCACACACGCATGCACACGCATATATTTGTGGCTATCTACATATATCTTAACAAGACTCGTGGAATTATATGTAATATAGATCTGGGTGTGAATTTACTCATTTGATGCAAAGTATCACTTCAATTTTACAGATTCTCTCAGAGACCCATGAACAATGACCGTTGCAAGCACTCGAAAAACGAGACTGCCAACGAATTTGTCATGGGAACAGCCTTATTTGCATAACTCCAAGATGGCAGCTATGGCGGCATAGAATATCAGTTTCCTGCATTATCAGGGTCCCTGTGTAATGCCGATTGCATGGTTTAAAAAGTGTACACTTAGAACTTCACACCTGTCGTCACTACATCGTTAAATAAACTACATTTGTGCCACCTTACATAATCAGCTATTGAATGTAAAACAGATTTCTCAAATATTTATTACAGACTTTCCACCAGAACAATCTGGTAAATTATTTAAGCGCAACTTATGAATTTACACAGCAACGGTTTAGTATTCATATATGTAGTGTGTTGAGGCATGGTATTAAACTATTCATAGTATTCATAGTCATAGAGATATTATATTTGGGAACGGTGTTTTGACTATATAGTAGATGATAGTGGCATCCAACGGACACTTGAGAAACATCAAGTATGCTGACATAAGACTTGTTTCAATCCGTTTCACTCGTATCATCTCAATCGCGCCAAAAACACATCGAAAATCTGGGGACATTGAGACCGAGTGCAGCCCCGTTAAGACCAGAATTGTCGCACTGTCTCCTCAGGTTATCTGCCATTCATGCATGCTTCTTCTGTGACGAGAGAGAGAGAGAGAGAGAGAGAGAGAGAGAGAGAGAGAGCAAGAGAGAGAGAGAGAGAGATAGAGAGAGAGAGAGAGAGAGAGAGAGAGAGAGAGAGAGAGAGAGAGCACGAAGTAACAAAGCTGTTACCAAGCAAATTGATGAACATGCTCGAAATGCATAAACTCTCCTGAATGACAGATCGTTGCTTGCAAAGTTAATAAATTCTGACATTGTAGAACAAGAAGCGACTACCACAGATCATGCCTGAGTGGTCTATTTAGCCATGCGAGAACTACTCCCATTGCATCTTCCAGTCCAGATATAGAGGCTGAATTGAAAGCGTTGGTATTAGTAGAGTTGGTTTCGTGCATTGAAGATACAAGAGATCCAGACGTGTGTCCAGTATTCCCCTTGTCTGAGTTAGTCCAGATGTATAACAGATGATAGGAACAATTATATGTAAATGCACAAGGTCGTGTGAATAGCACTCGACTAAAAGAGGACCTTTTTCAAAATTGTTCCAGATCTAAAAGCTCATTCGGAAGGGAAGGGGAAGACGTTGTTGCTCATGTTTGATGAAGATTGGATTTAGCATAAGCAAAGCTTGCAAGCAAAACCTTTAAACTGGTGCTATGATACTTGCTAAGGCAGCTGAAATAGTCCGATGTGATATGATCACTGAATGTTTTCGGTGCAAGTTCGCTGGCTCCTTTGGTACACAGTGGCAAAGTACTTCAGTGGCACACAAGCTAGGAGCACTGGTAAATATGATTATGGAGGGACCCAAGATAAGGGAGCAAACCGAAAACCAGCACCGGTCAGTAGGTCTCAATATATCCCGATTACTGATTTTCAACAGTGTTAAGCATCCGAGGAAACCAGGAGCTAAATCACACATTAGACAGAGTAAGGAAAATATGACCCCATTTGCCATATACCTTGGCCTACATATAAATACTTGCACGCACAGCAGAGAGCTAACACAGGATCTTCCTTCATACGGGATTTGTATTTCATATGATAGACTACTGAGCTTATCGACATATATAGCTAGCAGGGTGTGCAAGTATTATCATGACCATGGCGTTGCGTGTCCCCCAACCATAAAGGCAATAGTGTTCACTACTGGTGCTTTCGATAATATTGATCACAACACCAGTTCACGTTCAACCAAAGACAGTTTTCATGGGACAGCCGTCTCACTTTGTCAGCATCCAACAGTCGATGCCTCTGGGGAAGGTAGGTGTAATGAACTGCCACCACTTACAAGCACTAATAGCTTAGCGTCTCTTACCAGATTATTAGTCTGCGGCCCCCTGTTAGTATTGCAGACCGTGAATCCAATGCTCCTTGAGTTCAGGACATATTACACCCAGGCTCCGCAGTTTATAAATCTTTTGTAGCTATGGAGAGTGCTTTGAAAAATACTGAAGAACTGCTTGGAAAGGTGTCTATAACTAAAATGACAACATCCCATGGGCGCCCATAACCGCGCAATGGTTTGTCATTCCATGGGAATTGTCAGTCACGCTGTGTCACATCTTAAGCCTGGGCAGACTTGTTTGCCAATGCTAACCAACGACTGTATGCCTTGACAAAACAGGCACAATGGACATGGCCAGATAAATACGGCGAGGGTCATTATGTAATAATGATGGCTACACATTGAAAATGAATGCCACCGCTCAGAAAACGTCTCACAATTTCTCGTCTATGACCCTTGACCAGTGTGATGAACAGCTGAATCAATTTGTGAAAGGACATGGGGTACTATCGGCTTGACACACAATCCTAGTGTGCTCTTAAGGTGGAAGCTAGGTGGGCCGGAGCGGGCCAGACTGGCAGAAGAATCCAAAGACACACCAGCTCAAGATGAGACGAAACACCATGAGCAAACTGAAGCAACCCAGAAAGAGTTTGTGACAAGCACCCAAGAGCTGGACAAAATCTTTGTAGAGCAGAGAAATCTTTCCTTGGCGACAGTGCGAGTTACATCACATTGACACCAACAGTATCATGGACAGAGTGACACTAGATGCAGTCAAGACAATTGAATCTATTGGATAAACTCAGTATGAAGAATTTGTTCTACAGCGTTTGGTTAGCTGTCGTGTGCCATTCACTGACACCATACCTAAGAACAAAGTTTCATTGTTTGGAACACCGTCCAAAATTTCAAAGTCAAATACTGCATGTTAGATATTGTCGTTGAAACAAAACTGTGCACACCTCTCCAGATTTTACTTAGCTCCTCAATCGTGTGGTGGGAACCTAACTGAATTCCTCAAACACGAGAATCACACATGTCCATCACCATTCACCAGCATCGGTAAAATGATGCAAGAACCATAGTAAGACTTACTGGTTTGTCTCCAATCGACAAGTCTAATACAATGATCTCTGAAAATAAACCCGGTGTAGATTCAGAAATCCTATACAGTGCTGCTGTTGTGCACGTGTTAATGAATATGCTATGCCCCTATTCGTTCCTAACATACACACATGCTTGCAATCTGTCAAGAGAGTTGATATTTGCCAACAAGTCCCAAACAAACTGTCTAAGAAACAAGAGGGACAGGGAAACGTCGGCATGTTTCGATATAACCGGACTGCCTGCCGAATGGTCAACATACCTTCAGGTCGATGCTAACAAGGAGGGGCGCTTTCTCTACTTGGCGGAGTGCGTGACCAAATCGTCACCGCCAGAGGAAATAGAAATTGTCACGGCATTCAGCGCACAAAAATTGTCTACATATTGTGGCAAGGAGATGAGTAACCTACAACCGTGTAGCCACGATGAAACTGACAGCAGGATATTCCTGCATGTTAAAGAATGGACACTCAAAAGCAAGCATTCGCACATTGGATGCCGATGATGTTGTTCTAGCTGTGTGTGTCGCCAAACAGATGCATATCACATAATTATGGGTGTCTTTTGGGGCTGGAAAGTCATTCAGATTTATTGCTGCCCACAGTATCTTTGCGAATATTGGCCCTGAAAATTCGACTACTCTTCCCATGTTTCATAGCCTAACTGGTTGTGATGATGTCTCGCTCGTTACAGGACGTGGGAGGAAAACGTGCCGTAGGATTTGGAATGTTTTCGAACAACTCACAAACACGCTTGGAGCCGTAGCTGACTGTCTAGCAGAAATTCCACAAATTTTCTTTGAGAAGGTCCAAACGTTTGTTGTACTTTTGTATAGCAGAACTTATGCGCTATTGGCAGTGAACGACGCAGGGAAACATGTATTTTCCCAAGGTTCCAGATCTCTTGAGAATATCCCACCAACTGAAACCTCCTTGTTTGCGCATTGTAAGAGAGTGGTGTATCACGGTAGCTACGTATGGGGTCAATGCTTTGCACAGGAACCTACCATACCATGGCTTTCTGGCTGGGGCTGGAAAGAAAACGACACGGGACAGTATTCCCGCAAGTCATCAAATGCGCTTAAATGTACAGAGTTGGGCATCTGCCAGAGTGGTTGGATGCCTTTACAATGAGATTAGTCTAACTTACATCAAGAGTAAATGCTAACAAATCAGTACTTTTGGGCACACAACGATTTGGATATTACACCTTAAGACTAGCATAAAGATCATTAGTATGCTCTCTCAAAGAGCAAAACACAAACGTAGAGGGAAAACAGCTTCTGTACTTTTGCTGTCATAATGTTCCTAAAAACATAGTGATATTTGAGTGTAACTAGTGGTCATATTGGAAATATGCAAACTAAGGCATTGTCTAATGACAAAATGTGTAAGATAAACAATCTCGGAGGAATAAAATGTGACAAGGATTTCTATAAAGAGTAATACAGCTCAAACTCGGAAAATATATCAAAATATAGGCAACAATCTTTTCTTGTGGCTGCCATTTTCGATTTATGCATATTAGAACGCTTGTAAGACGAATTTTATTGGGTTCTTGATCCTAATCTGATAAAGACATACAAAGACTTACAAAGGTATCTATATGCAACATCCCATGCTTTTATCACGAAGTGAACACATCCCTTGTTTTTTAATTAAGCAGCAGTACTAATGCCTGCAACTAGAACCATGGTATTTTCGCATAATTTACGACCAAATATTGGGAAATTTCAAAAGATTTCCATTCAGAGTGATACGTTATATATCTCTTTTATCAGGAATAGCTTGCAAAATAAGATAATTTCACCGCCAATCTATCATGTATATTTACTTCTAGAAATGCAGGAGATGGATTCAGATTAAGATTGTAAAATCTCGGAGGTGGAGAGACCGCTAACATCGTATATGAGAGGGTGATGCCCACTCACACACCGTTGCTCAGTCCGGCTCGGGAACCAATTACCCTTGCGTCGATTCTTCCTCAAAACACCAGGCCTCCCCACCCTGAGTTTGCAGGCAGGGTGGTTTCACGCACGTGCGCTCACACGTGCGTACGGGCGCGAATACACGCACAAAGACAGGCGTACACGCACACGTGCACACAGGCATACGCACGCACACACGCACGCACGCATGCATGCACGCACACGCGCTTACGCATGAGAGTAATAACACATGCCTCATTGATATTTTGTGTAAAATATACATGTAGACTTCAGATCAGATATTTTATTTGTGCAATCCTTGTGAGATTTTGCTTGGTTTAATGATGCATTGTATAAGGTAGCATGTCTGTCCGTCAGTTAAAAACTGCTTGTTACAGCAATTGTGCGTTTTGAAGAACTGTCCTACTCGTCAGTTCTCACGCAGCCACAGGCCAGTGTGAGTATTGCGGCTGGTGTCTTCTGTTTGTCTGCTTTGTTTGTTTGTTTGTTTGTCTGATTGTCTGCGCATAGATATCAGAGTCCGAGAATGTAGAATCATAAATGTTGCATATCTATTCATATGGCAGATGGCGAGACGAAAAATAAGTTTGATGTCAAACGGTCAAATATCTAGGTTATTGAGTGACTAAGTGCATCCCGGAAAATACATTTTCTCACAAAGTAACTATACATCTGGAACGCAAGTATATAGACTCGCCAAACTTGGCACATCCACTTCAAAAATAACGAGCAGCCACATTATTGGTGCCTAGAAGTTCTAGGAGATTGAGCTCAAAGCAACACAATTTCTAGGTCACGGGGTTACAAGGTACACACAAGAATACACATTTTGGCCATAACTCTGGAGTGCAAGAAGGTTAGACTCACCAGATTTAGTTCAAGTCTTCATATTACGACAATTTATTATTGTTTTAAGTTTGAGGTCAACAGATCAACGATGTAGGACGGTCATGATGACGTTATTAAGTGCATTGCTAAAGGCCGGTTTTCACGATTAGATTAATCTGACGCCGTAGCGCTAGTCTGACGAGCGTTTAAGCAATCAGGTTAATCAGATGGCGGATAAAAGAAAACCTTCTGCTGCAAAAATCACCGTTGCTTGTGTCGTGAACAAGAGAACAGACGAAAGATTTGGATAAATCGTTAAATGAGAAACGATCAACTTTATCCTTTTCATCCATCTTAGGATAACTGCTAGATGATCCAGTGATCCAGGCAATTATAAGCAGTATCCTATGCGCGAAATTACGAGCAGACGTTCATGTAACTTCTAGCTCTTGTTGAAGGAGACATATATATGCGGGAGGCAAAGGAGGGACCAGAAATGTCACTCAGGTATATGACATCATAATCAACAAGAGAAAATCAGCTAGATGTTAAAATGTTCCAACCCCCACCTCACACTGGCGGCCCGGCATGCGTATATCACCAACATGATTTTTTTACAATACAGTCGTGTAAATGCCATCGTCCTATTGCATGGGTCTCGCCCTCCCGCTCCTTTGCCGTATCGAATAACGAAGCTAATGTGAGTGGGCGTATGCTAGTATGATGAGTAAATGCATAATTTGTCTGGATATGATATTAGACTAGGCACATAACGCTTTTCCCAGCGGGTGGGTTGGCCATATATCTTTTCCTCCTATTCTCTCTCAATCCGTAAGAAGAGTTTCAACGACGAGCTTTTCTGAATATATGGAACGGACGGGCCTATGCACATAGTGGATCAATGCCAAAAATTGCCAGATTAGGCCCATGTTTGGGTGATATGCAATCATCGTGTCCAGTTTCAAAAAATTATCTTTCCAACATTTTCGTGGCGCATCTACGTACACATACACGCACACATGTGCGAACGCACTTACGGAAAGAAAACCTAAGAATCCTGTTACGCGTAAGGCTGGGGAGGGTAGGTAGGATTGTGTGTAAGGTATAACCGTGACGCAGAAATTGTCAGTCAAATGTACGAATTGTATGTCTTTGGAGAATGTAGGCCCTACAAGTTAATAAACATTCTGTTGAAAATTTTGAAATAAATTTAACTGGTACACTGCTGCTGCCATAGACCGCAATAGCCAAGAGTAAAATTAAACAGAACATTAAACATCTTAGCTGTTAAGCTATGCTTACCTTGAAATTACGATTCTGGGAATTCAGGGTTCAAAGTATAAACATCGATCCCAACGCGCGCAAAACGAGATTTAAACCACACATTCTGACAAAATTTGAGGAAATTGAATTTGCCCAATTCTTCAGAGTGGACGTCAGATATCGGACTTGAGACATCAGACTATTGATTTTTTGTTTACCCGGTCACATTTTATCGAAGTCTACGAATCTGATCAGATTAATCTGATAGTGAAAACCGGCGTTAAGAAGTTATTCACGCTGCCAAAGGCCGGTGTGAATATTGCGGTTGGTAGTAAGTTGTTTGAAATTCACAAATTCTGACTCGTGCTGCTAGTGCTACTGCTGCTACTGCTACTGCTACTGCTGCTACTACTGCTACCACTACTACTACTACTACTACTACTACTACTACTACTACTACTACTACTACTACTACTACTACTACTACCATTACTACTATTACTATTACTGCTACTGCTACTACTTCTACTACTACTGCTACTGCTACTGCTACTGCTACTGTTGCTACTGCTACTGCTGCTACTACTACTACTACTACTGCTACTGCTGCTACTGCTGCTACTGCTACTACTACTACTACTACTATTACTACTACTACTACTGCTGCTGCTGCTACTGCTGCTGCTGCTACTGCTGCTACTGCTGCTACTACTACTACTACTACTACTACTACTACTACTACTACTACTATTATTATTATTATTATTATTATTATTATTACTACTACTACTACTACTACTACTACTACTACTACTACTACTACTACTACTACTACTGCTACTACTACTAATCCCACGACCGCTACAACTAGTAGCGCCACCATGGTAGATAACAACGGAGGGGAGAGCGCCGCCACTACGTCTAAACGTAAAATACACAACTTTTAAACTTTTAAGGGTTAACTAATTCAAAATAATAGAACATTCCAGAGTGAATCTACATGTGCGGCTGGACGCCATTGTTATCGAGAAAAACGTGGCGTTATAGTCGTCATTGTTCTCTAGAATGCGTGTGCCCCTGAGCGCCATTGTTCTCCAAACAATAGCAACTGAAATGGAGCGTTTTGATTGGTTAAAACCACATTCCAACGAAAAGAACAATAGCGACCAGATACCCCCATTACTACTTACGTCAGCCAGCTCTGAAGACGCACCGGGCAGAGTTTACTTGCTGCGGTCGAAAGTTAGAAGAACCTACACGACATTAGTGCGGTGACAGTTGAAATCTCCGGCGAGTCATCCATCAAAAAACATCCTGCCTCTACATCTGTAGAATCACATATTCAGGCCGTAAAGACCTCACCGCAAGTTCCTGTTCCGAAGTAGATATTGATATTCGTGAACGATAGTTAGAAAGTTCCAAATTGCTCCGCAAGTAGGGAGTTACAAAATTGTTTTTAGTGCGGTGGGTTGGCACTGCTAGCTACGGGAGAGAACCCGTCACAGGCGCAGGCTCCAACCAATCATCGTTCGAGCAACGGCCAATCAGCGCGTAGCTAATAATAGCGCAGTCGAATGTTCTAGAACATTCTAGAAATTTTGCGTCCAAGCGGTTATGACGTCACGGCAATATTAAGGTAATCAAGAAGGTTTTTCCGTGGATAACTCAGCCATTTCTTAACCGATATTGAAATGGTTTACAGATTTAAAAAGCCCGTCGAATTCTGGTCTTGATTATTGCCAGATTCGTCGGGAACAGGTAATCAAAAAGGATTACAGGGTACCATCTCGGTACACTAAAAGCGTCATCCTTTCTTGGTCGTAAACTACGTGCTCCATCAAAAATAGCATCTATACTTATACTTATACTTATCATATACTACCATTATAGGCAAAATGCCTGTAGATAGATGGCGACTACATTATGCTTATTGCTTAGTTAATTTGTTTCGAGGTAAAGGAAAGATAATGATTGTGTACTGGCTCTTGTGTATACAAAAAATCTGACCAAAATGAATCCAGTTTATTTTTGAAGATATTTAGGCTTACGGAACTAACTACTTCATTTGGTAAGCTATTCCAACTATTCGTAATTCGGTTTGCAAAAAAGTTCTGCCTAATTAGTTTGTTACTTCGGCTCTTAGTGAGTTTAAAATTATGTCCCCGAGTGATGCTTTGTTTGTCTATCTCCAAGAATGGGCACTGAACACGATAAAGGCCATGAATGTATTTGTAAGTTTGAATCATATCCCCACGTGATCGACGGTAATAGAGAGATGGTAGATTCAGATATTTTAACCGGTCTAAATAAGTATAATTTCTTATTGAGGGTATCATTTTAGTTGCTCTTCGCTGCACATTTTCTAGTGTTAGCACTATGCGCTTTAACGAACTTAGTCGGGTTTTTTATAACGCGATCTCTCTCACAGGTCTACATACGCTTATGGCTCTACCCAGGGGTGGGTGGTGGGGGGCGTGTTCAGGGAACGAATCCAGGACGGGCGGCACGTACCCAGCTTAGCTGGTACAGCCGGTACCCGACCGGTCGATCCGAACTACACCAGAATAGAATATATGTGCTGGCTGGGTGCTGCAATGTGGAAACACTAAGGATATTAACAGCAACTCTCAAACTCAAATTTTTAATTGACGTGTGAAACAGATGCAAAGGTAGAAATAATTTGTATACATATGGCCGAAGTGCCTCTGACACCCATACACCAATCGTGCTAAGTAAGAGGCTATGAAATCACCATTTTAATTACTTCTTCCACACGCACTAGCTGTTGAATAGTATGTTACTAATTGGACGTAATTGTGTTGCTACCTTCTCTGTCTATACATCCAGCATATGTCCATCGTATTCTTAAGCGAGTCCTTAAGAACTGCTGGGCAGGAAGGATCCATAGGGTCAGATCTATGGTTGGTCCCGGAAAGCTGCTTGATCGATTTTGGTGGTGGCCATCTTGGAGTTTGCACTGTTTAAAAAATTACATTTATTTTGTGAAACTGCTTGACATTAAAGTCAAGAAACTTCATGGTCTTCATCTAAGACAAGAGCTGAACAAACCGTGTTCACATGTTCAACATGATTGGTAGATTTGTCTTGGATAACCTAGTTTAAAAAAACCCAAAACATTTCCTCTGAATCCCGCTGATTGCAAATATAATTAGGAACTAAGGTTCAATTAAATATTTTCAAGCCAAACTGCACGGGTCCTCCGTGCAGACACATGCACAAATTCACGCACACCCAACGTGTGCATCTGATACAACAACCCGCCCGCCCACTCGCTCACATTGTGAATTGGGAATATGTTCAATTGACCAAAGAATACATAAGTTCTTTGATTAACATTGCTCTGACATTTATACGTAATCATAAGAAACTCAGAATGCAGGAAATCGAATCATGAGCCTGCACTTTTCAATGGGTTTTTTCTTGTGGTGGATAGGTAGGTGGATATCTCAAAACACTCTTCTATGAGAGGCGGTGGGGGGGGGGGGGTGGAGGACACCCATTTCAAATCTTCCTCCGAACAATGCCATTCAGTGTGCCCTTTTTGTGGAACCTGTCCCCGCCCCTAAAATTTGCTTCCTGCGCCCCTGGTGAGATCGCTATATCTAGCAGCTCTATCATGTAGTCCATAAGGTAGCTGAATTTGCTATTTTTTAATTTCTTTTCTTTTTTCAGATGCACTGTGGATGAATACAGAAGATCAGGCCTCCCCTGCACATTGCGCCAGGATTTATCGATATATTCCCCATATGAATTTAGCCATCCATCAGTTACGCGTTCAACTTTATTATCATTATCCTATATCAGGAGCAGGATGGATAGATAAAGAATCGTCCAACCTACATGCACGAGAGAATCACGCTCAAATATGCCGGATGAATTATCACCAGAAAATCTCCACTTCACACTCGGAAATGAAACCGGAAATAAACAAGACACGATTTATTTTCCGTATTCGGAACGCGTGGTTGAAGCTCTCATACTGAGCGTGATTTGCATTGCCTCCATAACCGGAAATGTTTCGCTCTGGTTGGTCGTGTGCATGTCACGTGACCTACGGACGTTATCTAATAGTCTCGTGTTATGTCTGTCGGCGGCTGACTTGACCGTTTCCACTGTCAATATGCCCGTGACTGTCTGCACGATATTCTATGGCGATTGGGTGTTTTCGACGACTACGTGCATCGCCGTGGGTTACGTAAACATGGTAACTTTTATTGCGAGCGTGATGTCGCTGGCAGCCATAAGCATAAACCGATACATTGTCATTTGTCGGTCGGGTCAGCGCAAAAATCTCATCACGAGACGCAACACGGTTGTCGCCATAGCTGGTAAGAAGACGATCCTCACATACAGGGCCGAATTTAAGACTCAGAGTGCCCTATGCAAATTTTCTGACAATCTTACCCAGCGGGGGGGGGGGGGGGGGGGTTGTGGAGGAGGGGGGGGGGGGGGGGGGGGGGGGGGGTGACTCAGAACTGCCATTAAGAAAGCTAGCGTCCTGTTTCAACCCTAATGTTGCTGGACACCTCTGGTGTCAGAGGGGCTGTGGGATTTGATCACCTCAGTCTTATACACTCCATGTTTCAAATACAAAATGGAAATTATTGTTGAATATTTTGAACATGATTTGATTGGAAGGCATTGCTTCCTAAGGCTGTAATATCTTCCAATTCAATTGTGTTCAAAGTATTCAATAGAACATTTTTAGATAGTATTCAAAATTGTTTTCTTTTGCAAACATGGTGTCATATTTATTAGCTGTACGATAGGTGTGTCGTCTATGTGTGTAACTTTAGTCACGCAGGGACGCCAAGAATAGACCTTTCCGGTTTTGGCTATGCCCCGCCCATCTCTAGCTAAGCTCCACCCACACCTCGCTCGTGTTGGGATCGATCGATCTCTGAACACCCTGACTATCAATTTCCAGAAAAGTATACAGGTAAGCAGTTGAATATTTTGAAACTAATTTGACTGGGTACTATTGCTGCAACAGCGCCCAGTCAAATTTGTTTCAAAATATTCAACAGCATGTTTATTAAATAGCAAAGAATTACAAAGATATACAATTCATACAACGTGTCGGACCATTTGAGATTTGGTGACGGTCTATATGGAACCTTTTGTGACGTAATAATTATGACGTCATCATACACGCGCTGAGCTGATTATGACGTCATACGAGGTCTGACGATGAATGGATACTCTTGAAAGATGAATTAAGACAAGAAACTTTGTGTTCTACTTTTTGGGGGCCACGGAAATGTTGGGCACGGTGTAAATAAACTTGTTGCACTGCCTTATAAGTTCGACCCTGCGAACCTCACATAAGTCAGGTTTAGTCAGAATCTGCTGACATATCTTCTACCGTAAGCCTTTTTCCAATAGAGCGGTCCGATCTGTCACTCAAGTATATGACGCTATAATCACATACGTCACATACAGGTTGACGTCACAATTATGATGACTTATTATAACTCCGTCATGAACCTCGAAAATGTCTGTCAAATGTTCGAATTGTATGTCTTTGATGGATTTACAATTTTGATAAACGTTCTGTTGAATAGTTTGAAACTAATTTGACTGGGAGCTGTTGCTGCCATATGCAGCAACAATGCCCAGTCAAATTAGTTTTAGAATATTCAACAGCTTACCGGTGTATTTTTATTTTTTGGAAATTGATTGGTTGCTTTGATATTTAGATTTTGTGAATTCAGGTTTAAGGTTTTAAATCGATACCGATAAGATTTTGGGCGGAGCTTAGCTAGAAATGGGAGGGGAATGGCTAGAAATAGATCCCTCTATTCTGATCAGTTGAATCTATCCCGTACTAAAACCTGGGGTGTGGGCTGTAACTCGTGTACCACTTATGTCACTTTACCGAGTATAGCCGGAATCTGACTCAGCAACCCGGATTATACGACGAGATGCAATCACTGTAGGATGTGGGCATCCTTTGATAGCCCCCCCCCCCCAACCTCACACCTCCCCCCCCCCACCCACGATAACGCATGTTACCGGAACTGGCCCAGTAACCTGCGTTTAGGATGAGCCTTCAGTCCTCCTCACCACCCACCACCCCACCCCTCCCTACATGATTCGGATTTAATACCAACCCACCCACTCCAGACATTAGTTAGACCACTGCCGCTAGAGTCGTCCTGCATGAAGTTAGCTAGTGATCTTGGTTATATCGATAACACAACCACAAGTATGACGCTGATTGAGCGGCTATGTCTGGAATCAACACGAGTTTCTTCAATGGTGGATTCCTTTTTATCTATCACTCGTATGACGTCATAATCAACTGCACAGCATGTTGGATGACGTCATAATCAATCATTTCAAGCTAAGCTCCACGCACACTTCGCATGTGTTGGAATCGATCGATCCCTGAACTCCCTGACTATCAATTTCTAGAAAACTATACAGGTAAGCTGTCGAATATTTTGAACCTAATTTGACTGGGTGCTGCTGCATATTCAACAGCATGATTATTAAATCGTAAAGCCGTACATTTCGTACAGCAACGCTTAGTCCGTCATTCATTCAGCGTTTGTGGCGAACTCACCTACCTCATTCATGGCGTAATTGATTAAGACGTCTTCCTGCACATCGCGTAGTTGATTGTGACGTCGTATGATTGACTGAGAAACTGGATTCATGAGTTATCCATATGGACTGGGAAACGGTTCCTTAACAAGTTACCGTGTCTTATTGTGTCATATTCAACTTAGGCAGTGAACAGAACAATATGGGGACACAGCGTACACAGCTCAGAAGTAAGTTAACGTGTATGCAAACCCAAAACCGAAACATGTTGGTTAGTAGAATTTTGAAATCTCCTGTTAACCCCTCTTGTGTCAACAGCGCCTCAAAGTTTTGGCAGCAACAGCACCCAGTCAAATTAGTTTCAAAATATTCAACAGCGAACCTGTGTAGTTTTTTTTTGGAAATTGATATTCAGGGTGTTAAGAGATCGATCGATCCCAACACGAGCGAGGTGTGGGGTGGAGCTTAGCTAAAGATGGGCGGGGCATAGCTAAAACCAGAAAGTTCCATTTAGTCTCTGCCGACAATAATGGTTTAAAGATATTAGAGAAGGGATTGATTTAGAATCGGTTGAGCGAAATAATTGATTCTGAAAATGGTTATTGAAGGTTACCGATTTCAACTCTATTTTGTGTATTAGAACTGGCATATATGTTTTAAGCCTATTACCTCCTTTAATATCAATATGATCCCGATAAATTAATATATTAATATATGCTTTCCTCTTCTAGTTATGGCTTATATAAATTGGGTTATATTTCAATCAGCATTCTGTTATTGTTAGCTGCAATCCTGAGTTAATCCTGAGTCGTTAATTATTTGAGTAATGACGTCTAAATATTTAGATGTTTTAACTCAACGTTTTAATACTAGATGTAAACAAACTGAATAGAGCAGGCTGATTTTAGAAATTGGTTGGAAATGTAAATTGCGAATGAATGTTAATATAGGCCAGGGTAATTTCAAGAACTTGTAGAAAATGCACGTTATTTCTTTGCGTTTGGACCTGGGTGATTTTAGAAACCTGTCGGAAAATTAATTCACATTGAATTTTAAATGTGTTGCCTACTAATTTCATCATAAATAATTATTGCTGGGCTGGCCGCTACCATGCCATCATACTGTAATAGAATGTAGTAAACACATTTGTTCCAGGGTAATTTTACAAGTCCCACGGGTGAGATAAATTTAAACGTGAATGGAGAGTGCCATCTATGTCGCTCTATACATTAGACTATGTAAAATCTACTTAGCATGCCGGTTATTAATCAGCTCAATGGCGTTAATGAGCAATAACTTACTGCTATTTATTGACGAGTTGCTTCAACACTTATTGGTGAACTACGCTCGCCATTTGGGCCTACTACTACACTGTGTGAAAATAGTAATGGCTTTGTTGAATTCTGTTATGGTTTCAGCTCTTTATTAAGCTTGTTTTTGCTCACCTGGGGGGGGGGGGGACTGCGGCCCAATGACCTATACCACACCAAAATGTAGGTGGTATGTTAGTCACAGAATCTAACTACGATTACTTAAAATAAATTGTAAGACACTATGGAAGTAAGACGTATAATTTGATTGGAAGCTGTTGCTTCAGGCAGTCAAGCTAGTAACAGAATATGCAACTGGTATTGCTTGTTTCCCTTCCTAGAATGAATATGCCAAAAATAGCTAAGTTGAACAATATACAAGCCTTACAAGGACAGCTTTCTCAAATATTCCTATCTCGCAGCTGTGAGGTCAAAAGTGTCTATTTTGGAAACGATTTTGCCGAAAGCTGTTGCTGTTGCGTTTTAGGATTTGACACAAAAATGGCACATGTCTTCGGGAGCCACTAACAGACATCCACATAAGTTTGTATAAGATCGTTCCAGTAGAAGCAGTGTTATTGAAAAATGCGTCAAAGTGCTCATTTTAAAACCTATGTTGCTGAAGAACAGATTTTGCCACATAAATTGTAAGTGGTATACATGTTTAACTTTCCACCGAAGTTTGGAGACGATTCCTTCCGTAGAACGAGGGTAATTATATTTAAAACGTCTCCAGAACAAGAGCATGAAGAGGGACCACAAGCAGCAGTCTATGACTCCATTCTCACATTAATCCTTGCATCTAGCGACGCGGGTAAGAATAAATGGCACGCTAGACGGGCTGTCCTAACCCCACCCCACCCCCTATCAGATAATTTTTGTAATTTTTAGCGTTCATTTCATGATTTCTGATTTCTTATTAGTGTGTCTGTATGAAAACGATGAAACTTCTCATAATAGACATGACATGATGCCATCAATGCCTAGAGGAAACGTAGCGGTTATTCTAATCAATTGATCCAAATATCACAAAATATATAGCAATGGTCATTTCGCCAGCTTATAGGCTACAGACAGGCATATTAAAGATAGCGAGGGAATGGCGCGTGGAAGACCGAATAAGTTTCTCTTGGACTCTCCCTCTTGACCCCCCCACCCCACCCCACCCCACCACCGCCACCCACCCCCACCCCAAACCCAGCACTCTCTTTCTCAAAAAATTGTTTTCTTCATAGAATCAGAGGCCCCTTTGAATTTCTGCGGGGGTTGCGGGGGCTATTGCTACGGCACTGCTGAAAAGCCAAGTGAGCTTATACTGTGACGACCATCCGTCATCCATCGTCCGTCCGTCATCCGTCCATTGTCTGTCAACTTTTTTAACGACTTCTTCTCAAGAACCACGAGCCGATTTCAATTATATTCGGTAGGAAGCATCCTTATCACGTAGAAATCCAAATTTGTTCAAAGGACGCCGATTGTCCAATTTGGCCGGCGGCTATCTTGGAAGTTGCCGATTTTTAAAATCAGCTTTAAAAACCTTCTCCGAAACTGCTTGGGGAATCGATGCAAAACGAATGGAATATTAGGGGTCAGGCCGAAATTTGGGAGACGTGATTAGGGGCTAAGGCCCATTAAAGTTTGTTCGAGGAAAGTTGATACGCCACAAAACATGGCCGACCTGGACCAATGAAAATGTAGCTTGTTTGGCCGTTTTATAGATTTTTGTGTATGCTGATTTCAAATTTGCCACTTTTGAAACTCTCGGATAAACGGTTTGGTGGCCATCTTGGATCATTTTCCCGCCAAAATCGCCCTTACTAAAGCAATGGGAAATCTGAAATGTCTTCTTCTCGAGAACCACTACGCCAATTTTTATTATATTTCGCAGGAAGCACGCGTGGGGTATAGAGATCCAGGTCTGTGCAAATGGACCCGATCGGTCAATTGGGCCGGCGGCCATCTTGAAGTTTGCCTGATTTTTTAGAAATATCTTTAAAAATCTTCTTCCCCGAAAACGCTTATGGGATTGATTCAAATCTCGGGAAACATCACCTAGGGCATAGCTGAACCAAGTTTGTTCAAGGGAACTTGATTGGACAGCCATCTTGATTGACCTCGTTTTCTTGATAAATGAAAACAACTTATTCTCTAGAACGGTTGAACGGATCGGACCGAACTTTGGGAGATATGATTGGGGAATAAGGGCTATGAATGTATGTTCCCGGGAAGTTGTTACTTATAGAAACATGGCCGCTGTCTTTATGGTACAATTCTGGTCAAGTCCTTAGAGTTCTACTTATAGGCAATGACATTTCTAGTTGATATGCCTATGTTTCTACTTATAGGCAATGACATTTCTAGTTGATATGCCTATGTTCCCCTTAGGCCTCTTATTTATATAGTTATGCTATGTTTGTGGTATATTGTAATAGATTATATTAGCTGTCTCTGTTTTGATGTGTTAATTCTGTATTGTTATTCGTATACTATTATAGTAGTAGTAGTAGTAGTAGTAGTAGTAGTAGTAGTAGTAGTAGTAGTAGTAGTAGTAGTAGTAGTAGTAGTAGTAGTAGTAGTACTAGTAGTAGTAGTAGTAGTAGTAGTAGTAGTAGTAGTAGTAGTAGTAGTACTAGTAGTAGTAGTAGTAGTAGTAGTAGTAGTAGTAAGTAGTAGTAGTAGTAGTAGTAGTAGTAGTAGTAGTAGTAGTAGTAGTAGTATTAGTAGTAGTAGTAGTAGTAGTAGTAGTAGTAGTAGTAGTACTAGTAGTAGTAGTAGTAGTAGTAGTAGTAGTAGTAGTAGTAGTAAGTAGTAGTAGTAGTAGTAGTAGTAGTAGTAGTAGTAGTAGTAGTATTAGTAGTAGTAGTAGTAGTAGTAGTAGTAGTAAGTAGTAGTAGTAGTAGTAGTAGTAGTATTAGTAGTAGTAGTAGTAGTAGTAAGTAGTAGTAGTAGTAGTAGTAGTAGTAGTAAGTAGTAGTAGTAGTAGTAGTAGTAGTAGTAGTAGTAGTAAGTAGTAGTAGTAGTAGTAGTAGTAGTAGTAGTAGTAGTAGTAGTAGTAGTAAGTAGTAGTAGTAGTAGTAGTAGTAGTAGTAGTAGTAGTAGTAGTAGTAGTATTAGTAGTAGTAGTAGTAGTAGTAGTAGTAGTAGTAGTAGTAGTACTAGTAGTAGTAGTAGTAGTAGTAGTAGTAGTAGTAGTAGTAGTAGTAGTAAGTAGTAGTAGTAGTAGTAGTAGTAGTAGTAGTAGTAGTAGTAGTAGTAGTATTAGTAGTAGTAGTAGTAGTAGTAGTAGTAGTAAGTAGTAGTAGTAGTAGTAGTAGTAGTATTAGTAGTAGTAGTAGTAGTAGTAAGTAGTAGTAGTAGTAGTAGTAGTAGTAGTAAGTAGTAGTAGTAGTAGTAGTAGTAGTAGTAGTAGTAGTAAGTAGTAGTAGTAGTAGTAGTAGTAGTAGTAGTAGTAGTAGTAGTAGTAGTAGTAGTAGTAGTAGTAGTAGTAGTAGTAGTAGTAGTAGTAGTAAGTAGTAGTAGTAGTAGTAGTAGTAGTAGTAGTAGTAGTAGTAGTAGTAGTAGTAGTAGTAAGTAGTAGTAGTAGTAGTAGTAGTAGTAGTAGTAGTAGTAGTAGTAGTAGTAGTATTAGTAGTAGTAGTAGTAGTAGTAGTAGTAGTAGTAGTAGTACTAGTAGTAGTAGTAGTAGTAGTAGTAGTAGTAGTAGTAGTAGTAAGTAGTAGTAGTAGTAGTAGTAGTAGTAGTAGTAGTAGTAGTAGTTAGTAGTAGTAGTAGTAGTAGTAGTAGTAGTAAGTAGTAGTAGTAGTAGTAGTAGTAGTATTAGTAGTAGTAGTAGTAGTAGTAAGTAGTAGTAGTAGTAGTAGTAGTAGTAGTAAGTAGTAGTAGTAGTAGTAGTAGTAGTAGTAGTAGTAGTAAGTAGTAGTAGTAGTAGTAGTAGTAGTAGTAGTAGTAGTAGTAGTAGTAGTAAGTAGTAGTAGTAGTAGTAGTAGTAGTAGTAGTAGTAGTAAGTAGTAGTAGTAGTAGTAGTAGTAGTAGTAGTAGTAGTAGTAGTAGTAGTAGTAGTAGTAGTAGTAGTAGTAGGTTTTCAAAGCGAACAGACGTGTTTTTTAGCTCTACACTATCTACTCGTATTACTAGTTTCTAGTAAGCGTATGTATATATATTTTGTCCAGTTGGTTTTCTAATTGCATATAGTTTCCTTATTTCTTGTCAGTTTGTATATTTTTATTGTAGGAAGTCGCAGTCGTAACCTCTGTGGTTAGCTATTTTTGCTGATCACTGAGCCAACGCGTTTCTCTTTTTCTCTTGGCCAGATTCGGGCCGTCTCAGTTGTTAATTTTAACTGTTCCTATTAGTAACAATGCTTTAGCATGGAGAACTTTTATAGTTGGCATTTCGGCGGTCAAATCTTTTGTTAACTAATCAATTTGTTAGTTCAGAGTGTTGACGATTTTAAGCTACACCAGTTAGCTTAAGATCGTTGACTAGAGTAGACTGACGAATATACGGCTGTTAATATCGCTGGATATTTGTCAGTGGATCACACGTTCTAAAGGGACACTAATTTATTGGTGTTCAGCTCTTTGCGTGTGGTCCTATATGGGAGTGGGGGTGGGGGGGGGGGGGGGGGGGGTGTGTGTGGGGGGGGGGTGGGTAGCGAACCACGCCTTCTAAAGGGGACACTAATTTATTAGTGTTGGTAATTCTGGTTAAAACTTGGCTTGGCTTTCTATATACATATATATATATATATATATGGCAGTATAATGTTTATTTATACTGACCTGGCGTTTTAAAGGGACGTTATATTACCATTTCTCCTGATAGGCTGTTTGCTTTAGTTACTTCCATTACGCCGCAATATCAAAATGGCAACTAATTGCAAACGTACCCGGAGCCTTAAAATAACAACAAAGGGACGGGGTGTTACTGCTATTGACGTATACCATGGGTTAAAGGACGTGGTTGGTGCGGGACCTACTGTTTTACAGGGACTTATTAATGTCACAAAAACGGTATGGAATGTAACAGTGTCAAATGAGGGGACCAAGGAAAAGCTTCTAGAAAATGGTCTTATTGCAAAAGGCTAAGTTTGTAACGTAGAGGAAATCGAGTCAGATGGGTTGTTAGTGAAGATGACAGTTCCACTAAAAATTCCAGATGACAGAATCATGAATGAACTCAAAAAGTATGGCAAAGTGCAAATGATTGAACAGGAAATGTATCCCTTTGACAGAACGCTAGAAAAAGGTGTAAGACGCATCTGGTTTGATAAAGTGAATAGCCCTTTGCCAAGCAGATTGACGCTTGATGGCAGCTTTGTCCTGCCCTGATGGTATAGAGAGGAAATTAAAGAATGCCTGGTCTGCCTAAGTACTGACCATCTGGCAACAGATTGTCCCAATCGAAACAAATGTTTGCTCTGTGGTTCAGTTGACCATTTTAAATGGCACTGTCCAAAAAATCAAAACAAGCCCTCAGTATCAGGAGATAATCGGCCATTAAAGGATGCAACTGAGTCAATTGCTTCTGAAGCAATCGCTAGGGGAGCTGTTGTCGAGGTTCATGCCACTGAAAATGACACAAACAAATCATCAAATCCTGTTAAAGTAACTGCAGTTGATGAAATTCAAGTATTAGAGGAGGTTATAACCTTAAGCCAAGAAAATAATCAAAATGCAGTGGAGCCGAACGTGGATGTAAAAGACACGCAGAAAAATGACGATCTTACAGAAGAGCCAAATTACAATTTCTCAGGATAAATTTAGAACTCAGAAGACGGAAAGTTTAGTCGATTTTCCGCTAAGCCCTCTTGATTTAAGTCAGCTTGAAGATATGGTAAATGACGCTCCTGCCAAATGTAACTTAAGTGGCAATAAGCGTCATAAAGAAGACAATAGCTCAGAATCTGAGCTTGAGGAAAATTATATGGATGATGATACAATGTCGGTTGCAGAATCAGATGTGTCCAATCAAACACACAGTTCACAGATGAAAGATGAAATGGTAATGTACCGATCATAAGGTGGTGAAATGTTAGTGCCCTATGTAACGGCGAGAGGCGTGAAATATCGTCTACTGCGTCATGATTCTGATATTTCCAAATATGAATATGTCTGTGGTAGAACTAGGTAACATTGAATTCGCAGGAAAACTAGGTAAACGGTCTAAGAAACGAGCTAAAAAAACTAATCAAGTTAATCTAATGATGGCGGTTGTAAACATCATTTGACAAATTATGATTACCTGCACCGTAATTTGCAGAGGATTAAACACCGAATTCAAGCAGCGTCACTTGCTTGATGAATTAGCACATGAGAGAGGTGATAATGTTTTTCTACAAGAGACTAAAATTCCAAAACATAAAGCGTATGAATCTCTCAAAGATATTTCAAAATGGCATCTTTTTTATTCTTTATCACAAGATAATAGTGCGAGAGTGGCCATTCTTATCCTGCCCCACTGTCTCAACTATGATGACGTTATACCGTCGTCATCAGATACAAATGGACGATGGATTTGTGTATCAATTGAAAAACCAAACACAAGTTTAAATTTGATGTGCCTTTATGCACCAACCTCTCATCAATTGCGCCGTGAATTTCTAACTGATGTTTCCACAAGAATTCAAGACAGAACGCCTGAAAACCTAATTATGGGCGGTGACTTTAATTGCATATTAGATGAGGCTAAAGACAGACACTCTAGGTCTAATTTTAATGACACGTCGCAGAATATTTTGAAACAGATTTGTGAAAATAAAAGCTTGGTAGACACTTATCGGATTGAAAATCCATAAAGGCCGGGAATTTACTTGGTTTTCAACCGATGGTAGGTTAGCTTCAAGGTTAGACAGGATCTATGTAGAACGTTCATTGAAAGGTTACATGTGTAAAACTAACATAAATCCAGTAAGTTTGTCTGTCTGACCAAAATATGTTTTCCATCACATTAGACAATGCTGACTGGGTCAAACGAGGAGATGGATTTTGGAAACCTAATTTAGCATTGCAACGAGATAGTTGCTATCGCAAATGTGTGGAAAGTTGTCGGAATCATTGGGATGAAAGAAGAGGTTCGTCTGAATGTATAACAGACTGGTGAGAATATGCTAAATCAGTCCTGAAATATATTCCATGGCAGTATTCCATCAGGAAAGCACGAGAAATGCGAAAGCGTAAAAAGGCGCTTCAGAGGTCGTTGTGTAAAATTAATAAGAAAATTAATGGTGGGGAATATAATTATTACGAACTATTAGTTAGTTTAAAAGGTAGACTAAATGAAATAGAGCAATATCAGTTTGATGGCGAAAAAATAATGTCAAGAGCACAAATGCACACCGAGGGTGAAAAGCCTACACGTTACTTTTGTAACTTGGAAAATGCAAGAGGTATAGAGAAATTAAGACGTTCACTGAAGACTAATGATGGTGTATCAGTGTGCTCAAATGCAGAAATGATGGAAACAGTATCCGAATTTTACAAATCATTGTATAAACCTGAGGGAAGCGATGCAACTGCAACTAGAGATATTTTAGCTAATATAACGCAAAGACTTCCAGATTCGTGTCGCGAGAGCTGTGACCAATCAATAACAATTGATGATTTGACAAAATCCCTCAAAGGTATGAAGTTAGAAAAGTCTCCTGGCTGCGACGGACTTCCAGTTGAATTTTATCAAACATTCTGGCACATATTTGGGCCAGTATTAGAAGAAATAGCAACCAGCATTTTTAAGCAAGGGCATCTCCCTCCATCGATGGCCCAAGCATATGTTCGGCTTATATACAAGAGGGGTGACAGAAATAAAATACAGAGTTATAGACTACTCTGCGCAAACTATAATATTGTTACTCGGGCACTAACGCTAAAACTTGGCGCAGTCCTAGGCGAAGTCATTGATGATGATTGAACCTTCTCCGTTCCAGGAAGATCAATATTAAACAACACTTTGCGTATACGAGACCTTATTCAATTAGTTGAAAGGGATTGTATCCCAGCAGCAATAATAGCACTTGACTAGGCGTTTGACAGACTTGAATGGGATTTCTTGTTTAAGTCTTTAGACCATATTGGCTCTGGTTCAAGATTTATTAAATGGGTAAATATTTTATATATTGATATAACAAGTTGCTTTTTAGTAAACAATCAGCTATCTGAACCTGTAGTGTTGGAATGAGGTGCCAGACAGGGTTATTCCTTGTCCCCGCTTCTATTCGTCATAGTTATGTAATCGTTGGGGCCACATTGAGTTAACGCAATGACTTTCAGGGAATCTGTATACTGTTTCTCAATATGCAGATGACACAACTGTGTTTGCGGGTAAAAATACAGATTTTAGAATTTTAAAGGGAGTATTAGTAGATTTTCAAAAGGCACCAGGGCTTAAAATCAATAGAGACAAATCTAAGGGTTTATTTTTGGGCGATTGGAAGGAGAGAACTGACAATGTGATGGATATTAACTGGTCAAATGATGTTATAAATATTTTGAGTATTTACTTTTGTAGAGAACAAGATGTATTACTAAACTGGGAAGAAAGGCTATCCAAGCTAAAGTGTGCATTAGTAAATTGGAAACGACGTCGTCTAACTATCTTTGGCAGGACATTTGTTCTTAATATTTTTTTTTTATGTGGACTGTGGGATACCACTTCTGTAGTTCATATGCCCAAATCAGTAGAGTCAAAGATCAACACGTTGCTTTTGTCCTTCTTATGGGAGGACAAAGCCCATTTAGTATCGCAGTCAATCCTCACCAATGAAAAGCATGACGGAGGCCTGGATTTGGTTAATGTTTCAGCAAAGTGTGCTTCTTTAAAATAGAAATTCTTGAATAAGTTACTCACTTCAAACTCATCTTGGTCAAGTGTTTCAAGGGCACTTCTACAAAGGTGCGTAGACCCATTTCCAGTAGAATGTTTATTTATGTGCAATAAACTGCCACCAAAAGATACCAAATGTATATAAAGAACAGCTCGATGCCGTAAAAATATTTACACGATCAATGCCACAACCCAATTGTTGGGAAGATGCCTTAGAGCAACGTCTTTGGGGAAACGAGTTGATTCGTGATAATGATGCTTTATTATATTTGCCTTCTATGGCCAAAAATGGTATTCAATATTTACGTGTCTTGGTAAATCCGAAATCTCGTAAATGGATTGTGATGCAGGATGTAGCAAGATCAACATCAATGAGACATATTGATGCTCAGCGCTTATTTGTTAGAATAAAGAATGCAATACCTGCTGTATGGTTCAAATTGCTGAAAGCACGTGGCAACAGAGATGTGTTGCAACCAACATTAGTATTTAAGTCAGAACATATAAAATACAACATGGCATCTAGAGACTGGTATAGAATTCTAATGCAAAATCGGAGAAAGACTCCTGTTGCGGTTAGGCATTGGAATAATGTAGGATGCACGCCAAAGAACTGGAAAATGCCTGGAAAACAATACATCTAGCTTGTCTACCAGGAAACGCACGGAACCTGGCACGGCGATTATACCATCGAAGGCCATGGGTCGACCATCTAACTTATATGTGCAAAATAACAAGTACGGGCCGGTGCTTATTATGTAATACTGAGGAGGAAACGATAGACTATCTATTTACTCAGTGTCGCATAACTACAGGCTTTTGGGTATATATCAATATGCTCCTTGCTAAATTTGGAACCAAATATGTGAAATTAATGGCTGAAACAATTATGTTCAAAGATTGCTCAACCATCGGACGAATCATTAATAGCAAGGAGAAAGAATTGTTAGTAACCCTGTTATCTGTAAGAGTGTGGGTCATCTAGAAGCATCGGTGTTCAGAGGCCAGAGATAAAACAGGCAACAACCATCAAAGAGCCATACAAGCTATATTTCGATCATTGTTGATAAACTTTATTCATTGTGAATTTTACAGGCTAGTAGAACATGGGAGAGAAAGTAGATTTAAAGACATATGGTGCAAAACTGGCCTAGTATCAATTGAATACGGAATATCTAAAAAATATCAGAAGCAGAACTTGTATAAGCTAGCACACTCGCTGCTTGCTGTATATTGATAAATGCTATTTTAATTCAATTTAATTGCCTTTATTTTAAAATTTTAATGCCTTAGGAGACGCTAATCTTGACGAATATCCTAACCTTGGGAATCAGTACATTTAAATATCAAATGACCATTACGTCAATATTCTGAAGGTGATCCGATTTTCGAGTTCATTAGGTTAACAGAGTATGATATCTTACAATTAGCATCCTGTTTACTATAGGTGTATTTGTTCCATGGTAATTTGCAAAAACTTACAATGAAGTAAATTTAGAATGTGAACCCAAAGCACCATATATGTAGTCATAGTTTGTATACTTTCGCTTTGCGCATTATACTACATAAAGGCTATTACGTCGGCCGGACATTCAAGAATCGGCAAACTGTCGTCAGTGAGTGACTTTTTGTTACTTATTGATGAGTCGCCTCGACATTGTTGGCGAGCTGCACTCGTCATTTGGCCCTACTACTATACGGTGTGCTATGTTAAACTACATATGATCTACTTAGCCTGCCGGTCATGAATCGGCTCAATGGCGTCAATGAGTAGCAGTAACTTACTGCTAATTATTGATGAGTCGCTTTACCACTTGTTGGTTAACTATGCTCGCCATTTGGGCCTACTACTACACGGTGTGCAAATAGTAATGGCTTTGTTGAATTATGTTATGTTATCAGCTCTTTATTAAATGTGTTTTATGTAGTTATGCCATGGTTGTGGTATATGATAATAGAATATTTTGCTTGCACTGTTTTGATATGTTATGTTTGTATTGTTATTCTATTAATAAGGCCTGCTATTTCATCCGATTTTTATGGAGGTTTGCAGGACTTTTTTAAAGGAGTTCCTCCGTGAAGTATGTCCGACTGCGTCAGCGTCGGATTTTCAAAATAAAAAAAGGTAGTAGTAGTAGTAGTAGTAGTAGTAGTAGTAGTAGTAGTAGTAGTAGTAGTAGTAGTAGTAGTAGTAGTAGTAGATGTCAAAGATAAACACAGTGATGTGAGCAAGAAGGCTCTGACCCTAGCCATGCTGGAAGAAATGTACCCTCAGGAGACATGGATAAGAATCTACACAGATGGATCAGCCAAAGATGCAATTAGGAGCGGAGGTGCCTGACTGCACATACAGTATCCAAACGGACAACATGAGTCAGCTGCAATACCGACGGGCAAACACTGCACAAACTACAGAGCTGAAGTCGAAGCACTGGTTCATGCAGCTAATACCATCAGCAGAACAGCAGACCCTATTGAACAGATTGTCTTTTTATCTGATGCCCGATCCGTCCTTGAGGCTATCACCAACGGTAAGCTGCCACAACTTGAAGAAGCACTACAAACCATCAAATGCTTTCGGATAGCATTGCAGTGGATCCCCTCACACTGTGGAGTCCGAGGAAATGAGGAAGCAGACAAGATGGCAAAGGTGGGTGCAGAAGAGAATCAGACAGAAAACATGGTTACCCATACAGAGATGAAGACTATCATCAAGTCACTCTATAGAACACCTCAATCAGCAGATGCCTACCATCATCTCTCGAGGCCAGAGCAAGTGACCGTTTTTCGTCTCAGAACTGGACACAACAGACTAAACCAACACATGTACAGGCGGTTCCAACTTACGACATCGCCCGCTTGTTCTTGTGGAGCAGCAGAACAGACCACAGAGCACATACTTCAATGTTGCGGTACGTATCAGCTGCTGAGAGAACAGATCTGGCCTTTGTCAACCTCTTTTCTTGAAAAGCTGTATGGGCCTGTGGAAGAACTGCAGAAAACCACAGATTTCATCTTGAGAACGGCTCTCCAAGTGTGATATCAGCGATCGAAAAGAAGAAGTAGTAGTAGTAGTAGTAGTAGTAGTAGTAGTAGTAGTAGTAGTAGTAGTAGTAGTAGTAGTGTAGTAGTAGTAGTAGTAGTAGTAGTAGTAGTAGTAGTAGTAGTAGTAGTAGTAGTAGTAGTAGTAGTAGTAGTAGTAGTAGTAGTAGTAGTAGTAGTAGTAGTCATTCCCTTCATGGCCCAGTGCAGGCCCACCGGATAAGGGGCCCCACAACTAATTAGCCATGGGACCCAAATAAGCTTAATCCGGCTCTATTGAATGCCCACAAATATGATGACTTTATAACATTCTTCTAATGATTGTTTTTCACGCAGGGGTCTGGTTGCTCTCTATGTTGCTGGCATTCCCTCCACTGATTGGCTGGGCGGAGTATGACTACCTTCCTGGTCAATCATTCTGTTTCTGCAAGTGGAAGACGTCGGTGACATACACCTTCTTCATGGTCGGTATGTGTTTTGGAGGTCCGTGTACAGCCATGACATTTGCTTACGTCTACATCATTGGAAACGTTAAAGCAAGTAGAAAACGAATGTTACAGTTTGCTGTACAGAATACGGCATGTAGGGGTGAAAATGGCGAGCGGAGGTCACTCGACGGTCAGTCAATAAATAAGAAGCATTCCTGCTTTGAGTCAAGTTTATGTAATTGTGTCTCTCTACTCTTTACTCATATAGAAGACAGAAGACACTTTAGCGTGAACTCAAAAACAAGACCGATTGAACTTCGTACAAGCAGAGATGAATTTGTGTTATCACGCAGGCCTGAATTGTCAATTATATTAGAGAATACAGAATATACTGCAAATACGAGTGCAGGTGTGATAAATAGAGCAGTGGATATTGATAGGCCTACCGTCGACTTACCGCATCCGTCTGCAAGTGCAAGTGCAAGTAACAGCGAATTCTCGAGTCCAAATAACATAACCAAATCACCAACAAACGACACAAGTGGCGTGACACCACATTCACGAGAAACTTATATAATTCGTGAGAATAAGTTTGCGCTCCGACGGCGTCAGGAAGAGCTTAGGCTTTCTGCATCGCTTCTCGTTGTTATAGTGATATTTGTTATCGCATGGTTCCCATTTTGCTTAGCTATGGTTTGGTCGGCGTTTTCGTCATCTGTGATTCCGCGGCCGCTCGATATGTTCACGTTGCTGCTAGGATATCTGAATTCATGCTGTAATCCTGTTGTTTACGGTGTGATGAACACGAGGTTTAGGCAGGGGTTTTGTCGTCTGTATGGTTGTATTTTTCGAGGCAAGAATAGAAGGGTAGGCCTACACAGCGATGCTGTTGACTACAGCTTCAGTATAGCTTAAATTTCTCGTGTCTAAATAGAGATAAATTTGCACGAGATATGAGATGCATAATGAGTGATGGTTTCGGGGCAATTGACCCATCATGCAATGCCCTGACTCCATTGCGCTGAACAGTATTGAAAGTATGCGCTGTCGAGCGTCCTGCTGTGAATACGTCCTACGCAGTTACTCCTCAAGAGCTGACTGACAGATGACAATTTGCACGTGCAAACGGGGATTTTTCTTTAGGAGATCTCTGCCCAACAGACAATACACTCAATCAATATGGTGTCCAATTGTTGATCATTCGTATCTCGCGATCTCACATTCGATACGTGATCAAGAATAGAGACTCGTGTGGAATGCGTTGGCATTGTCGTTGATACCCCCACCCGCTTATTGGGGGATAAAGAGAATGGACCTTTCCATTTTTAGCTATGCCCCGCCCATCACTAGCTAAGCTCCACCCACACCTTGCCGTGTTTGGATTGATCGATCCCCGAATGCCCTAGCTATCAATTTGCTGAAAACTATACAGGGAAGCTGTTGAATATTTTGAAACTAATTTGACTGGGCACTGTTGCTGCCATACAGAATATTTATTAAATAGTAAAAGCAAACAATTTGTACAACAGCCCATAGACCGTCATCAAATATGCGTTCGTGACGTACTTATCGACGTCATTCATTATGATGTCATTGTACACATCACGCAGTTCATTATGACGTCATATGATGGGTGGGTACTCTGGAAAGGTGAACCTTGAAAAGTCACCAGAGCTACGATATGCATACCAAACAATATTATTTCACCAAAAACTTAATGATATCAAACTCATAGTTTTCTCTGTGAAGAATAGTTAACAGAAAAGGGTCCCTCTTTAAATTCAAACTCGGACGCACATAAAATCAGGACAAGAATTTGCTGCATTGCGTAGATATAGTATCCGAAACTCGGTCCCATTTCATATCACTATTATCAAACGAGTCGAAAATTATCACATTGTGCGAGCTTTAGCGAACGCAATGTGATAATTTTAAACGATGTTGATTTTTTAGACGATGTTATTTTTTTAGATTCTATTTATCACATAAACTGATATTTTGACCAATTCGGTTTGAGCAGCTCGAATGCACGAGTACCGCATCACTTACTAAGAGTTCTGACCAATGCGCCATAAAAAATTCTAAGAAACAAAAGATCGTTATTTCGAAGACGAAATTACTTTTAAATTTTAATCTAGCTTTTAAAATGTCTACGTCTATCACGCGATTTTACAAACATATTTCATAACGAGGTAGTAGGACTACATATCATCCCGACGTTGCGGGACATGTGGGATTATTAACCAATGAAAAAAATTTTGACGCGTTAACTAACCAATGGAAATCTTTCATTCAATATTATCACGCATGTGTTCAAATCAAGAAATATTAAACGGGCTGAAAGCTGTGTTTGTATGATAAATGCTTAAATCACATGAACCACTGGATGGACCGAGTCGATTTTAATAATTTTATCAAGCTAGTCATACAGGGGTTCAAATGATACCAGAATCAACAACGAGGCACTGCAGCGCGTTCATAGTCCACTACGGAGATAGACCAGGTCCCCACCTGTCTGGTCTCCGAAGTGGAGTCCGCGTAACAATCTAGCTAGTCGTTGTGATGAGTGAATTAAGAAACCCATATTAGTATCAAGTCAAATTTCAGATATATTAAACCTTTAACACTTAAATTTATTCAAAAAATTTTCATTTTTTTCATTTCATATGTCCATTTGCAGACCAAGAGAAAACTATTTCTGAAATTTTATCACTGGAATGACTGGCTCGATTATCGAGCCAGTCATTCCAGTGGTAAATTTTCAAAAATAGTCTTCCTTGGGTCTGCAAATGGACATTTCTCAAGGTCACTGCAGAAGCCGTTTTTGGCCGATTTGGGGGTAAAGTTAATATGTCGGGGACTGCTTATACGATTTGCTTCAAATTTTAGCACAAACAGTGTAATGGTATAGCCTACTAGGATTCCACAATTTTGGTCATGATCCGAAGAAAATATCTGGAAAGTCCCAAAAAAAATTTGAGAAATCCAAATAATTTTTTTTAATATGACAACTGCTTAAGGTCTGCAGCCTATGATTTCGTTAAAGTCATGTTCTTAATTGTGAAATTAAATAACTTTTCTGTCACTTTGCATGACCTTTAAATAATTGTGTGCATTAGAACCCTTTTCAACATTAATATTCACGATTTTGCTGAGGTACTAGCCAGTCGTGTCATAGTGACTAATCATTAACAGTCTGACTATTGAGTTTTTGCAGACAATATAATCCAGGGACTATATCTCAGGACCTTGTAAATATTTTGAAAATAATTTTACTGAAATGTGTTGGTGGCAAAGTCATATTGTTCTCATAATATTCAGCAAATATTCAATCAAGAGTGTGTGCTCATTAAAATTATTATGTGGTGGTTTGCAGCAGCGAGACAATGGAGGATTCCAGTTTCTCAGTCAATCATATGGCGTCATAATCAACTACGTGACATGTAGGATGACGTCATAATAAATTACGTCATGAATGTCGTAGCTAAGTTCGTCACAACGGTTAATTGATTGATGACGGACTAAGCTTTGTTGCACGAATTGTCTTTACTATGTAATAAACATGCTGTTGAATATTTTAAAACTAATATGGTTGGGCACTGTTGCTGCCATAGGCAGCAACATCACGAGTCAAAATGGTTGAAAATATTCAACAGCTTACGTGCATAGCTATCTGGAAATTGAGATTCATCGAGTGCAGGGATCGACTGATCCCATCACGGGTGAAACGTGGGTGGAGCTTAGCTAGTGACGGGATATGAATGATATGGATTCTATAAACCATGATCTATCGGTACAATACAACATTTGAGATGAGAATAGCATCACTTTAAGCATCTAAAAGTATACACGTTTAACCTTTTTTTCACACAACGCATCCTGGTGTGAATATACACATTTAAAGGTGGGCGGAGGATATCTAGAAATGGGCGGGGCATAGGTAGAAACGGATCCCTTTATAGTGCCACATTTTCAGGTCAATGATTTGATGTGTTTACGTACATCATTATCGTGTCATTAGCACGTCGTTATCGTGTGATAACCACATCATTATCGCTGGCATTAACACGCCATTATCGTGTGAGTGCCACATCGTGATTAACGCAATGAAGTGCTACCTCATAGTGATTGACAGGGAATCGAACCCACAACCGGAGAAGGTACCAAGCATCATAGCCCACAAACTCTTCTACTGCGCCAACGGCACAAGTCTTGCGGCGTTGGTGTGGTGGCAGCGTTTTCGGGCTATGATGCTTGGCGCCTACATCGATTGTGGGTTCGATTCCATGCCAATGCCAATATACCCTAATGCTTCGACTGCTTGAATAACTACTTTATAGGGGACTAGCTACTACAGTACATCTCATAATTAATCGACCATGTTTCCAAAATAAACACTTAAACATGTCAGCTAGTACAATTTTGAATACGATGGAAGAAATACTTTGTTGAATATTTTGAAAATAATAAGATTGGAATCCATTGCTGCCTTGGCTAGCAATGTATTCCAATCCAATTATGTTCGAAATATACAACAGTACGCTTTATTTTGTTTCGGAAACATGTCAAATTATTTCCGAGTTGTACTGAAACAAGATCGAGTTTGAATATATAAGCCCATGTATCTATCGATCACGCACAATATTGAAATATATGGGCATAGGATAATATTGTTAATTGTTGTATTTATCATGCAATCTTGCCACGATGGTAATAAATATAGGCCTATATTTACTATATTTTAACGTTATCATTGTTATGTCATAAACAGCACCCACCATTCATTCATTCAACCAACCAGTCAACCACCACAATCATCTTGTTGTTGTGGGTGGTGGTTTTGTTCAATCATTTACATGTTCAATTATTTATTTGCACCCAAGATACAACGTGAAACAATGGGACAAAGGAATACACTATTTATGCATCTAAATGACGGTCACGCATACATAAGACTATTATTAATATTGTTATCATTATCACTATCGTTATCAGAATCATTATCAACATCATTATCATTGTTTTATCTTCCATACCACTTTAACAATATAGACCCAATTTACACAATGCTAATTTAACATAATCATATGCGATTAATCGGACTGAGTAAGGGGCCGCAACCACTTCTGCGTCAACAGCTCTTCAAAGAGCTGAAAAAGCAATTTCTATCAATTAACCCTTTAATGGAAAGAATTTTCAAGAAAGTGAAGATGTTTGCCCTTATTTTGGCAAAGATATGATAGCTGTATCTTGCCCTGCAAACGAACATTTGTCAAGACCTCTACGGCGATCGATCGGTAGATCGATGTAACCGTGAAAGGGACAGTGACCTATTAGTCAACCAGCACACTAACCAGGAAAATCAATGAAGATGTCCTGGCAGCTTTAATAATACGTTCTCAATACCCGCATTGGCACAATGTCACAGCATGCAAGCTCTCGTGCTGTTACCAAACAACAATGAACAGGACACATCACAGATTGTATAGCGCAAACTAGCGCTCCAAGGCCACGACAGATTCTCTAAACAAATTGATTATGTGATGTCCGAAGTCAAACCAAATCCACTAATACAACTTTCCAGTTTTATCTATGCCCCTACCATCTCTATCTAAGCTCCACCCACATCACGCTCGTGTTGGGATCGATCGAACTCTGAACTCCCTGTCTATCAATGTCCAAAAACTATACAGGTAAGCTATTGAATATTTTGGAACTAATTTGACTGGGCGTTGTTGCCTATTAAATAGTAGAGCCATACAATTCGTACAACGTGTCGGACTATTAAGAGTTAAAGACAGACCAAATAGAATCATTAGTAATGAAAAGATTATGACGTCATACTACACACGTCGTTGCTGATTATGACGTCAGATTGATAGATGGATACTCTGGAAAGGTGAATTCATGACTATGATATGGTAGCACTAACCTCAACTCTGACCTCAAATGAGTGGCCATCCACGATCAAATTAAACAGGATATAATATAGTATATAAGCAGTATATAAGCGCAAGTCTAAACAAAGTGACGAAGTAAAGTATGCCATAGGACTCGTCAGTGACACACATACGCACGCACGCACACACGCACGCGCGCTCGCACGCACGCACGCACGAACGAACGCACACACAATGACATAAATTCAATCTGCCACTCAAGGAGTGACGTCATAATCATACCATCACGTATAGGTTGACGTAACAATCATAATTCACAGACACTCCTCCATCATGAAGCTGAAATAGTGTACGAATTGTAGGCCTATGCATTTTTGATGGATTTACTATTTAATAAACATTCAGTTGCATATCTTCAAACTTAGTTTTGGATGGGCCAGCAACAGCACTCAGTCAAATTAGTTTCAAAATATTCAACAGCTTACCTGTATAGTTACATTGAAATTGTGATTATGAGAATTCAGGGTATAAAGTATATAAATCGATCCAAACCGGTACAAAGTGCTGGTGGCGCTTAGCTAGAAATAGATCCCGCGACTGTCATACAAACCCATCGACTAGCAGGGATTGTTCAACTCTAATGGACGATTGCAATTCTTCCATTAATCACATAAAGGCATAATCAACTACATGACGTGTATACTGACGTTATAATCACTGACGTCATGAATGACGTAGCTAAGTTCGCCGTGAACGCTTAATCGATGATGGACTAAGAGTTGTTGTACGAATTGTATGTCTTTGCTATTTAATAAATATTCTGGTGAATATTTTGAAACTAATTTGACTGGCCGCAGCTGCTGAACAGCATCCAGCCAAATTAGTTTCAAAGCATTCAACAGCTTGCCTGTATAATTTTCTGGAAATTGAGATTCAGAGAGCGCAGGGATCGATCTATCCCACCACGGGCAAAGCGTGGGTGGTGCTTAGCTAGAGATGGGCGGGCTAAAGCTAAAACTGCTTTCATCCATTGATCCGAAGGCCCCTAAGTCGTTGACAAATGGATGTTTCTTTACCTAAAAGTCTCACCAATAAACTGTATCCTTATCATGCCGAAGCGGGCCCATATCGGCCAGTGCGGTGGTCTTGAGAAATGTCCATTTGCAGGCCAAGAGTAGATTATTTTTGATAATTCACCACATGAATGACTGGCTCTGTAGTATTATATCGCCTTCCAGTCCTTTTGGAAATTGTGGATTCGTGGCTTGAAATCCTCATGAAAGTCAAGATGCAACCATATGATGCCACATGTGTTTCACAAATGCTATACTATTCACCTTTCCAGAACATCCATCTATCAATCTGACGTCATATGAGGACATAATCAGCAAAGCGGCGTGTAGGATGACGTCATAATCATTACGTCATAAATGGTTCTATTAGACCTGTCTTTAATGCTTAATAGTCCGACATGTTATACGAATTGTGTGTTTTTGCTATTTAAGAAACATAGCCATAGGCAGCAACAGCACCCAGAAATTAGTTTCTAAATATTCAACAGCTTACCTGTATAGTTTTCTGGAAATTGATAGCCAGAGAGTTCAGAGATCGATCGATCCCAACACGGGAGAAGTGTGGATGGAGCTTAGATAGAGATGGGCGGGGTATAGCTAAAACTGGAAACGTCCGTTGAAACAGCTGGGCAGCTCCAAAATCTCTATTGAATAAAACGTGATGCACGTCATCGAAAACATCTGCGAACCATTATAACTTATCACTGGCCACACCGTCTAATATCAAATGCATCCCTCTATAAACTGTGTAACGCAGAGTCAAGCTGCGCTTACCTGGAACGGAAAGCAGGTATACGGAATGCAGGTAAAATATCGCGTGTACCATTTACCTGTACGCGTTATTTTATTGCATTTTTATTGGTGATATTGCGATATTTCTATCAAATTTCTTTCAAAAGCGACAACACATTTTTTACGCTTTTATATTTAGCTTTCCACTGAGACCATTACAAAATGTGTATGTACGGCGGCGAGAGATGTAGATCCAAAATGGGCGGATACTGACGACTAGATTCAAATTGATACCGTGGCCTATTCTAACAACATGTAATTATAATATTACTGATTTCCTAATTTTTTTGACAAATTAGTTCTTATAATTTTAGACGATTTATCAGCTTTAACTAATTGGATTACCGTTTCGTTGCTAGGTTACATGTGCTACATTCCGCACTGAGCGATCGGTTTTTCCGCATCCCGCCGTTCCGCGTTCCGCATACTGCCTCCCGCGTGCAGGTAAATGGATGATGGAAAATAGTAAAGAGCGATCTGAAGTATATTCCGCGTTCTGTTTCCGCAACCCGCTTTCCGTATTCCGCGTGCCAGGTAAACGCAGTGTCACTGTCCGCGAGGGTAGCGCAACTGCGATGATCTATGTTCGGGCATATTGTTCTAATGCCAGAAAGACCGCCTGCTCAGAAAGCATTAGAAAGTACAGTGGTAGGTATCAACAAGTATCAGGTACGCAAAGGATGCCGCAACATGAACTTACTAAGTGTTTTCCGATCACATCTCGAAGAGCGTGGCCTAGGCCCACTAAAGAAGAGTAAGAACCTGCAGGGGCTGTGGATGCTCATAGTGGACAAGAAACATTGGAGAAGTTTGAAGAAAAACGGATTGCAGTTGAAAGAAGGTTTAACTTCTTCAGCTGCAGAACACACTCAATCATCATCATCATCATCATCCTGATCATCACCATCATCATCATCATCATCATCATCAACCCTATCCAGCGTAACTCTCCATATATCCGTTTATGGTACGTGCATGGTGTGTTCCTGACTGCAATAATTTCAAATGCTAAGTGTGCACGTGTCAGATTATAATACCTACAGTTACCATCTTCAGAAAAATATCTCTGTCCATTTTCACCCTCGAGAAAATGTTGAGTCTGTCTGCCACTTCTTCACCGTTGGGCGAGAACGGAATACCACGTAGAATCATTAGATTATGTGTGTATGGGGTGGGTGTGTGGAATATGAATGTGCTCAAATGTGTGCTGGCGGCAAATCGAGCCATCAGTTTCTTACTATTCCCTGCTCATTTCAAGCTAAGCCCCGCTCATGTTCGCATGTGTTTGGATTGATCTATATATTTTGAATTCGGATACATAGCTCATGAAAACCGACAGAAGGAACCATGTTAAACATGTACGTTTATATTTTTAACAGAGTCCGGAGCACTGCAGATATCGCAGAGACGTGGACAACATGCACAATAATACCAATACATACACTAAAGGGAGACCCTAAAAAATTACCGATCCATTCCAAGTTTACTCAGCTGCTTCGGAAAACTTTTTAAATCAATAATTTGTAACCGAATAGGTAAATTTTCTGGATTTAGGCACGGTTACTCAATCACAAATCTCATTTATACATTATTTCAAATAATAGCAATTTTCAATAAAAACACCAAATAAAAGATTACCTTGCACTTTCGTAAATTTTGAAAAAGCATTTGACACGGCGTGGAAGATCGGGGCTTTGAAAACTGCTGAACCACAGAATTAACGGTAAAGTTTTGAAAGTAATACAAAGCATGTACAATAGCAAATCTGCAATAAAACGTAACAATAGTGTCTCTGCAACAATTACTTGTAGACTCGGTGTTAGACAAGAAGAAAACATATCCCCTGTATTGTTCTCACTATTCCTCAACGACCTTGAAAATGAAATAGTGCCAATCTTCAAATTGCTAATACTACTTGATGGGATGATACAGTGATCATGGTAGAACGCACGCACGCACGCACGCACGCACCCACGCACGCACGCATACACACACACACACACACCTTGACCTACAGAGGTCACTTGATATATGTGATGAATATGTAGATAACTAAAAATAACCCAGGACAAAACTAAAGTAATATTATTCGGAAGTAGTAAACGGTATTACAGCAAGCTTAGATTTAATATTACGGGAAACCCAATAGAAATTGTTGATAGCTATAGATACCTAGACATTAGCTACAATCATTCAAAAACGATCCTATAAAATAATATCTCATTATACATACATCATGCATGTTTATAGGAAATAGCGGTGGTGGTAATTGGATATCCCGACATGATATAAATACACATTACATAAATACCCTACACCGCTCTACCCTGTCTATAGCGACCTATATGCTTGGTTCTACTTGATGATGAAGATGATGATGATGACGCGGTTACGACGACGATGTAATGAATATTCACCACTAAGGATGTGACCCCAAAACACGCTTTACCTGCACAGATGCGGGTGCTGATGATGACGATTGTGATTCGGGTGGTGATGGCAATGATTGTGATGCTGAAAGTACTGATGCTTAACTTCTCTTGTCTCAAGTTAAACTTTTAATTGTCAAACTGGCCAAAATGCCTATACAGTAGTGGTGAGAAACGTACATTTATAGGCTAAGATAATACTGTTTTTGAAAATTTACCATCTATCAGTGGTAAATCTTCAAAAATAGTATACTCTTGGCTTACAAATGGGCACTGGCTAAGCTGAATTTGTGATTTTCTTAACCGTTACTCCAATGGTCTGAACCACAAAACATGGCATCTGGAGTCGTCATAAGGAATGTCCATTTGCAGGACAACAGAAAATAATTATCTTTGCAAATTTAAGTGCGAAAATTATGAACTTCTTGGAAAAGATCTAGACCGCTAAAGGTGCATATTCACAGTAAATTTCGGAAAATAAAATTCTTTAAATTATACACTTTTAGAGGCTTAATCTATGAGCACTATGCCTCTATTTCAATTTCGCAGTTTAAAAAATTATATTAATTTATAGGGAATGGAATCATCATATGTTAAGATTTATTTCGTTTCATTACACTTAGGTACATATTTTAAGCTTATAAAAGTATGCAATTTTAACAATTTTATTTTCAATCATTCTGGTGTGAATATGCCCTTAAAAGGAGTAATTCATATGAGTAGCACTTCGAGCGCTTTGGGGCGCTGTTGGCATGCGAGGGGTTATGGCATCAGTCTCGTGAACCTCTACAACATCGACTATCAAGCTCCAGTTTGTCTCCGCTATCTGGGTCGCTGTGTAATGTTTCTTACGCCGTTTAAGAGGTTTCGTCTGAAAAACATGTTTCCGTCCTGCAGCCTCGAACTTCACACGTGCGGTCACTATATCGGCAAATTAACTACATTTGTGCCACCTTACATAATCAGCTATTGAATACAAAACAGATTTCTCATATATGTATTACAGACGTTCCACCAGGATAATCTACTAAATTATTTAAGCGCAACTCATGCATTTACACGGCAACGATTTAGTATTCATATATTTAGCGTGTTGAGCAATGGTATTATACTAGTCATAGTATTCATATATTTAGCGTGATGAGCAATGGTATTATACTAGTCATAGTATTCATATATTTAGCGTGTTGAGCAATGGTATTATACTAGTCATAGTATTCATATATTTAGCGTGTTGAGCAATGGTATTATACTAGTCATAGTATTCATATATTTAGCGTGTTGAGCAATGGTATTATACTAGTCATAGTATTCATATATTTAGCGTGTTGAGCAATGGTATTATACTAGTCATAGTATTCATATATTTAGCGTGTTGAGCAATGGTATTATACTAGTCATAGTATTCATATATTTAGCGTGTTGAGCAATGGTATTATACTAGTCATAGTATTCATATATTTAGCGTGTTGAGCAATGGTATTATACTAGTCATAGTATTCATATATTTAGCGTGTTGAGCAATGGTATTATACTAGTCATAGTATTCATATATTTAGCGTGTTGAGCAATGGTATTATACTAGTCATAGTATTCATATATTTAGCGTGTTGAGCAATGGTATTATACTAGTCATAGTATTCATATATTTAGCGTGTTGAGCAATGGTATTATACTAGTCATAGTATTCATATATTTAGCGTGTTGAGCAATGGTATTATACTAGTCATAGTATTCATATATTTAGCGTGTTGAGCAATGGTATTATACTAGTCATAGTATTCATGTATTTAGCGTGTTGAGCAATGGTATTATACTAGTCATAGTATTCATGTATTTAGCGTGTTGAGCAATGGTATTATACTAGTCATAGTATTCATGTATTTAGCGTGTTGAGCAATGGTATTATACTAGTCATAGTATTCATATATTTAGCGTGTTGAGCAATGGTATTATACTAGTCATAGTATTCATATATTTAGCGTGTTGAGCAATGGTATTATACTAGTCATAGTATTCATATATTTAGCGTGTTGAGCAATGGTATTATACTAGTCATAGTAATCATATATTTAGCGTGTTGAGCAATGGTATTATACTAGTCATAGTATTCATATATTTAGCGTGTTGAGCATGGTATTATACTAGTCATAGTATTCATATATTTAGCGTGTTGAGCAATGGTATTATACTAGTCATAGTATTCATATATTTAGCGTGTTGAGCAATGGTATTATACTAGTCATAGTATTCATATATTTAGCGTGTTGAGCAATGGTATTATACTAGTCATAGTATTCATATATTTAGCGTGTTGAGCAATGGTATTATACTAGTCATAGTATTCATATATTTAGCGTGTTGAGCAATGGTATTATACTAGTCATAGTATTCATGTATTTAGCGTGTTGAGCAATGGTATTATACTAGTCATAGTATTCATATATTTAGCGTGTTGAGCAATGGTATTATACTAGTCATAGTATTCATATATTTAGCGTGTTGAGCAATGGTATTATACTAGTCATAGTATTCATATATTTAGCGTGTTGAGCAATGGTATTATACTAGTCATAGTATTCATATATTTAGCGTGTTGAGCAATGGTATTATACTAGTCATAGTATTCATATATTTAGCGTGTTGAGCAATGGTATTATACTAGTCATAGTATTCATATATTTAGCGTGTTGAGCAATGGTATTATACTAGTCATAGTATTCATATATTTAGCGTGTTGAGCAATGGTATTATACTAGTCATAGTATTCATATATTTAGCGTGTTGAGCAATGGTATTATACTAGTCATAGTATTCATGTATTTAGCGTGTTGAGCAATGGTATTATACTAGTCATAGTATTCATATATTTAGCGTGTTGAGCAATGGTATTATACTAGTCATAGTATTCATATATTTAGCGTGTTGAGCAATGGTATTATACTAGTCATAGTATTCATATATTTAGCGTGTTGAGCAATGGTATTATACTAGTCATAGTATTCATAGGCGTACAGATATTATATATCGGAACGCTTTTCTGTAGTTTGAACGGGAAACTTGTTTTTCTTATCCAATCACGAGTGGAATATTGTCAACATGTCTAAGAAGGTGGTCTTGGTGTTGGAGAAAAATCTTTCAACCTAGGCTAGTACAAGTACTTCATGTACTCTATTAAATTGCCTTAAATGTATAATATGCCAGGTAGATAAAGATGGAAAACGTGTGTGCCCAGGCAAAAGTACATAAATGCACCTCAACTTATAGTACTTTTGCTACCAATCTTATGGCATTTAAAGATATGGGATGTATACCCATGGCACTCAATCTGAAACGTCTTGATAATGTTAGTGGCATCCAATGGATACTTAAGAAACATAAAATATGCTGGCATAAGACGTGTTTAACCAGTTTTACTCGTATCAACTAAATCGTGCCATGCAAAAGCGAAAATCTGGGGACACGGAGCACAAGTGCAGTCCTGTTAAAATCAAAAGTCACATTGATTCCCTCAGACCATCTGACATTCATGTGTGCTTCCTCTGTGATGAAGGATAGAAATAACACGAAGTCCTTCACAAAGCTATGACCAAACAAATTGATGAACATGTTCGACATGCATCAACTCTCCTGAGTGATAGGAGTCGCTTGCAAAACTAGCTAATTCTGACATGATAGTACAAGATACGTACTGCCACAGATCATGCCTGAGTGGTCTATATAACCGTGCGAGAACTGTTCTCATTGCATCTACGAGTCCAGATATAGAAGCTTTGGTATTAGCATTGTTGGTTTCATAAAGAGTTGGTTTCATAGACTGAAGATGCAAGAGATCATCGCGTGTGTCCGGTGTTTCCCTTGTTTGATTTAGTCCAGATGTACAGCAAATGATAGGAACAATTAGGGGTAAATGCCCAAATGTTGTGCGAATAGCAGTCGACTAAAAGCGTAACTTTTCAAACTAGTTCCAGATCGACATGCTCATTCATAAGGGAAGGGGAAGACGTTGATGAAGATGTTGGATTTAGCATAAGCAAAGCTTGCAAGCACAACCTTGGAACTGATGCTATAATACTCGCTAAGACAGCAGAAATAGTCCGACGTATTATGTTCACTGAATGTTTTCCGTACGGATTCAGTGCCTCCTTTGATACACAGTGCCAAAGCAATTCAGAGCCACACAAGCTAGCACTGGCAAATATGATTTTGGAGGTACCCAACATAAGTGGGGGTGGGGTAGAATGACGTCATAATCATTACGCCATAAATGATTATATACGACCCGTCTTTAACTCTTAATAGTCCGACACGTTGTAGGAATTTCATGTCTCTACTATTTAATAAACATGTTGTTGAATGTTTTGAAATTAATTTGACTGGGCGCTGTCGCTACCTTTTCAAATTAGTTTCAAAATATTCAACAGCTTACCTGTATAGTTTTCTGGAAGTTGATAGTCAGAAAGTTCAGAGAGCGATCGATCCCAACACGAGCGAGGTGTGGGTGGAGCTTAGCTAGAGATGGGCGGGGCCTAGCTAAAATGGAAAGGTCCATTGAATCTCTTGAACAAACTCAATATGAAGAATTGGTTCTACAGCGTTTGGTTAACTGTTGTGTGACACTCACAGACATCACACCTAAGATCAACGTTTCACTGATTGGAACCCGATCAAAAATTTCAAAGTCTAATACTGCATGTTAGATAGTGTTTTTAAAACAAAACTGTGCACTGTTCTCCAGACTTTACATAGTTTCTCAATCACGTGGCGGGAATCTAGCTGAACTCTTCAAACACAAGAATCAGACATGTTCAGCATAACACCACCGGCATGGGTGGCATGAGGCACGGACCAAAGTCAGACTTACTGGGCTGTCTCCAATCGTCAAAATCTAATCCAACGAGTTCTGAAAATAAGCCAAGTGTAGATGCCGAGATCCTAGACCGCGCTGCTATTGTGCAGATGTTAATTTCGAACAAACATCTAAAAAAACATTCAGTGAATATGCTATGTCCGTATTCGTTCCTAACATATACAACCGCTTGCAATCTGTCAAGAGAGTTGATATTGTGAGGGACAGATACTTGCCAACAAGTTTCAAACAAACTGTCCGAGAAAAGGATGGACAGTGAAACGTCTTTGTTTTCGATATAACGACGCTGCCTGCCAAATGGTCATTTCCTCACGTTGATGCAATCAAAGATGAGCCTTTTCTCCACTTGGCAGAGTTCGTAAAATTCCCACCACTAAAGGGAACAGAAATTGTCACCACATTCAATACACGGGTATTATCTACAAGGGCACGCGTAGTCTACAACCGTGTAGCCATGAGGAAGATGGCAGACAGCAGGATACGTCTACCTGTTAAAGACTGTGTGCAGAATGGACACTCAAAAGTAAACATTCTCATAGTGGATACTGACGTTGTTGTTTTAGTTGTGTTTGTCTCCAATCAGCTGAATATCACAGAGTTATGGATGGAATTTGGGACTGGAAAGTCATTCAGATATATTGCTGCCCACAGTATCTCTTCTAATATTGGCGCTGGAAATTAGATTGATCTTCCCATGTTTCGTAGCTTAACTGGTTGTGATACTGTCTGGTTCTTCGCAGGATGTGGGAAGAAAACGTGCTGTGAGGTTAGCCATTTAGATTTATGCAAATTAGCGCGCTTGTAAGACGAATTTTATTGGGGTCTTGATTAATCCTAATCTGATAAAGACATACTAAGATATCTATATACACAATTTCATGATTTTATCACGAAATGTGAACACTTACCTTGTTTTTTTGGACTAAGCCGCCCTATTATCATGGGCACCTATTGGCCTGGAAACGAGTGATCTTTATATACTGACGCTTATCCGTAGTAACCAGTACAAAGGCGTGAAAGGCTCTGATCCCATGTTAACAAAGATATATGCTATGTAAAGAACTCGCACTCTCACGCACTTACGCACGCACATGCAAGACACACACGCACAGACGCGTACGTGCACCACCCAATAATCCCTCATACCCATACGCACACATGTTCGTATAGGACAACACATGTACGCACGCGCGCGCTATACGCGTAGCTCACACCAGTACATATACACCCGCGCACATATGCATACGAGCCCGTGCTTGAACAAACCCAATCAATAATCTGGTCTTTTTTGGTCTTTTCACCGTTATCCAGTGTTCATCTGTTACAATAATACCGTTGATTGAAGCACTCATATTATCTTTGTCTGAGATTCCGGTCAATGGACAGCAAATCCCCTCAGGTCTTTACTCTAATACGTCAAAGAAGAAACATACATTGTATTTATATTAGGATAAACTGAACACGTATAGTCTGTCATATGTATTCTACTACTGGATAGCTCTATAGGCAATTAGGTATGCGACTATGTTAGTACTGTAAATGTTTGTATTTAATTAATGTTGGATATCCGGCATAGGAATAACAATTCTAATCCGAGCTCAGAAATGTCCCTGATAACGCAGCTTACTGGGCCGATGCTGGACCAACACATGCCCAGTATCGGCCCAATAATCTGCGTTATCTGGGGTGTTGAGTAATTTGAAACTACTTTGACTGGAAGAATTTGTCGCCGATAGCAATGTATTCAAGTGATTTACCAGGAGGTTTGTTTTGAAACTGAGTCACCGACTTCAAGAGCACTCCTTAAAGGCATCGCAAACGAAAATTTGATTTTGAATAAAAACCACCAAAATGAAATATTTTATACATTAAAAAGAAGTGGACGATTTTCACAAACTCTATCATTGCTACAATTTGAGTTAGTCCTGAATTTCGACACACCATGACGTCATCACGTGAATAACAACCGCGTGTCTTCAGATTCCGCCACAGCTGTTTTCAGATTAGAGAAAAACTGGCATCTAACAAAGTTATCATGGAACAGGACATCAGCCCCGATTCTAGTTCTAGTTTAACAAACACAAGTGTTTCTCGTGCATTTCATTAATATCAGTGTCCGAATTTAAGCTGCAGTGCGCGATCAATCAGCAACAACAAAGTACTATTCACGTGATGATGTCATACCACATCAATCATAAGCAATGACGTCACTACACGGTTATCATCAGAAATTTAAGAAAATTACTTCCCGCTGCAAAATTTACTACCGGTTTTGAAGAATTCGAAAATGTGCAAATAATATCTTATTTGTATACACACACGTCGTTTGGCGTGCTGCTGTCGTTCCCTAGCAGTTTGTGTTGCCATTTAAAGGGATGCCAATCTCATCTCAAATGCTATATTGCACCGTTAGATTAGTGTTTATAGATTCCATATCATTCCTGTCACATTACCGTTTCTGTATTGCAACTATCTTCTTTGTAATATCGTGTCATCTCAAGCGATAGTGTGTGATGCCATATAAGTACCAATACATTTCATTGTCTATCATGTAATACTCATATCTATGGCAGCAACAACTTCCAGTCAAATTAGTTCTAAAATATTCAGCAGCTTACCAGCATGATTGCTTTTATACCACTTTGCCAAGAATACCGCTGGCACAGCTATATCCCGAGGCAGACGCACTAGGCTCTTTTTGATTGGTTGAAAAGTAAATCCATGACTATAGGCTGTAGAAATTGTCGGCTTTGATAAAAAGCTAAAATGTCAGGGATAGATTATGGGTATTTGCATATTTTCGAATTCCTAAATAATAATTTTCGCCACGGAGTCATTTTCTTCCATTTCCCATAATAATCATGGAGTGACGCCTGTTATGACGTTATTGCGTGAATAATATTTTGATGCTGGTCATTGATAACTCACAAAAGCTCAATTGTTTTAAACATATTTTATTGTCAATCAATAACAATGAGATTGAGCCGAAAGTCAAACTGACTTAGATTCGACTCTTTCCTACAACAATATACAATGCAACAGTTGCAATTTTACATAATAATTTCACAATAAAATGCAATTTGATATTTACATATATACATTAATATTATTCATGTTTACAATTTTTCAGCGATTGTACAATCCTTGAAAAATTGTAACATAAATAATGTTAATGTATATTAACATATGGCTCCATGTGAAAAGTGGTAGTTATGATAATTAATAATGGTAATACTACTAAAAATAGTAGGACTAATAATAACAAGCATTCTGTTAGTATATCTTTGCAATATATGTCCAAAACCCGGTATTGGTTGGTAATATAACTTCTCCCCAGATAACACAGCTTACTGGGCCGATACCGTGCCGTTACTTTCAGTATCGGCCCAGTATCGGCCCAGTAAGCTGCGTTATCAGGGTCAGAGATTGATAACACGAGGCTCAAGAGGCTCAAGAGTCGTATGCCCAGCTTCCTAACACAAGCGCCTGAGCTAATATTTTTTATATTTCATAAGTCGAAAGGGTCTGTAGGTAACGTCCGTCAAGGTTACTAGTAGACCTTTTCAGTCTTAGCTATGCCCCGCCCACTTCTAGCTATGCTCCACCCACACTTCGTCGTGTTGGGATTGATCGATGCCCGAATCCCCTGCCTATCAATTTCCTGAAAACTACACAGGTAAGTTGTTGACTATTTTGTAACTAATTTAACCGAGTGTTGTTGCTGCCTCTTGCTGCCAAATTGGTTTCAAAATATTCAACCGGTTATTTATTAAATAGTAAAGACATACAATTCGCACAACAACGCATTGCTCGTCTTCAATTAAGCGTCCGTGACGATTGATTATGATGCCATTCTAGACGTCACGTAGTTGATTGTGACGTCATATGATGGATGGATACATGGAAAGGTCCAATGGATGTCTCTGGCGGATGTACAATTTAGTAAACATTCTGTTTAATATTTTGAAACCAACCAGACCGGAAGCCATTGCTACAAAAGGCAGCAACGACCCCCTGTAAAACTAGCGCCAGCATATTCAATAACACTCATGTATAGTTATCTCGAAATTGGGATTCTGGAATTTCAGGATTCAAAATGTATAGATCGATTCCAGCACACGTAAATGTTGGCGGGGCTTATTTAGAAATGTGCTGGACGTATGCCTCAGACAAAAGCTCATCTATATATCATCATCATCATATTAATACGATCCAAGCGAAATACTATCGTTAGATAAGCTATAGAGCGTGAATCTGAAGTCTGAACTGATGACTTTGCTACATATTATATAGGGCTGTAACGAACATTCGTTGGTTCGGAAAATCGCAAACCAAGGGATGACGAATCATGGTTCGGTTCGCTTACATGGGATTCGTGCGGTTCGTGAACCATGCATACAAGCTAACCCTTTCATCGATGAATTCTCATATCTAATTTTAGGAAAACCATACAGGAAAGCTGTTGAATATTTTGAAATTAATTTGACTAGAAGCTTCTAGTCAAATTAATTTCAAAATATTCAACAGAGTAAGGTTTATATCATAAGGAATTCACTTTTTCAGGTATTTGTCGGTGAAAGGGCTAATTAATAGACACGCAATCTCTGAATGTCCTCTAAGTGTGATTTACGAATATGACCATCAACGGAACTTTGAATCGTATATTATTTTCTAACATTTGTTGTCAGAACTTGTCATTTGCGTTTTTCTACAAATTAGCCAGTGAAGCCACTTGCCTTTAAATGTTATTTTCCGTTAGGAGTAATTTCTCGCATGCAATAGCATATTAAAAAGGTTGTTGAACCAGTTCGTGGTTCGGACATCTGTATCTTGAACCGGTTCGATTCGTGAAAATCCTCACCAACCTCAGCCCTAATATTATATGTGGATGCTCCAATCAAGTGGAGGACTATCCGAACACAGAACAGTGAAAACATATCCAGAATGGGCGAGCTCTCACCCTACAATCAAACGTACAGTGCGTTGGATCTTGAACTTCTTAAAACATGGACGTATTTCTTCACTCTCCCGACGTGGTTAAGCAAAACTATTGTTGTTGTCTCATTTGGAATTGGAGTTTTAGTGAACACCTTGATCTTGATTTACTTTTTCAAGTCCGGAAAATACCGATTGCCAGTATTCACATTATTCACGAGTTTAGCTATGACCGACTGGGTCACGTGTGCGACTAATGCCGTCATAACGCAAATCGCCTTCCCAGAAGTGATTTCTTTAGTTGGTGCCACGCAGATTTGTTTAATAATGAATTATATTCTTGGTTTATCTTACTCCACGAGTGTCATGCAGTTGGTTTTTCTTGCAGCCATGCGTTATTATCAACTGTGCTATCCATTACAGGCAAGAGTTCGTGTGGTAGCATCGTGGGTGAGGAATCGCTGTATTGCGATGTGGATCGTTGGATGTATAGCCATCATTCCAATGCCATTTTTTAGAAATGTACACGAAATTCTCTATGATGGCAGGACTGTAAAACTGTTTATTTTCACAGGAAACTTTGAAATGAAAGAGATTATGACAACAACATGTCTCGCCATGCCCTCTTTAGTCGCAATTGTGGTGCTACATTTGCTTAAGCTTTACAAAATGTCAAGAAATCCGGACCTGTCCAAGCAGAGCACTCGTAGTGCAAGTTCGCGGACAGCAGCTCTCATTATCATCATCTACGCAATGTCATTGATGGCTCGGTTCATTCACTCGTTCTATCACGTGGTGCTGGGATATCCGTACCAAAATTTTCATAAATTTCTCGCAATATCTGCAGCAAGACTCACATTTGCAAATAGCATTATTGACCCTTTTCTCTATCTTCTGGGTTCTTCGGAGATTCGCCATGATATTGTGAGAATATTATTTAGAAGATAAGGAAACACGAATGTGGCCGTTTAACCGTTTAATATCTATAAACTATCTAGATGATACCATTTATCCAGAGCCGGATTAAGCATATATTTACTACTACTACTACTACTACTACTACTACTACTACTACTACTACCGCCGCCGCCGCCGCCGCCGCCGCCGCCGCCGCCGCCGCCGCCGCCGCCGCCGCCGCCGCCGCAGCCGCCGCCGCCGCTGCTACTACTACTACTACTACTACTACTACTACTACTACTACCACTACTACCCTCCCCAATATAATGATTTGTTACGTACATGTCAAAACGTTGGTAAATATGTTGATACTAATTTGACTGAGCTGGCGCTGCCAGTAAAATATTCAACAACGTACGTGTGTGATGCACAGAAATGTGAGATACTGGAATTACAGGTTCAAATGGGTAAAATGCAATAATTATTTTTCATTGGAGGCCCCTTTGTTTTACAGTGCCCCGGACTGTATCCCTTCTGTCCCTTTCTTTAATTCGGCTCTGTATTTATCAGATATTCGTCTATAGAGTGAGATTATAACTCATTATTCATTCCCTGATAACGCAGGTTGCTGGGCCGGTACTTGGCCAATACCCAGCTATACTGCCCCGATATTGGTTCAGTATCCACCCAGTAACCTACGGTATATGTAGATAGTCTGACATTCATATACGTAACAGGGCATGGTGTGATAGGATGTGGCGTGACATGGGATTACATGTACACTATGCTAGTTGTTCAATAAAACAGTGTATATATTCCTAATTAGCTAATGGACGGTATTTTGCCAAAACTTGGATCGTTGCTAGGACGGAAATATTATTATAAACCATCATGAAGGTATTTTTCTTGGTACTTATCATACATATCTTAGTCCAGTCAGGTTATGCCATGTTGGGGCTCAACCTGGAACAAATTGTAACATATTTTATTTCATTTGCATCAAGTCAAGGGATGTACCAAGAATACCTGAAGGATCTACTCAAATATGCATGGAGGAAGCGTCTCAATAATTATGCAAACCAGGGTCCGCCAATATGACAAAAAAACCATTTTCCAGCAAAATCTTCGTTATTTCTCATCCAAATTGGTTCGATCAAGCTTCCAATCTTATGTTTTGAAGGTCAATGGATATGTTAAAAACATATGATACCACCCCAGATGACTCCTTATATGGAAATATGAATTAGGTCCGCATAGCCAACTCGAGATCAGATAGGATCAGTAGATGACATTGATTTCCTCCCAGCATCACTTTCATCAAGAGAGAATTTGTTGGGAAACAAATTGATATTAAGCTGGCATCAATTGGTCAGGTTATTATGCAAGCCACAATGCAACGTGTTCTTCTCGCCCCTCTTCAGCTTGGGATTGGTGTACAGATGCTTCACCACTGAATCTCGCTTTCTCATTGACTCTCTTCATAAACATGGTTTCATCTGCTCATACTCAGAGGTGCAGAAATATGAATGAGGATCTGCCGTAAACCATGGAACAGATTTGCCTACTCGTGACCACGACACCAAGACATCCAGTTCATTGTTGACCATAAGATTGTCACACTTGACGTAACTGGCACGTTTCATGGAATGGGAATGATAGCTACCATCACTCCCGGTCAACTCCGCAGTAAAGCCATAACTAGAATCATTGTATCTTCAGAAGATATTAAGGTATGTTGGTAAGATCAGCATCCGATACTTCAAAACACAACAGACGAGCTCAACCCCATTGACCTATAGGGAGTTAGTAGATGTTGAAAATATTGATCGAACAGCCACGGTTGATGTTCTATGGAAGACATCACTTTTGCCACGTTCTCCAAGGCCTATCTGCTCAGCTATGATGCAAATGATCTAGTACGGTGATTTTCCAGGAAAATCAGCAATAACTGTTTTGCCAATGATTGACTTGGATCCCAACGATTTAATATGTCTGTATTCAACCCTGCACTTCGTTTGTGAACAATCAAAGCAGTATGTGGTAAGCCCAGTGGTGATCTTCGATCAACCACTTTGGTGGAATGCGGTAACCATCATCAATTCAGAACCCACTGGAAGTAATCTGAAATCGGTTGTTCTGAGGTTAGGTGGATTCCATCATCATGCGTTTCCTTGTCTGAATTGGTCATCTTATGGCTGGGTCTGGCTTGGAAGAAAGTGTGTGCAAGCAATACAGTGAAGCACACGCTCACTGGTAAAACTTTGACAAGAGAAATCAGAGGGAACTTTTTGGTGGATGCATCTGTGAACAGAGTAGTTATTGCGAATGCATTCATTCTCCCATTCCCATACCAAGAAGATGATCATTCAGATACACGACATGAGGGAGAACAGGATCAGCAACCATGTCCAGTCAGTGATGTGTCAGCGGCTCGGATTCTGTTAGATGCTATCCTTTCTGGAGGAAATTGCGCCATTGGTGCAGTTCTTGAATCAAAGGCCCTGGACAACATTCAGGAAACAGTTTGGAATGAGAAACAATCTAGGGAAAGCCTTAGAACAACACAACTATGGCGTCAATACATGGAAATTGTTGACACACTGCAGCGTTTCATCAAGGCTGAACGTACTGGCAATTGAATGCTTCATCTTCATTTCTGGCTGCAGCTGGGAATAATGATTATGCCAAGTCAGCCTATTGTGGTGGGGGAAGTAAAACCCCTACTTCTGGATGCTCGTTCCTATAGAGGCACAGACCTCAATTCTTACCATAAGCCAGTCATTGCACGCCTCCATATGAACCATCTCTATCTAATGTATAAACGCCATACCGGCAAGAGGGTAGAGTCACCTAGAACCAGTCCAAGCTCATCAGCGACACTGGCACTCAAATGTCATGCAAGAAGGACCTCGGGAATCAGATAGCTAACATCGACGTCAGTTCCGATCCAAGCGAAGACATAACCAAAATACAATCTATGGAATGATCAGCTACCAGCACCATAGGTATTCTAAAGAACAACCGAACTAGGTATACTGACGACCCTCTAGTATTAAAACTGTCAGCAGAGCAGAAAGCATTACAGCTGCGCATCCATCAAAGTGGCCAAAGTGAAGACCGCACCAAACTAGGCCAGGAGCGCAATAACATTCTGCGCCACTTTAGCGAATGCTTAAAAGATCTTGCTATTCAACAAGCAGACTCCCTAGCATATGAAATCACTGCCATGGATGACAGTCACAAAATGTGTCGGGCAGCCCGAGCCCTGAGAGTTACTTACTACACACCACCACTCACTGTAACCAACTCTGAAGGACGCTTTATCGTGACTGACCAGGGCAAAGTCAAGGCGATTCGAGAATGGTTCAAGGAACAGCTTACTCATCACGATGAGGAGCCCTTGCACCCGTTCTCAGGAGACCCCAGGCCATTATCAGGACCAATTAAAACAGCAGAAGTTGAGAAGGGACTTACAGCCCTGAAAAATGGGCGTGCATCTGGACCTGATGGAATGAGCAATGAACTATTCAAATATGCAAGTGACATTATCTCAAAACCAACCATGCACCTAATCAATTCAGCTTTTATGCACCACCTCCCAATCCACCATGTAGGCCCAGGCACCATAATCGCACTACCCAAACCCAAGAAGCCACCTGGCCCCCAACGTAACTGTGGCCCATTGTGCTCCTCAATAGCATTCGAGACAAGATCAATGGCTTCAGCGGATCATGTCAAAGTGGCTTCAAACGTGGACGCAGCAGTGCAGACAGTATGTGGGCTCACCGCATACTTGTGTCGTCGGTAGGCATGTTCAAACACTGTGATTTCCACAAAATGGCCATGGACATGTCACGAGCCTTCGACACAATTAAGATGCACAAAGATCCTAAATGTGCTACGACTGGCCAGTTGCAATGAAGATGAGCTACGACTGGTGAGACTACTGCTTGCATACACCAAGCTGAGAGTACAAGTCAAGTCACTCTGTAGAGTTTGAGACATCAATCAGCTCCCCACAGGGAAATGATCTAACCCCTGTGCTTTTCAGCACTTACCTTGCTGCTGCATTAAAATTCGTGTGGGAAAATTCCACAAGACCAAAAAAAACCAACCGACGCCACCCCCACCCCCACCCCACCCCACCCCACCCCACCCCACCCCACCCCACCCCCACCAAGACCCCCACCCCCACTCCACCCCGCCAGTGTCAATACTGGGTATGCCGCTAGGGATGGAACATACTGACGATCTGGACTTCATAGACGAAAAAAGAAGCCCATTGACGAACTTCCCCCAATACCTGCAAGCAAACTAAAATTTGAGAATCTCTTTATGAATGAGTTCAAAACAGAGTTCGCCCACATGCACCTATCTACAAAGCATGAAACTAAAGAAAATAGCGATCCACTTCGTGACGGCGAACCATGGAGGAAAAGTACAATCCTGGGCTCACTGCTTTGCAGTACTGTTGACATTGCTGCAATCTGCGTCATGGGAAACATAGCTTTCCTGTCCTTCTGGAAACTATGGATTCGTAGATCAAAGATTCCCTTGATAAAAAAGATTACGTTTATATAATGCAACCTTCGTTCCCTTGATGATGCATAACTGTAACAGCTGGGAAGCTCCAAAGGTAGTTCTAGAAAAACTCGATGTCTGCCACCGCAAACACCTACGCACTATTACTGGACACCGAGGACCAGACAGCATAATTTCCAATGATGCACGTAAAGGACAATTCCGGGATGATAAAAAGTGTCCTTTATTTGAAAGATTATTACATGTTTAATGAACTTGCGCCAGAATAATAGCCAGATAGAAATAGCGTAGCCAACTATCGCTAGGTAAAGTCCGTAAAATTGACAATTTTTCGCGCATCGGGGCGTTCTCATTTTATTGCTTCTAGCGACGTCAGCCCCGCGCCACCGCTATTGCTATGACTGGCGGAGCGAGGCTGATAGATGCGGGTATATATTTTAAGGAAGTATATGTAAATGATAATAGCAATTGAACCGCTGAAGCGATTCCAATGATTCTGGGATCTATAAATAGGTGCCGACCTCGGAATTAATATGATATAATGGATGTTAATATCGGGCAAGAGGTTCAAAAGACTGGAACATATATAAAAGAATTATTCATCTAAGATATGATCTGAGAATATGTTATGCTTTTTTTGGTAAATTTCAGAATAAGATGGTTTTTGTCTCGCAGACTCTATCGTAAATTGTAATGTGCTTAAGGCTGAAAGAAATGGCTATTTGCCTGGCCAATTATAATTTTGCTCACGTGAATATTGCTAGAGATATCACTAAATGAATTAACATTTTGGACATAAAATCTGGGAATTTTCATCACCGATCAATATTTCTCGGCAAGCTGTAGTAATTTCAGTAAATAAGATATTTTAATAGAATTTTTCCCGTTATGTGATAACATTGTAAAGCTTCGGTACAGCAAATTCTGTCATAGTAGCTGTAATACTCATTCTGATATGGGATGATGGATAGAGCGCGTCCTGAAATTTTTGTTTGAAATTTTGCTGGCTTAGTTTTTCCCGCAGAGTGTATCTTTTGAACAACTAGGCTGATTCTGACATCCCTAGCATTGGGTAAATCTTCGAATTTGCAGCTACAGGTAGGTATCAGAATTATTACAATCGCTTCTGTGGTTCCGGCAATATTATCATATCATATATTTTCTTGGAATTTATATTTACTCTGCCGGCGACACACGCTATAATGGTATCTTGAGTCGGCTGAGTAATTTGACAATATGCACGTGTCAAGTGTGACACTCCATTTAACCCTTATCGCATGGTGTAAAATGCGTAATAGTCTACTTACAGATATAGTGCCGGGGTACATTAAAAAAAAAAATGGTACTGAAACGTGTTGCTGTCGTGCACAGCAATGACTTACATCAGCATTGTTACCAAATTAAACACATTCTGATAGGACAGAGAAAATGAAATCTATGCTTTAGCGGTCTAGGGGTTAACGATTCCCCACCGACTTCGGATACTACAATTACTTGAAAAACTTACTAGCTTAACTGGACAATGTCCTAACGATTACAAATTAGCACATGTTAGGCCTCTATGCATATACATATTTACTGTACCGCCTTCGTGCTCGGCAAAGATAGCGTTGGTGCGGGGATGACGTCAGGATCTAGTGAAATCTCGCTCGCGTTGCAAGAAAATGGCGCCGCCCTGGAGATAAAATAATCCCATGTTTACAATGGTTTAATTGCTCGTATTATGTGCCTATTGTTTTTGTTTAGGATCCAATATGTTAGTCATATAATAGTCTTTCAAATAAAGTACACTTTTACCAATCACGGAATTGTCCTTTAACAAGATGTGTAATGCGTCGCTGCTCTCTGTCAACGTCGCCCAGCAAAGATGGGCTATGTTTGTCCATGTGCTAAGGATGCCAGAAGACACACCAGCAGAGAGAGCCATGGAATTCACCCGTACTCGAATCCAACAAATACAAATACATTGCATAAATCTGCTAAGCGTGTTACGAGGTGACTTTAAGAAGGCAGGACTCGGTACACTCATGTCAAGAATGGACCTGAGGAAGTTATGGATTTCTGCTGCGGACACGACCCAGTGGGAAAAGGCGAAGAAGGACTGATTGCTGCTGTAGGATGTTTCTACTACTACAGCCACAGAACACAGTAATCAAACAAGTCAGCCTATGTGTATCTCCAGATGGTGGACGATATAAGATAGCAACCCCCCACCCCACCCACCCCCCCCCACCCCCACACCCCCCCCCCACCCCCACCCCACACCCCAACCCACCACCCCATTTTTATAGCAGATCTATGAGTGGAAATCACGTCATTATAAGAAGTGGCCGATACTGGGTGGTCTCTCAGCAGATTTAGTCATTGAGCAATTCCTCATGCGGAATGTAAAGACGGCAGGAGCTCTTACAAGAGGCAGAGGAATGGTAGAGACTCAACGATTAGTCTAGGTTATGTAAATGCCAGGCAGACCAGAGATGTCAAGGACATATCCGCGCAGCTTGAAGTATTAGAGGAGTGCGATCCATTTGGTTCTGATCCATCTCTGCGCAATATTATCAATGTTGATACTGCAAGACAGGTAGGAAAAGACATACTATGTGCCATGAAAGGTCAAAATGTGCAGCACTACATATTTCATCACAAGGATCAAGCTGTTACATTAGCTACAAAAACAGCCATCAGTGTCCATGGGGAGATGTTTCAGATTGATCCGCAATTGGTCTTTCAGCTGCTTGCAGTCTTTGCTGTAAATGACAAACTTGAAGATCCTGGGTCACTCTTCAAGTATGAACTGTGCACTTATCCTCCAGCCCTTTTCGACTCGTCATTGCTACCAAGAAAGGCAAACTAGCCGGTGATCGTGATATAACATGGAAATTCACATTTAGTACAACTTGCCGAGATGACAAAATCTCAGCGAGAGGATATTCTGGACGTTGGTGATAAAGCTCTGCTCATCATCTACAATAGCTCTGGGGGAACACACTGGACAGTCTGCGATACAAACACTTCTGAGAGAAGGTGGTGAAGACCTCCAAATATGTTGAGCCACAGGTCATACCCCCAACATCTGCAGCTGATCAATATCACAATTTGCGTGTGCATTATAAAATTCAAGTTTGGAAAGGTTGCCATGGTGAAGTAGATCCGGTGGATTTTGCGTGGAAAATATGTGATGGCTTGCTACTTCCAGTCCTAACGGATAATGAACCAGCACGAAATGACCTATTGGAGGTTGCTAGGTGCAACTGTATGTCAGGATGAACGACCAACAAATGCAAAAAGCATGGACTGAAGTGCTCATATTCCTGTGGAGAGTGCAAAGGGATTACGTATAGCAATTCACCAGAAGTTGCTCATAACGATGATGAATGGGTACTACTAACAGTCATGGAGGAGGTAGAACTATCTGTTTCATTTGCACAATTACTATTGACAAAAAAAATAGGAGACATAACTTCCAACTCAAAGACGCCAAGTTTCAGGGTTTTCTTTGACCAACAAATCCTTGGATAGGACACCTTGTCAGATTACTTTTGGCGAGTCATTGCATAGGATTGGAAACTTAATTGAACTAATTTGGATGAGCAATAAGAAAGTTATTGCTGAAAATAGTTTTCTTTCACAATGGTGGACCCTAATTTGCATAATAATGCATTTTTCAGACCCTCCCCCCCCCCATCTTTTGTCAGGCATTCTCGGTGCACCCCTTGGCATGACGCACGTGAAATAAATTCTGTTGCAATTTGTTCCGGGTTTAGTGACAATTAGACTGGACTATGTCGTCGGAGTGGCATATACACAATCACAATCCGTCATAAGCTTTATCTTAGAATGCACAGTATGCATATTAAATTTTAAATATGCTGTTTTGATATACATCTAAGTTCAGTTGAATTTATTATTAAAATTTAAAATTTGACTGCTGTTCACCAATATGTATGAGGGAAATGCATTTTAATCGACTGACTGCTGATTTTTTGCTGATGTTGTATTCCAGAGGTTATATCTTTGGACCTATTAACTATTTTGAAAACAATTTGACTGAAAGTTGTTGATGGTTAATCAAAATGTTTTCAAAATATTCGGCAAGACAAGTTTTGTTCATTGAAATTAATAATCATTGTCATGTGGCTTGCATTAATTAATTAAATACACGTCTTCACGTAATTTTGTTTGGTGTAAAATAGAGACGCTATAACTGATATAATTATTTTTGAGGGGTATTGTGAGCCTTTAAAACTGAGACTCCGTGATATATAGCTCTCTAAAAATGTGACCATCATTAATGTGAAGCACTGATATTGAAACGCTCGCACATTAAAACACTCAGTTTGAAATAATATCACACTGAAAAGTTCGCTCACTGAAACATTTGGGCACTGATTATATACACCTGTGCAAAAGTTAAGCACCAGCAAAAACAATAGAACGTAGAAACATGATGGTACAACTAGGCTGCCATACTTTTTGTCCCCGCGTTAGCTGACATAATTCCAAGTACGAAATGCACATGCATGCATGACTTCACGCCGCTTGATGTCCGTGCGTGGCGGGAAACAGCACACGTGTTCAGTTATGTAAAAGTCCAGTTTGAGGTGTAGAACATTACATACAGATTTAGGCGACAAGATTTGGAATTTTGTGTTCATGACCATTGTTTTTGTACAGAGAGAATTAGCTCTTGATCGTGAACCGCTATGGCAAGACGAAGGTTAAGTGATCGTGTGAAATGGCAAATCATAGGCATGCATACCACTGGTATGTCATGCAGAGAGATTGGCAGACAGCTGAACATAAACCATACTGTAATCAGTCGTTTGATTGCAAAACATGGGCAAACTAACGATGTGAAGGACAGGCCTAGATCTGGAAGACCGAAGAAGACTACTGCCCGTGATGATCGAGCCCTAGTACGCCTTGTTAGGAGATCTCCATTCACCAACAGCAGAGTGCTCAGCCAGCAATGGGAAACGCGCAATAGAGTGTCAATGTCTACCGTCAAAAGGAGACTGTATGCTGCTGGCATGAAAGCTAGGAGACCTGTCAGACGTCCTCTCCTCACTGCACACCACAAAGAGGAGCGTCTGAGGTGGTGCAACGAAAGAAGACACTGGAACATGAGATCCTGGAGACGGGTACACTGGTCCGATGAAAGTCGGTTCCTGCTTCATGCCACAGATGGTCGAACTCGTGTATGGAGGTCCAGACGCACGGCGTACGACCAACGTAACATCATGGAAGAAGTTCCATTTGGTGGAGGTTCCGTTATGATATGGGGGTGCATCTCATTTGATTGTAAGCTGGATCTGTTGACTGTACCTGGAACACTAAATGGACAAAGATATCAAGATTCCATACTGGATAGAGTTGTGGTCCCTCATTTTGTAAATCATGCACCTGGAACCCACCCTATATTCATGGATGACAACGCCCGACCACATCGTGCTAGAGCTGTGCATGAATACCTCCGCCAGAATGCCATCGAAACCCTACCATGGCCAGCAAGGAGCCCTGACATGAACCCTATTGAGCATATCTGGGACATTCTGGGAAACATGGTGAGAAGGAGGGATCCTCCTGTGCAGAACCTACAGGAATTAACAGACGCACTCCATCTTGAATGGCAACGAATACCACAATGGCGTATCAGTCGGTTGGTGACCAGCATGAGACGTCGTGTCCAGGCCGTCATCCAGGCACAAGGTGGATATACCCGGTATTAATAATGACAGTCTCAAACTCGTGCACAGATGTTAAACTTCGTTTTCAGACACCATTAATGACAATCTAGCCACGTGTGTCAACTGTAGGGCAATTGTTGTCAGTTGTGTCAACGTAACCATATTCAGGCCTCGTTTTCAAGTTCAAACAAAAACATACAGTGTTTCCCCACCATCATAATCAGCATTCCTCTAGTTGCATTATTACCTCTTGCACTAAGATGGATGGGTACATAAATGTTTATGCTATTGCTTTCTTCATAGCACATGAATATACCCTCGCATGTGCGTAAAAATAGGGTGGTGCTTAACTTTTGCACAGGTGTATAGGTGTACAGTCATGCTAGAATGCTAGAAAGTAAAAATTGTATGCTTTTAAAAGCTTAATGTGTTTACCTCAATTTGATGAAACGAAACAATTCTTAACATATGGTGATTTCATTGTGTATAAATTAATATAATTTGTTTTAGTTTTGAAGTTGAATTCGGGACTCGTGCCATTAATTGAATTTCACACCTTAAATTTTATTTTAATATGTGCTGAAACACACATGTCAGTCGGATCGAGTTTTGTCAGTTGTGTCAACTTTCAATTTAATCGAATTGCGAGTTTTGAACCAATTCACAGAACTCGATTTCGGTTCTCCTTAGATGTAGGAGGGGCATTCTTCTTATTCAGTGTTTACATGTCACATTTCAATAAATTAACATCATGGAGTTCAACAGTGCAGCTGGATCAAGGTATGTTGTAAGTACTGGACAGCCGAACACAAGTAGCTGGCCACATTTAGTTTGGGAATGGGTTCATTGGGTGAGTGGTTATTAAACAACTAGTCATAGGAGACGAGCACGTATTTTCACCGGTACAGTTTTTGTCTGTCAAGTTCCAGATTTGCGTAACAATTAGCAGTTAACCCTCCTGTTTTTGCTAACCTGTTTAGAGATTCGGGTCAAGATGCTGGCATCTTGGAATGTGTCTGATTTTCTTCAAACGTGTTGCTGAAAGTTGGTGTAAATACACTTTGCAATGATTTTCAACCGTTATTTGACGGATTTCTCGCACATTCTTTGACTGGTGCTTTCCTGACCAGGGTGTTTGGCAGCATTCAGAGGTAATATTGGAGCATGACAAATTGGAGTTATGCTCAGGCAAACCGGGTTATTCTGGTAGCAAATACTTTGTGCGTGTTTTCCGTTGGAGACATTTTAATAAAACTACAGGCTCCTCAGATTTTTTTTCTCTTTTTTTTCTTGAGTCTTTACTCAAACGTAGAAATATCTAAAATGTGTGTTCTGCTTACGTGATCTCTTGCTAACTTCCAAATTTTGATAAACTGTGAGCCTAAGTTTCTTAAAGTTCTAGTTGAAAGAAATTAATTCTTATACAGTGTTTAGTTTAGCATAGCGACTTGGATTAATGTGAAGCCAGTTATAATTTGTGCACTCTCGCCTTATAATTTTTACTGTTCACGTTTGACGTGAAAGGCATTTTTGCCTGGCGTTGGCACTTGTGATAGTTTCGGCCGGTCTAACTGGTTAATCCATAGTCGATTGTACTGTGCACACTTTTGTTGATTTGTGGCTGATGGAGTTATTTCATTCTGATTTATATGTGTTAGCTTGAGGACACGAACCCGGGACACAAGACGCCAAGAGTTAGGAGGCATCTTTTCGCTGTTTAGCAGCAGGTAAATATCTGTACCCATTTGCCTCCTATACCAAATTATCCAGAATAAACCTTAAGTTTATTCACTTCCGTTTCCATTATTTCTACTTCCGTTTTATCTGTCCCTTCGCTTTAAGAAGAGGCAGGGATTGTGGAAATACAGTCGATTTCCACGAAACTCTCGTCCCTGCGCTATCAGCGCGCTCTGCTAACACGTGACTCTAGGAGTGGTTTAACCCTATGATTCATCATCTCCAACATAACTCCGGCCCGAGAAATTGAGTAACACGATGGGCTAGTAAGGCAATACATGAAGTAAACATTGAAGTATGTTGACAATATTAGTAAAAGTATCAAATTACGTAACGATGATTGCATAATGATTACATAAGTATGAGTAATATACACAGTAGATATGCGCTGCAAACTATTCCAATGCATATTTAATTCTCAACTTTGCGTTTAATGCGGCCTCTCTTTGAGGACGCTTACGTGACAATTGCTGCCTGCTTTGATCATTGTTACCTGAGCAGCCGTCGATGTTCATGATATCGTCATTTGTAGTGGAATTAGCATCACTGACTTCGAGTGGGTATAGCTTATTGATCGGGCGATTAGTCAACCCCCCCCCCCCCCCCCCCCGTTTTGGTCTTGATCTTAGCTGAACGGACAAGATTATCCTTTCCCTCTATAAGATCTGTTACCCTAGCAAGTTCCCAGTTAATTCTTGTTTTGCTGTCGTCATGGACTAAGACTATATCCCCTTGCTTTATGACGTTGTCAGTATTGATTTGACGTCGTTTTTGTGACGAAATATGACGTTCTCGCAATGCAGTCAAATACTCTTTTGACCACCTTGACTCAGTGTTTCTGAAGCAATGCTCGTCTATCAGCACGCTTTTGAAGCTCTGTTTGATTATCTCCAAATGTTAGATCATTGATATCATCATCTGAAATATCCAAATATGGTAGTGTGTTTAGAATACGACCATGTAGCAAATGTGATGGCGTTAATGGGCTAGGATCATCAACGTCATCTGATAAATATAATTGGTCGATTATTTATCACCGTTTCTATCTCGGTAACTACTGTACTCAACTCGTTTACAGAAATGAAAGCTCTACCAAGTACACGTTTCAAAACTGATTTTGTGATACCAATTAAACGCTCCCAAAAGGCCCCCCCCCCACGGTGCACGTTTTCTGATAAATGACCAGTCGACTCGTCGGTCCAACATGTACTCTTGCACGTACGCTGATTTAAACAACTTCCCTAACTCCTCCCCGGCTGAGAGGAATGTAGACGCATTATCGCTTATCAATTTAGTCGGCAGCGAACGGCGCGCTGCGAAGCGTCTGAAGGCTTGGTGAAAACAATCCGTCGTTAAATGTGAAACTACCTCTAGATGCACTGCCCGCGTGTTTGCGCAAGTAAATAAATAACAATATATATGCTTTCTCCCCGCGCCCTTAATTTTTTACATAAAGCGCGCCTGTATAATCCAAACCGCAAATTGTAAATGGTGGCACGTCACTCAGTCTATCCTGTTGGAGTGGCGCACGTTCGGGTAATGTGTACGGCCGACCTATCACCCGTTTGCGCTGGACACTTTCGTAGCAAAGATTTCATGCTTTGACGCATCTTTGTTACCCAAAAGGTTTGACGTACGAATGTCATCGTAGTTTCAAGTCCAGCATGTAAACACTTATGATGGGCGTCTCACATGACTAGTTTTGTATACGGATTGGTTGGCGGCAGCAAAATCGGAAATTTCGTATCATATGCTATCGGTGCGTTGTGTAGTCTGCCACCTACTCGCATAAGTCCGTTGTTGTCGCGAAACAGGCGTAGCTGTCTCACTAACGTCTGTCTGTGTTTACGTCTGTCGTTTTGTAATGTCTCTATTTCCGCTGAATAATTGGCTTGTTGTACGCATTAGGACAAGGAGTGTCCGGACGTCGCTTATATATCAGAATTTGCGTGAAACGCAATACGTATGCACTAACTCGGTGCAATTTAACGAGCGAAGAATAATTTTCCGGATTTATGATCGTCATTAGTCCAATAGGTTCAAGACTAACAGTGGTTAAGTTTTTGCTATCCTGTTCAGACGGAAATTCTGAGTCGGTTGCTATCGCTAAAACTGCGCTGTCATATAAATGACAGATAGGCCAGTCACCTCCCGCTAGGAAATTAGGTCCCTTCCACGGCAGTCGTACCGCCTGAGATTAAGTCCGCTGGATTTTCATTAGTAGGACAGTATTTTCTAGTATTTCCTTTATTTTGTTCTGCTGTTTAGTAATCTGTCCGCGGTAAACGCTTCTAGATTTTGAAAGCTTCGTCTTCTCCATAATTATTTAGCAATAACACTACTGGTTACTGACACCAAATGTGGTGTATGTAGCAATAACAATGCTGAATATCTAGCAATAACAATGCTGAAATTAACTTTCCCTATCACTAACACTATCCTGGTTACAGCACCAAATGTGGCTTGTTTATAGCCACAGGGAAAAGGTTCGTTGAGTATGGTGAGAAGACTGAGAACAGAGAGGGAACACGTCTTTGATTTCCTGAGGTATAAACTGAACTGACTTTATTTACAAGCAGTTAACCTACCACCTAATTCCACGAAACTCTCGTCCCTGCGCTATCAGCGCGCTCTGCTAACACGTGACTAGTAGTGGTTTAAGCCTATGATTCATCATCTCCAACAGGGACCTTTATGACTCAATTTCAAGTAACTGGTACAGAGGCGCCTCGCAATATTGTTAGTTAGAGTTTGTCATAATTTTTAGTGTCACTGAAGAGAATTTCGAGAAGGCTTTGCTGACCCAATAGAAGCAAGTTTCCAGATAGCAGAATTTACAGATAGCCAGCACTGAGATGTTATTTTGTTCAGTAAATCCTGGTTTCCTGTAGTGAAGCAAGCTATTGAGTTTGTAGTTAGCATTAGCAGAGAGCCAGTGCTGAGATACTTCTTATTATCCAGTAGATTCCGCTTTCCTGTTGAAGCAATGTGTAGAGAGCAGTCAATTCAGAATAGACAACATTTTGTTATTATTCAGTAGATTCCGATCTTGATTTTAGGAGCAAGTACAAAGCTTTTACAGAATCATTGTTCAGCACTGATTTTCTTATTATTCAATAGATAACGCTCTCGATTTTTAAGAGCAGGTACAAAGTTTTTACAGAATCATTGCCATTGTAATCAGCTTAGAATCGCACCACGTAGGAACATTAGTTAAGATTAGGACACCCAGAAGATGTATTGTTGAGTATTTTTTACACTACATGTAGGAGCTATTTTTCAGTAATATTTGAAGTAGTATTTTGTCGTGCCATTACTATTTGTAAGTGCCTTGCTGATGATAAGAAGGTGACTGCCTGCCTTAGCAACTGTTCGAGTATTGTGACGTCATAATCTTTCCGTATCGATTAATTATCTAGTACATCCGGACTCCCCTTTGGTTAGGCTAGGATAGGTGAACCGGATATGGTTTCAGTTTTTGGATGCAAGTAAACAAGTACTCGAAACAGCTTCATGATAACAGTGGACATTTAGCAGCTGAACGTACTCGTGGAATCCGCATCCTGAATCTAAATTAACTAATCCGGTTTCACATAAACCAAGCATAGCATTACGGGGAAAGGATGGGTCATCCTTAACACAGGGTAGTCTAAACTTTAATTTTACTCGATCGATTTAGTTAAAACTTGATCTCCATCATCCGTGATTTTAAACCGTTCAGTTTAGCTAAATTCAGTCAGGAATCTTGGACACGTTTGTAGGACAAATGTCATAGGTCAAGGTCTTCAAATAAGATCACCTATGCTCGCCCGGTAAGTAGAGAGGTCACTCTGCTTTCAATAGAAAGGTCAGCTAGGCTCTTTCAGCTCCTAACTACCAAATTTCAAGGAGATCTTTCTTATACTTTTATACTTGATCTTAATTACCGGCTGTCTCAGGATTTAGTCACTAGAAGTACCAGCCCGCTTACTTATATAGTTCTTAGAATACCTATCAGGCGAAAACATCTTGATTACTTGTCCAATAAGCGGCACAAGATTCTTTACTTGAACAGGTTATCCTAGGATTGCAGGCCCAATGTGCTTATAGATAATGTCTGAGTCCTTCTTAGCATTGTTGACTTTCAACATCAGTTAGCAAATATTTAAGCCAGATAGAATTTATATTGGATTGTTGTTACCAGATAGTGTGCTCAATTGCTATCATCCACGGTACAGCACTTAAGCATTGCTAAACCGTTGCCAGATTGTTACCAGCACAACATTTCCAAACTAACCGTAGGTGTTGCTCCCAGATAGTGCACTAAATTGCTATCACATACAGTACAAAAATCTGGGCATAAGTTAAGTGTTGCCAGATTATTTATTGTTTAATGAGTTAAATGAGTCTCTGAGTTAGCCATTGCATAGGTTGCTTAGTGGACATTTACTTTTAATTTATACCAAGTTTGATGTAAATCATCCGGTCAATTTTTAAGTGACTTATGTTTGAGTTGTCCTTGATACGAATGTGCACTTTACACTACATGTTGGTGGGATAAATTTAACCCCTGGCTAAGCATTGGAGTAAGAATTTATAAGCTAGTTATTTAGCTATTTAGCCAATATAAATCTTAAGAGCGTGTCAAGTTGTTTGCTAACTGAGGATTACTTGTGTAGACTAAGAAGTTTGCACAACCCCAGTGTTCAACTACCTTGGTGTAATCTACCTTTGTTTAGCTGTGTAGTGAAACATTTTCTTAAAAGAATTTCTGTTCTTCTTTTCGATTTAGCAGACTAGGCACCAGTCTTTAGTAAACCCATTAGGAATTTGGTGCAAACCCGTCCTTTTGCATTCTAACAAACTCAGCACTTGCATGGCCTGCACTACTAACCTGCACTTCACGCCTTTTTCAAGACTCTGTTTTCTAAGGTGTACCTTGAGTGTCATCTGACCCACAGTATGGACGTTTCCTCCGCTTGTAGTCATTGGATCATTTAAAGCGCATCAAGCGCTTGAGCGGTGCATGGAATACAGCAAGATGGGAACTCCTGTAGCCCTGGCGGCAGGGATAATGTTGTTCATGAGATAGAACAAATGGCTGGTGTGATGGGCGATATGTCGAGACAGATTGCCTAAGAAGGGAAAAATAACTGATGGGGAAGTGGGAGGATACGGGGCAAATTGTGGTGCACGCACGCACGCACACACCCACCCACCCACCCACACACACACACACACACACACACACACGCACGCACATGCATGCATGTGTGCATGCACGCACACTCGCACGCAAGCTCCTACATGTACACCCATCCGTATGCCCGAAAGGCCCACACATTGGCATGCACACGCAAGCGGGTATATACCAATGTAGTTATTTTTTAAATTAAAAAATATATCAATTGTATTTGGTGTATTTGTATTTTTTCAATTGAACTGCTTTTGACTGAGCTGTTACCATACACAATGATAGGATTTGCAAGTCCCCATGTCTTCTTTAACCACATTGCAATGTCGTCAAAATGATTAGTGTTAACTATTCATGAAGATGGACAAACCAGGCTTATACAGTGGTCTTAAGGAATGTCCATTTATAGGCCGAGACAAGATGATTCTTGCAAATTTACCATTGGAATGACTGGTTTGATAGCTGAAACAGTCATTCCAGCAGGAAATTTTCAAATTATTCTTATCTCGGTCTGTAAATGAACATTCAATAAACAAATATCTTAATTTTCTTGATCAAATTTAGCCATTAAAGGGATAAAGTAACACGAAAGTCAGGATCACCACATGGAAACAATGTTGCTAGAAACTGTTGCAATCTTAGAGAGAAAAAGTGTGCAGCTATATTGTTTTGAAAGAACAACAATACATAATGTATAAAGTGGAATGGAATTGAGCAATATACCATTATAACCATTATAACATCTGTATCATTCCATGTAATAGAGGGATCCATTTAGCTATGTCCCACCTGCTTCTAGCTATGCCCCGCTCATTTCCATCTATGCCCCAGTCCATTTCTAGCTAAGCTTAGCCCACACTTTTCACCCGCTTGGGGTCAATTTCTATACTTTGAACCCTGAGCTCTCAGAATCCCATTTTCAATATAACTGGAAATGTCATACGGTCAAACTAGCATCTGCGCACCAGGATTTTGTCTCCATTATTGCGTATGATCCGACCCACCTCTGCCACACACCTTGGAACAGTCTACAGCTGTTAATATTCAAATCAATTATAATACTATAATTGTATCTGTAACTAGTAGTTTTATCATTTATACATGTGTAGGAGCTTGCTCAATTAATTTATATATTCGTGTACTTCAAAGAACTTATCGAGACAAACTTGAATTGGTTTGATGTAGCCTCGAGCTGTACACACAACCCACGTGGCTAATGACCCAAACTTTAAAACTCTGTAAGAAAAATCGATAATGCTTTTCCGGCTTAGGGAAATAAATTTAGAGTACAGTCCAGCACATAAATAAGCTTAAATGTTTTACAAAACAAAATAAAATGTACTCTCGAATATTTTGAATGTAACTGGATTTGAAAGACATTTTTGACTAAGGCAGCAATTATCTTCAAATAAAATTACCCCAAAATACAGAAGAGAAACAGTTACCAACATTTTTTCTGTTCACGTTTATAGACATGTTATCTTAACCCTGAGCTGTACTGTATATATATATGCAATTTTATGGAGAAAAACGTTAGTGAATTAGCCGATGCCGCAGATGTCTAATTACCTATCCAGAATTAAATTCAATTCATAAAAATGGTTGGGTGGGGTGTCGGGGAGGGGAATAGCGAATAGAGAAACTAGTCAAGCTGTTCACAATATTGTCTTGGGTGAATGGTAAGCTCCTCTACTTGAGTCATTACGTATTTTTGGTCATGAGGGTAATGTCTGGATCATTATAGTGACCCAGTAGTTTTACTTCAATCTTGTTGAACCAGTGTTAGCGATATACCAAATTTTAATGTTGGTAATGCGTGTTCCTAGCAATTTCCAGAAAACTATACAGCTAAGCTGTTGAATATTTTGAAAGTAAATTGACTGGGCGATGTTAAAAGCCTATTGCGCTAACACGTCCCAGTCAACCTAGTTTCAAATTGTTCTACATAATGTTTATTAAATAGTATACAATTCTTACAGCTTGATGGTCTATTAAGCGATTATAATGGAATATCCAATGTTGCTACTTATAGAAGCAACAATGCCCAGCCAATTTACTTTCAAAGTATTTTGCACAATGTTTATTAGATAATAAAGACATACAATTCATACAACTTGGCGATCTATTACGTGATTAAAACAGAATAACTGATTGCCTGCCGTGTGCTAATAGACCTTTCCATTTTTAGCTATGCCCCTTCCATCTCTAGCTAAGCTCCACCTACACCTCGATCGTGTTGGGATAGATCGATCTCTGAACTCCTTGGCTAGTAATTTCCAGAAAACTATAAGTATAAGCTGTTGAATATTCTAAATCTAATTTGACTGGTTGATGCTGGGTTAAACAGATTTTATTTTTGTTCTAATGGTGGTATGATAAGATATGCATCTTATAACGGTGTCTCCCATATGCATAAACATAATACATTGAAAACTGACAGAATTATCGTCTATAACATGTCCAAACCCTGAGTCAACTTAGATTGGAATTTTTTCCCCAATATTGCATGGCCGCTCGAAGCCCGTTAAAAATGTAAGAGGTTGTTGTTATTAATCCAACACGATTGAAAATTGATCGACCCATGTGCATTGTCATGGCTAAAAACGCCGAGGTTCAGAAGTTTAATGATCAATCCATTAGACTAACAGAGGTGTCTTCCACAATTGTTCTTACGCTATAGATTGACCATTTAGAATTAATCTTCCATAATTGAATGAGTTCCCTGAGTCAGAAAAAAGATGAGTCCAGACAGCCAACCCATTAATAATCATTACGATATGTATTAACCCTTGTCAATCACTCTGCTAAATACCCTTAAGCTCACCTCAGTGGATGCCAGGCATCACTTGATTTAACGAGTGGGGTGGGGCTTCATGATTGAATGAGTTCCCAGGAAAAGATGAGTCCAGAAATGCAACCTATTAGTCATTCTTATGCAATGCGTTAACCCTTGAGCGTTTGGCATGGCTCCAAGAAATTTTCACTTAATTACACTCATTAACCCTTGTCAATCAACAGTCCGCAAATTACACTTAAGCTCACCCCATTGGATGCCAGGAGGCATGTGATTTACCGAGTGGGTGCTTCGCGATTGAATGAGTACCGAGGAAAAGACAGGTCAGAAATGTAACTGGTTAATCATCCTTAATTACCCTTATTAACACTTGTTAATCATTGTGCTAATTAGCCTTAAACTCACCTCATTAGATGGCAGAAATCATAGGATTTAATGAGGGAGAGGGGGGCATATGGACACCTTCTACATCTAACATCCAATCAGAATGGCGGAGAGCTGGACCCCCGTCAAAGAAAACCGATATAAAAGGCGGCAGTGATCAAAGGTAAAAAGGTGTCAAAATAACAAAGGAGACAACAAAGGAAAGAACAAAACAAAAAGGCTGTGAAACGGGGACCCAGCTCGCCTCACCTCTACTAACACGCAGCTTTAATATAATAGTCTAGGAGTACGATGTGGATTTTAGGGACAAATGTTCAATTTGTTGTAAAACAAAATTGCCACAAATATAGATATTAGGATAGGCCTACTAAATAAAGTCAGAAGTTGAACCCCATAAAATTCAACATCGCAACCTTTTTCCAGATGCCGTCAATCCAGCTTAATCTTTTGGAGTAATGGAGGAATTCAGTTTTAGCTATGCCCCGCCCACCTCTAGCTAAACTTCACCCACACTTCGCCCGTGTTGGGATCAATCGATCCCTGATCTCTCCGACCATTAATTCCCAGAAAACTACACAGGAAAACTGTTGATTATTTTAAAAACTTATGGACTGGGCGTTGTTGCTGCCAAATGATCAATCAAATTAGTTTCAAAATATTCAATGTTTATTAAATGGTAAAGTCATACAATTCGTAAAACAATGCTTTAGTCCATCACCAATTATGCGTTCTTGATGAACTTATCTAGGTCACTCGTGACGTTATTGATTATGACGACATCCCGTACGTCACGTAGTTGATTATGACGTCATATGACGTCATATGATAGATGGTTAAACTGGATAGGTCCAATGGGCAAAGGCACCAAATTTGACACAAAGGCACTGAGGAAAAATACATCTGGACTCCATTGACAAAAATTGTAAATGTCCAGCATTTTAAGGATTGTCGCTAATTATTGGAGAACATCGGCAGATTTTGGTGGTAATCTATCACTTTGTGGTAAAAACACCAAATGTGCCACAAAGATAGAAGTAGAGGTACTGAATAAAATCAAAAGTTGACCACATCGCAATAATGCAATATAGCCACTGTTTTCAGGATGGCTGACATTTATTTTGAAAAATAGTTTAATGAGTTGCATTTTAGTAGCCGAAATAGGTCAACGCACCTTTTTAATTAAGCGCAAACAAGTGCTAACAATTTAGTCCAGTCATTATATGAAAAAAGTGGGTCAACTCTCAAATGGACCTTTCCATTTTTTAGCTCTGCCCCGCCCATCTCTAGCTAATTAAGCTCCACACACACACACCCACCCACCCACACGCACGCACGCACGCACGCACGCACGCACGCACGCACGCACGCACGCACGCACGCACGCACGCACGCACGCACGCACGCACGCACGCACGCACGCACGCACGCACGCACGCACTCACGCACGCACGCACCTCGTTCATGTTGGGATCTATCGATCTCTGAACTCCCTGACTATCGATTTGCAGAAAACTACACAGGTACGCTGTTGAATATTTTGAAACTAATTTGACTGTGCTGGTGCTGCCTATGGCAGCAACACCGCCCGGTCAAATTAGTTTCAAAATATTCAACAGCATGTTTATTAAATAGTAGAGACATACAATTCTTACAACATGTCGGACTGTTAAGAGTTAAAGATGGTCCTTATAGAATCATTTATGACGTAATCATTATGACGTCATCCTACACGCCGCTTAGCGGATTATGACGTCATATCCACAAATCCAAGATGGACGCCATGATATTTAGTATTGCACATTTTTACTTCTAAAGCCTGGTTTAAACAACCAGATTAATCTGACAGACAAATCTGAAGCAAAAATTTGATGCCGTAGTGTGAATCTGAAGAGGGTTTATACGATCTGACTAATCTGACAGATTAATCTGTCAGGCAAATCTGATGAAAAAATCTGATGGAAAAGTCTGAAGAAAGAATCTGAAGAGGAAATATGACGTCATTAGCATTGCCAAGTTGGTAATGACGTCATTAGCCATTCAAATCGCCCCACACAGGCGCATCCATTTTGCTTGCTGGCTGATGAAGACAACGATGATGACGTATTTAGAGATTCGCCTTCAGACTTCAGACACCAGACTTCAGACTGTGTGTTTACACGGTCAGATTTTATCTAATTCGACAAATCTGATCTTGAAAACCGGGCTTAATCAAGTTATTTGAAATCTTTATAGGCGCTAAGCATAGTGGTCAGTGTATAATTGACAGGAATCAAAGATGGCCGCTGTAATATTTGGCATTACAGTTTTGACCTTATTTTCACTTCTAGCATCTTATCTTCAATGTTTAAAGGTGATAAACCATATCTTAACATTAAAATAGCTGTCAGAGTAGAAGTAAACAATTTAAAAAATTATATAATGCCAAATATTGTGGTGACGATCTTGGACTTAAACAAATTAGGAACTGTTATACTAATTGAATTCTAAGACTTTTTGAAGACTTCTGAGATGAACTGTGAAAGGAATTTCTGTTGCAGCTTGTCTGTTGCAATTTGTTCCAGTACATCTACTTTCTGCTGTATGTCAGTTCACATGTCAGACGTTATGGGGTCACACCTGTTCCAGCATTTGACAAACTCCTTTTGGGGAAGTCTCTAACAATACCGGAAAGTGCACCAGCAGATAATGATATAGGATCCATGGTACCGAGAGTTGTAGGATTTCATAAGGAAATGAGTTTCTCCTTCGATCAATACTCACCATTCTGTTACTTCTGATATACAGCTGGCCTTGACAGCGGCTCTAGGATTATAGACTTAGAAAGCTTTACCGACTCCTGGGAACCGGGTACTCGGCTCCCAACTGCCGAGTACCCGTTTACCATAGAGCTCATTCTTGTTTGCATAGCAACAAGAGCAATACATGCTTTTTGCATTAGGGATTTTAGTGTTTTAAATAATCTAAGTCTTTAATCGGTGATAGTTTGTGTGTTCTGAAAGGATTAACTAAGGACTATGGAGAATACCGCCCAAGACAACCAGGTTGTATTGTTCTTTATTATCCATAGTTAAAAGACTTAGGTCTCTAAATTTCGTTGTGTCGCATGTTCCAATTTCTGACCCCATAGAATCTGGGACGTGTGCTAACAACGATATATGCCAGACGATCGCCTTCTTTAACCCCCAACAGGCGATCGGCAGATATGAAAATAGGTGTTTGCTACGGTATTTCTAACACGAATATCGGCTGACGTCGTTCTCCGTAGAATCCGAGCGGGTGACGTCACACCCGGTCGCTCGGATGTTTATGTGAAGAAAAATTTTTTCATTAATTCGCGCATCTTATTCTGGGTGCTGCGTACTAAAAATGGTACCGGAAACTTTAGAATGATCAAGTTTACGTGCGATCACGATCGGTTTGCAATGATCGGTGGTTTCAAAATTCTTGAGTAGATGCGTGGTCTGCGGTTTTACCGTGTGAGACAGCAGTTTGTTATACATTTTGTTGTTTTCTTCACATATCGTGCTGCTTTCGTTAGGAGTATAATTTATATTGATTAGTAAATATACCCTGAATGCTATGCGATATGATTCCTGGAGCCGTTACACATCCTGGAGGATCTATTATGGGTGTGTTTGTGCCCGCCACGTGCTTGTCGTCATAATCAATGCGATCGTGGTTGTAACGTGGCGGGGTGGGGTGCGGGGAGGTTACGGTTAATTTATGAGTCAAAATTATTTGAAAATTAATTGTCTGCCTTCCATCCGGGTCTCGCTCCGCTTGTTTATTGTAGGTTTGTGCTTATTTTATAGGCCAAGCCAGCCCCGCCATCGTGTGACGACTGCCATAAGTTTGTCCGTGTAATGTTCAAGGACCATGTCTGTTTTAGGTGTTCCCTGTGTAATATAGATCATAGGTGTAATGTTTGTGCAGTGTGGTCCGTCGAAATGATGGTTAAGTTCCTTGCCCAGAAGGACTTGGCTGGGTCTGACGCGGGGTCAGGCGGTCCGAGAGGAAATCGTGGAGCGCCCGGTTCGGCCGGTGGGGGTGTTCCACGTCCCTAGCTGGAGGTGGCGGAGATGGCACCGCCGGCGTGGTTTGGTCCGGCTATGCAGGGTTTTCTGCATAGCGTTCTGCCCACGCTGGTGTCGTCCCTGCTACCAAAGGTTGGGGGGGGGCAGTTTCTCCCCATGCCTGGTACGGATCCTGTCCTCAGACAGGATTCTGGACTGGTTACCGAGGGGGCCGTCTCGTACGGTCCCCTGGCAGGCACGTATGGCTTCGGTCAGACGGGTTCTGTCTCTCTGCGGCCACCTCCGGGTGGTCCAGTATCGGTGGCCGGTCCGTCAGGTATGGGAGCCGTCCGCCAGGACGTCTCCACGGTTGACTCGTCTAGTGACGGCTCTTCGGAGTCTGAAGACGAGGAGGCCGAGGAGGAGAGGTTGCTGCGGCCCGTTAAGCCGCAGGTGGAGAATATGGAGGTTGATTCCGTCCTGGACGGAACCGGCCTCCATTTGTCTGGCTTGGCGCAAGCCAGGTCAGCGGCTCCGCCTGCGGCTGAGGCCAATCCGTTACCTTGCACCGGTTCCGTGCGGCTTGGTTTGTCACCAGCCGTCATGGGAACGGGTGTGCCGGGCCAGGCGTGGTACTCACCTATCTCGCCTGGTCCGGCAGCCGGACGTGGGGTGCCGTTGGCGCCCGTGTCCGGCTATGGTTCCGCGACTGTTACGGGTCCGTACGGTTTTCCGTGCGGACCTACCCCATGGACCGGAGTGTTTCATGGGGAGGCGGCGGAACCATGTGGTAGCGGAGTGCCTGGCGTGTCAGCCGTGGCTCCTTGCCGGGAGCCGTGGCTGGCAGACCCGTGAGCACGTCAATGGGTGACGTGTTTGCGGGGGTGTCTTCATCGGAGGTAGATTGGTCAGATGCTCTGGCGTGGCTAGCCAGGGTTGACCCGTCTGTGGTTTCGGCCACGGCCGATGAAGATGCGCCCCGTCCGTCGGTTGCGTCGATTAGGACGGGGATTTTGCCCGCGGCCCGGATCCAGTCAGTGGGACTGGATCCACGGTTCATAGATTTGTTGGATGCTATTTATAGCAAACAACTAATGACCAAGGGTCAGCTCCCTGCGGCCTCCAGGGAGGTGTGGGCAAGATGTCGTATTCCGCGGGGTGAATACGACAGCTATGGTGTAGTCCCGTCGGTCACGGAGGATGACCGATGGGTACTGGGAGTCCAGAGTGCCGGGTCGGGCACTAGTGGATAAGTCCCAGGTACACCAGGAAGAAGTCCTGTCCCTATGCGATGAGGGTGTGAGGGCAGCGATGAGCACTGTCAATCACTCTTATCGTCTCCTTCAGTCGGTGTGGGCTGAAGCAGGGGCAGGCCACCCTGTGCCACCTGTGGCGCTCTCATGTGTTAATGACGGCTTGGTGCTGTCAATGGACGCATTGGCAAGGGTGCAAGCGCGAGTGACGAAGTCCAGGAGGCAAATGGTCATTGACCATATGCATCCGGCTACGGCAGTCAGGGAGCGTCTTCTTGGGACGCCCCTGACAGGGCCTAGCATCTTTGGTGGCCAAGCGCGGGCCATCCTAGAGGACACCGCCAGTATCGCGCAGAATCGGTCAGAGGTAAATCTACAGCTAGAGCTAGTGCGGCAAGCGCACGCACTAGGGGCTGTGGGCAAACCGCTAACGGGATAGCCTTCAAAGAAGCAGAAGAAGCATAAGAGCAAGGCGAAAGCCCAGGAAGGTTGTAGAGGCGCCTACCCTCCCCAATGTTGCTCCTGACCGCCCTAGACGCGGGAAGGGCAAGGGGAAGGGTAAGGCCTCAAAGGGCGGACAGAAGGGACTGAAGCGTACCTGAGGGTACGCAAGCTCCCTTCATATCCGCCTGGACCGCGCCTGTGCGACAGGAACAGCGGTGCCAGTTATACCCGTCGTTCCTAGAACGAAATGGTTCTCACTCTCTCTCGTTAAGAAAGAGGGGGGGGGGGCGGACTGCGAGCCGGACAACCCCGTTAGACGTCGAGGCGTCTATGGTGGGTGGAAGGCTCATGCGTTTCATCGAGGCCTGGCGAGGTGTGACGTCAGACAGTCTGGTCCTGGGATGGTTATCCCAGGGTCACATGCCGGAGTGGTGGGACTTTCCGCCACAAAATCTGTCTTTGGCACCTGTCTGGACACCCGTACCAAGGGAGCCAGACAAGTTAGAAGCCGTTCAAAAGGAAGTGTCGGGTTTGCTTCTGAAGGGAGCAATAAAACCAGCAAACCGGAACACTCCAGGCTTCTATTCAAACATGTTCCTTGTCCCCAAGAGCACAGGGGGATGGAGACCCATACTCAATCTCAGGCCATTAAATTGGTTTATCCATACGCCTCGGTTCCAGATGGAAACGCCGAGGTCGGTAATGGCGGGATTGAGGAAAGGAATGTGGTGTGTATCGATCGATCTGAAAGATGCATATTTCCACATTCCGATGAATCGGAGTTGGCACAGGTTTCTGAGATTTGCGTTTCAGAATCAAGTATGGGAGTTTACCGTTCTCCCATTTGGCCTGTCGACAGCTCCGAGGGTTTTCACAAGAGTGGTCCTTGCGGTGACAGCATTTCTCAGAAAAGAGAACGTGGTGCTACACACCTACATAGACGACTGGCTGCTCAAGGCAGACTCGGCAGCCAGGTTGAACGTGGATACTGCTCTGACTCTGAAGTTACTTTCAGATCTAGGCTGGATAGTCAACGAGGAGAAATCCGAGTTGACGCCCACTCAACATTTCGTTTATTTGGGGATGCGATTCGACCTCGAGGAGGGCAGGGTTTACCCATCAGAGCCCAGAGTGGTGTCTCTGTTAGCCATCCTCAGGAGTTTTCGAGTGGGAAACCACATTCAGGCGAGGCGGTTCCTTCAGATGCTGGGCATGATGGTCTCCATGGAGCAGGTTATCCCGTACGCTGCTCTAATGCGAAGACCTATCCAGTTGTATCTGATGTCTCTGTGGAAACAGAGAACAGAACCCCTGTCAAAACTGGTGCCAGTTTTGGAGCCGATAATATTGCATCTTCTATGGTGGAAACAGCGTCAGAATCTCCTAATAGGGGTTTTGCTGCACCTACCCGACCCCCAGCTGTCCGTTTACACGGATGCATCGCTGGAGGGGTGGGGTGCCTGCCTGGGAGAACACCAGGTCTCGGGCACATGGACTCTCCCGGAGAGTCAGCTGCATATCAATCTGTTGGAAATGATGGCAGTGGAACTGGCGTTGGAAGAGTTCCTTCCGATGATCAGGGGAAAGGTGATATTGATATGGTCGGACAATTCGACAGTAGTATCATATATAAATCGCCAAGGCGGGACCAGGTCGCCCACCCTGTGCATCAGGGTGTGGCACTTGATTCAATGGTGCAGGAATTACTCGGTTGTTTTGAAAGCAGCTCATATTCCTGGCCGATTGAACATTCTGGCGGATGCTTTGTCTCGCAGACAGAGAATCTTGCCAACAGAATGGTCCCTCAACCCTCCAGTTCTACGACGGATCTTCGAGCATTGGGGCAAACCCAACGTGGACTTGTTCGCCACAAAGGAAAATGCTCAAATCATGACATATGTCTCGCCGATTCCAGATCCAAATGCTGTCGATACAGACGCTCTGGCGATAAGCTGGAGATGGATGCACGCTTACGCGTACCCACCCACCATTCTTCTACCGAAGGTATTGGTGAAGGTCAGGGAGGAGCCGTGTCTGGTCCTGCTAATAGCGCCGTATTGGCCGAGCAGGGCGTGGTTCACAGATCTTCTAGATCTGCTGGTGGAAAATCCTGTGCAGTTGCCCGAGATTCCGAACATAATCTCCCAGGCCAAGGGACGCTTCCTACACAAGCGTCCCGAAATGTTCAAATTGACTGCGTGGATGTTGTCAAACAACGTTCCACGTCGGAAGGCTTTTCTCGACAGGCTGCTGATTTCATTGCGGCTGCGAGAAGGAGGTCAACCTTCAAGTCATATAACAACAAGGTTAACAGATTTGCAGACTGGTGTGAAGAAAAGGGTATTGATACCTTTCAATCCACTATTCAGCAAATAGCAGACTTTCTCTGTGAGCTGTTCTTTGCAGGACTAGCTCCCGTCACAGTTGCTGGATACAAGTCAGCTTTGGCATCAGTTATCCCTTGTCTAGCCAACAGGGATAGTCCAGAGGTGGCCCAGTTAAATGTGATGTTGAAGGGACTGAGCAATCTCCGCCCGAGACAACCGGTAGTCATTCCAGCCTGGAGTCTATCTTTAGTGCTTAATGTACTGGCCAAGCACCCTTTCGAACCGTTGCGTTCGGCTAGTCTAAAGCATTTGACTCTAAAGGCGGTCTTTCTATTGGCAGCTTCCTCAGCTAGAAGGCGCAGTGAGATCCATGCGCTTTCGGCAGAGAGGAACCGATTTATTGTTTCTGGAGAAGGTCTGCGTCTTCTGCCAAGAGCAGAGTTTATGTCAAAGAACCAATCTTTGAGATATCCCGGCAAACCGATCATTATACCGAAGTTAACCAGGTTTGATCGTGATGCCAGTGTCTGGTGCCCGGTCCGTGCTTTGACTAAGTACAAGAAACGGACTGACTCGTTATGGTCGAACGATAGACATCTGTGGATCTGCCATAAAAAGCCTTATGGCGCCGCATCCATGGATACTATCTCTCGTTGGGTGGTCGAATGCATTCAGACTACTCACGAGATGGCGACTGGGCACCAGGTGCAGGGCGTAAGGGCACACGATGTTAGAGGAATAGCCGCCTCGACCGCCCTTTACAATGGTGTTCCGTTAGAGGACATCATGGCCGTTGCACAATGGCACTGTGAGTCCTAATTTACGGATTACTATATGAGGGCTGTGTCAGACTCAGCCAATCCACTCGGCTTAGCTGTTTTGAAACGATAGTTACTGACCACACTGCTTTTCCCCTTTTTTCACTTTGGTAAGAAAAGAACCTAAAGCAGGCATGGTCAAGCGAGAGGATGTCAACCAGATTGTGTCACTGATGGCCGAACCGGTGAATGGTTGGAGGCGGTACGTCTGAAGTCCTGTTATCATAAGGTAATTCAATAAGTGAGAGTTTTTTGTATTATGTATATGTATCATGTTCATTCATCTTATATATTCATGCTCATTCCCAGGCTAATACAAGCAATATGCAATATGCAGGGAGTAGTTTACCCTCTTGGCATATTGGTGTTTTCAGGCGAGATACATGTTCGTTAGTTCTCTCCCTTTTCTTAGGAGGAAAAAGGGGGGGGGCTGTGACGCGAATGTGATTCGGTTCCGTGAACTTGACGGTCCTTTTAGGTCTCCGTTAGTCAAGTTTGAAGTCTAAAATCTTTCTCCAAGGGGCAAAATTAGCATGTATGGCTTGCCCCTTCCCACCAGGTTACTGATCAAATCTGGTGTATATCAGAAGTAACAGAATAGTGAGTATTGATCGAAGGAGAATGCAGGAAATGTCAATTTCCCTTTCTCCGAGATCTAACAATACTCACCATTCTGTTACGGACCCAGCCTCCCAGCCCCACAGAGGCAAGCCATAGTTTTCTCTTGTTTGGTGGCTATGCATACAATATGAGCTCTATGGTAAACGGGTACTCGGCAGTTGGGAGCCGAGTACCCGTTTCCCAGGAGTCGGTAAAGCTTTCTAAGTCTATAATCCTAGAGCCGCTGTCAAGGCCAGCTGTATATCAGAAGTAACAGAATGGTGAGTATTGTTAGATCTCGGAGAAAGGGAAATTGACATTTCCTGCATTCTTGGGCTCTATTTGACATCTTATTGTACGGAATTGCTCGAATGCATATATGTGAAAAACACCGTAGGTCATATCCTGAGGGGAATTCTGATTTCCAGAGCTGTTCGAGGACACCGGCTTGTAAGTGAGGACCTTAGCTAATGTCACGTCTTTGGCATGCCAGTACTATACCCAAGAGCAATCTGAATCTGACCAAGCCACTAGCGAAAAGGTAAATGTCGCGGCAACGCTGGAAGTCCTTATTGCTGCAGGAACACTCTATGATGGCATACTGGACGGGCCAATCACATTAGACAGCTTACAGAACACCCATGTCCTGCAGGACATCAATCAGAAACTACTGGCATGTAAAATGCCACGCAGAACCAACGCGCAGAATAGATGTACAACTCGACTAGCAAACAAAGCATCCTTGGGCGATGCACTTAGGAAGTTGATGCATGTAGATACGCATGTACCATCAGGGGATGTACAATACATATGAAATGGGGTGGGGAGATGTGAATTGTTGCACAAAATCTGATGGAATCGTGGTTCAACATATGAGGAGATATGTCAGTAATACATCAAATATGTGGCAAGTCACTACGGTCAGCCAGTTGCATTGTTTGGTGGATATTTGCATGGGCCAAGCAGAAATGGCATCACACACCAGTGAAGGACAGGGATGCGTGTTGCAGCAACTGTGCAATTATCAGGTTCTATGATTTTCAGTGGACGAAAGGAAGACTTCCTTTCCAACAAGGAGAATAAACAAAGGTTCATAACCATGCTCAGTGACACACTGGAGCAGCATCGATGTCACACAGAACATACTAAGGCAGATGCTGATCTACTAAACCTGCGTATCATTGATGCTATATAACTGTAACAGCTGGGCAGGTCGAAAGTCAGCTCTAGACAAACTCGATGCCTGCCACCGTAAACACCTACGCACCATCACTGGACGCCGATGGCCAGACAGCATAATTTCCAATGATGCACTATACAAAATGTGTAATACGGCGCCGCTGTCTCTAAAAGTCACCCAGCAAAGATGGTCCATGTTTGGCCATGTTCTAAGGATGCGAGAAGAGACACCAGCACAGAGCCTTGGAATTCGCCCTACTCGGAGCCAACAGGACTCGGTACACTCAAGTCAAGAATGGACCTGAGGAAGCTAAGGATTTCAGCTGAGGACAAGACACGGTGGACAAAAGCAAAGAACTGATTGCAGCTGTAGGATGTTTATACTATTGCAGCCGCAGAATACAGTAATCATACATACACATCCATTGCGTGCAATTACTGGCGGTTCTTTTAAGATTACTGGTCTTGTGACCAACTGCCATCTTTTGGTCCAAAAGGGTAATGTCTAGTATGGACAAGTCTGCACACAAGTCAGTGTTCCACAAATGTTAGTCACTTTTGTTTATTTATCTAGCATTAAAGTGTATGGTTAATATCGTCCATAATGTCGCAATGATTAAGGTTCATGAAAATATAGTCAAACATCCCGTGTTAATGTGAAAGTATATGTCAAAATCATTCAAATCAGGATAATATTGGGCTTTTTCTTTTTCTTCTCCTTCTTCCATTTAAGGCACATAGTGTTACAGAAGATTATTACGTGCCACTGTGCGCTGCGGCAGGCTTGATGAGCTTAAAGGTTCATTTATTTACAATTAAAACTATGCCCTTCTGCTCTTACGATCGTGCACGGTTTGCCTGCAGTCCCAGTTTTAAGGAGGCCATATCGGCTGCCGTTTTCACGGCCAGTGAAAGTGTGTTTCAGAGATGGATGGCGGATGGTAGGAATGAGTGACGATGAGCTTCTGTAACTGATCTAGGAATGATGAGTTTTGCTTCATGCCATCTTGTTCTGGGGCAGTTCTCTGGTAGTTTCTCATTGCAGTCAGGAGCCTCAACTAAGTCATTCACCAACTTGTACAGTAGCATGACTTTGTTGTCTTGTCTTCTGGACTGCAAGTTATCCCACTTGAGCTGCTCCATCATTTGTGTCACGCCACTTTCACGCGAGTATTTATTTGTTACAGATCTTGCAGTTCCCCTCTGATTTTCCTTGTGTGGCTTCTTTGGGATGGATGCCAGAGTGATGAGGAGTACTCTAGCAGTAGTCTAACTATTGAGGTGTAGCAGCGGGATTTGGTGTTCTGTGAGCAGCCTTTAAGGTTATGGCGAAGGAATGCATGAGCACTGTTTCCTTTTGCTGTGGTGCTGCTGATGTGTTTTCCCAGTTTGTCATGGTAATGGTGCAAATTGGTCTCACCAAAACCCCAATATATTTAGTTGAGGCTGGATTTTCTAGTGTGTGACCATGAATCTTGTATTCATACTTTATGGGATGTCACAGAGTCAGAGGTTCACTTTGACTGATTGTGACATGTCCTTGATGTAAATCAGGAACCAGAGTGGCGTGAGTACTGTACCCTGTGACACACCAGAAGATTTTCTAGAGGGCAGAAAATACAAGATGGCCACTGGAAAAATTGACCAATCAAAGTTCTGTATACATGTTTTGAATCCTACCACCATACGGTCCTTCCAGTCAAGTCTGGCTGAAATTGGTCATGAAGTTAATGAGGAGTAGCGTTTTAAACAATTTCCCGCCAGTTTTCGGAAAATTCCAAATGACCACCGGAAAAATTGTCCAATCAAAATTCTGTATATATGTTCTGAAACATACTATTCTAGCGTCCTTCCCACTGAGTTTGATTGAAATTGGCCAAGTGGTTAAGAGTAGGTTTTTAACTGATTTTCAGAAAATCCAAGATGGCCGCCGGAAAAATTGACCAATCAAAATTCTGTATACATGTTCTGAAACCTCCAAGGCTAGTATCCTTCCAGCCAAGTCTGGCTGAAATTGCTCAAGAAGTTAATGAGGAGTAGCGTTTTAAACAATTTCCCGCCAATTTTCGGAAAATTCAAGAGTCCTTCCCACTGAGTGTGATTGAAATCGAGCCAATGGTTAATGAGTAGTTGTATTTTAACTGATTTCCAAAAAATTTCTGAAAATCCAAGATGGCTGCAGAAAAAATTGACCAATTAAATTTCTGGATACAAGCTCGGAAACCTATTAGCCTACTATTCGTGACACCAAATCTGGTTGAAATTTCCACAGCAATTAATGAAGAGTAGCGTTTTAAATGATTTTCAGCCATTTTTCGGAAAATTGAAGATGGCCGCCGAGAAAATTGACCAATTAAAATTCTGTATATAAGTTCTGAAGCATAATAGTCTATGGTCCATCCAGCCAAGTGTGTTTGAAATCGGTCAAGCAGTTAATGAGTAGGCCTTTATCTCATTTCCCATTGGCCAATCAAAATTCTGTATACATGTTCTGAAGCGTACCTCGCTAGGATCCTTCCTGCCAAATTAGATTTAGTTTATCATAGGAAAGGTTTAGATTGCGATGTATTTTAGTGCAAATGTAACTCATTACTTCAACGCTCTGGCCGTTGATTTAGGGGAATCCCGTCGTAATGACGTCAATGTGGGAACGGTGTATTGAACATTCGTGTTCTCGCGAGATAGCCTACGCTAACGGAAGCGAGATAGCCGTGTATTCTCGGCATAGCACGAAGCTGCGGCTCTATGTTCAGATTGGTGTATTGAATTGAATCTAGTGAGTACTTCTAGAGCACGAATTTAAATACAATAGATCGCTCATGGTGCATTTTTTCGTAGTTCAGTAATTTTCGACCAAGTGCGCATGTCACACAACAAAGTGATTTCCTCGTACTTCCTCGGCCGATCTCGTTTATATGAGAATATCGTATTACTAACAAAACGCTATTTTTGTTGCAAATTCCATTACCCAGTCGAATAAAATTTCACATTAATAACCAAACAAAATTTATACACGATAAAAATATAGAAATTCTGGTCATGAGCGTCTGGTTGATTAGTATGCTAAATCGTCTGATTACTGGGGAAATTAGTCCCGCTAAAATAATTCTGTAGGGATGGCAGCTTATTACAATTCAGAATAGTCAGAATGAGAAGAGCGCTGAGAAACGTCACTGTCGGCGGATAGTTGTTGGTAAATTGCCAAGATAAAATGACACACCTGGAGATGAAATGAACACGTCCGATGAACAGCTGCTAGTGACAGCTTGTTTCGATGTTAAAATCTGAAAATTCCCGGTTTCACCCTTTGACCTCGTGCAATCATTCTATGAAGTTTTGAAGCATCCACTAAACGGTAGCAAAGTTATCGTGTGGAAACAAACCGCTCTGCCACCTGCGGCCCTGCCATCACAGAACCAACCAATTTTTTTTATGCGATATAAAAGATTTGAGGGTCTGCAATCTCTGGTTGCATTTTCACACATTAAAAAAGTCCCCCCCCCCACCCCCACCCCAAAATATGAGCTCATATGTTCTATATATGAATGAAAATTCCAGATCACCAGCCCCGCTATTGAGACAACATGTGAAATGGATTACTTCATAATCTAATTAACCCTTTAACCCTCATTATCAGTCAAAACGGCTTCTGCAGTGTTCTTAAGAAAGGCCCGTTTGCAGATCAAGACTATTTTTGAAAATTTATAACTGGAATGACTGCATGGCTCGATAACAGAGCCAGTCATTTCAGTCGTAAATTTTCAAAACTGGTCTTCTCTTGGTCTGCAAATGGAATGCATTTTCTATGAAAAAAATATTTTTTGGAAAAAATTTAAGTGTTAATGGGTTAAGTCATGTCTGACTGACCACGCATTACATGCAGAATTGTCCGATATAAAAAGATATTGTGAAATCAGACATGGACTTTGCGGGAGACATGGACTTTGCGGGATTATCACTCATTCAGAGGCCAGTACTAATGTATCCACAATGCTATTTTAACACGCCTCATCTATAAAACCAGATTAGGCCAATTAGTGGAGTGGCTTAGGGGAATGTTCGTGACCTGCTGGAACAAAGCACCAAATTTGGCACAGATGTACTTGAGGGAAATACGAAACCTTTTGACGGGGGCTGCCAAATTTCAAAGGCCAAGGTCACGCAGAGGTCAATGTCAAATGTCAAATTATGTGTGTTTTTTCACATTTTCCCAATGGAATGACACTGTAATAAAGCACCAAATTTGGCACAGATGTATTAGAGGACAACACAAACATTTTTAGAGTGGGCTTCCAAAGTCTAAACATCAAGGTCCCACAGATCTCAAGGTCAAATGTCAAATTATGCTGTTTTTCCCACATTTTCTCAATGGAATGACCGTGACACACTATAGCAAAGCACCAAATTTGGCACAGATGTATTAGAGGACAATACAAACATTTTTAGAGTGGGCTGCCAAAATCTAAATGTCAAGGTCATGCGTGGTTTCAAAGTCAGTCGATCAAAGTCAAATTGTCTCACAACTGCCATGACAAAGGCACAATGCTGTGTATGCGAGACCTGCATTCCTGCACTTGCAATTCTTTGAACAACTAGGCGTCGCCTTGCATCCACACTTGATTAATTCTCTGCAGCTAACAGCAGCAGCTGGTAGAGTTGTCCACAATGGGCACCACCCAGTGTCTCCTTTGGTCCACCCAAAGCCTTCAGGAGTAGGTGCCTCAGTAGGTGCAGGTATCTTTGGATTCAAACTTCCTCTCCAAATACTGTCTTGGTATATACATCGATTAACATGTTGGAGCAGTGCATTTTGAGGGGGAGGAAGCTTCTCCATCATTTTCACTCTCCTTGTGAATAGCTTCTGTCGAAGCTCATTCACATCAACATGTAGAGTAGTGTTGTCATACATGATACAGGTAAATCCTTCTATTATTCTGAATACTGGAGATGTAATGTCTAGTGGAACAAATGCAGACAGTGGTGTGATGATGAATGCTTCTGTGGCAGTGGGATATGCTTTCCATGTCTTCCAAACAGATTTCTTGGCTTTACCGTTAAACTGTGATGTTGTATCAGAACCACAGAAGGCATGGAAAAATGGTAGAGCACGAGCTTTGTCCTCACCAAGTTCCTGGCAGATTGAATTAACATCATAACATCGGTACTGTTTTCCGGTACAATGTCAACCCATAGCTGCATATCTGGATGACACTGTATAAGATCATGGAAAACTCCCACCAGAATCACAATCACATCAGTATCCACGGTTCTAATGAGGATAGAAGTTGCACCCTCTTTAGGAGCATCATTCAAATGGAGGCATATTCTACTATTTGCCTTTTCGTGATCACTCTCTCCCATTATGATATTGGAGTGATTTGACTGCACTGTCGGGCCAGAGGTAATGAATACCAGTTTGTTATGTGGATATTCATAATTCACTACATCTTCTGTCAGCAGAGCAAATAGCGCTTCCTTGTTTCTAGGATCCTGAAGGAAACCAGCAAAGCAAGGTGGTAACTTACCATTGCGGGACACCTTTCTCTGAACCCTTTACCTCGTTTTTCTCTAGTTGTTGTTTTCAGGCTGTCACAGTTATAAGTGTCCCAAACTATGTCAATTCTGGAACAGTTTGTAAGTTGTCTCTCTGTCCATGGGATGAGAACTTTGTCACTATATTCACCGAAAGTAGATGCACTTTCCTGTGGCAAGGCATGTACTATGGCAGCACCATCTCGGTACCAACGTTGCCATCAAAGTGAAATGGTGTTTCAGCTTGGACAGCTGGATCAATGCAATGCAGTAGCTCTGCTTTGTTGCTTGGTAGACAGAGTCTTCCATGTAGAGACAATGCTGGTGGCCATGAGTGATTTTCATGTGTGAAGAATTCATCCAGATTTGTGCTGCGGACTTGTGCAGCGATGAATAGCTGATTGAATAGATTGCAGTCATTTTTTATTTCTTGGAATTATTGTTTTGCCTTTGAGTTCCTGCTAGTGTCGTGAGGACGCTTAAAGAGCGGAAGATGATTCTTTTTTATGGACCTATGGATTGATTCTTTCCTTTCAACAAGCACATCCTTGACATAGTTTGAATATTGCTCATTACCCAATGTCTCCATCGTGTGCAAAGCCTGTACAACTGTGCCATCCATACAATCGTGTGTGTCCAGAGTCATGAGTTCATTTGACTTATTCATAAATGGGTTACCCATTGCCAATATGGTGTTGCACATATTGTTAACCTGATTCTGGAATGTGTCTTGTGTTGAATGCCCCTGTTCATGGCTGGTGGATGGTTGATCAGTCACGTGATACAGTTCATTAAACTATGTGAGGATCCTGGCTTGTTCAGGTCCTGCTATCATCCATCGTTTTAGAGCAGCAGGATTTTCAGTCAGGCCAATGGCACCACCGGATCCTTTCACTCTCATTATTTTGTTCATGTGCTTGGTCGAGAGGCATGCTCGAGAACTTTCGCTTACCATTCGTGAACACCCAATTAGCCTCAAACTCATTTCGTATTTCTTGTGGGAGAGCCTTCATATCTCTGATGTGAACTGGTAGCCATCTGGCATAATTTGTGTGGTCAAGCACAAAAACCATGGTGCTAGTGCTTCAAGCACTTGTATATATAGGGCAGTTTCTTTCTCCGTGCGATTGAGCAAAAACTAGCACCAACCATTCAACATGCAAGACTTTATCCCAGAACTCAAAAGGTTCGATACGTTACGTATCGTTTCAGCTTTCCAGTCCTCAAAAGGCACATCTCCTGGATTGCACATTGTGTTGAAAGCATCATGTTGTAATTTTGCAAGAGCCATGACAGTTACTTGATGTGCATGCCATGTCCTAGTGAGGTGCGCCACCTTGAGGAAGGAGTCTGCAGTTTCGGCAGTGGCAACACCAGCTTCACTCAGTGCTACACACCACCCTGATCCCTCCAAGAGGTCTGCTACTACCCTCCACAATGCCATCTGTGTGTAGACCACCCATTACGACTATATATCTAGATTCACCTATGGTTTGTGGCCAATTACTGTGCATACTTTGCCAGAGCGTAAATTGGTTGATCACCAACCAGTACTGGTATTTGCCCAGGGTTTCGTTTTTGGATGACAAGTTTAACCATTTCCATCCCATGTTTAACCATGACCATAGTATCTGCTTTCTCATAGAACAGAGGCAACAGAACACTTACCCCAGGTGGATCTGGGTTATCTGGCTGACGATCAGCATGATGAGCATCCCATGCAATGAAGTCATCTTTCTCAAGTTTGTCTTTATCTAGCAGTGGCATTCTCTGTCCTAACCAGTGGTTCTCTTGTTCAAGTTCTGTATTTAACATGTCAGGGGTGTCATCTACAACATGTGCCTCTGGAACAGTTAAAAGATTGATGCTGCATGCTACAGCTGGAACTATGCGGTAGCTGTCTGGGAGGGAAGGGTTTTTGGTGCACACTGGAGATGGAACTGTGACGAGTGGTCTAGATATTCCAGGATTAGACTGTGTATGGAGCTGGAACAAGCTAATACTAGTTCCATGAAGACCCTTCAGCTGTTTGTGATGTGGGATTGTGGTCTAAATTATCAAGGGCTCCCGTTATATACACACCCTCGCAGATTTGTGCAGGACATACTAAGTCTTCCTCATTAAGCCGTTAACAAACTGCATTTGTGAGCCAGTCTTGCAGTTCTAATACATGCTCAAAACTCACACTGACACCAAGTTCATGAAGTTGATTCTTTTACTTCGGGTTTGCATGTGTACATTCAGACCTATATATCATGGCAATGGGGGCTCTTTATCCTTGCGATGACGTGGCCTTTCTGCTTCCTTAGCCTTTTGCTTAGAGTTGAACCTGATTAGTTGGCTTATAGTCAGGCATGCATGCGAGTTGCCAGCATTCTGCTCTGTGATATTTGGCCCATACAGCAGCATCGAAACCAGGACTTTGAGGGAATTCAGCACTGAACTGTCTTGACAATCTGTAGTAAAACTACCTGAGAATTTGGGAAATTCTGTCTCAAACATTTCCTTCCATATGATTTTAGCTACATGTGCCATTGACACGGCATCTTTATCGAAATTACGCATTTCAAGTGTTTCTTTCAGCAGCACTTGGAGACCTTCGTTAAAGACTAGAAGTGTGTTCTTGCCATCTGTTTGTTCCTGGCAGTCATTGGGATAGTGCAACATAAGCCTGTTCTTTAACCGGGTTTTGTTTATTGGTTTTTGAAGCCCCTAATGATGTAAGCCGATTTTCATACATTTTATGCAAGCCTGCTAATCTGAATATAAAAACACTGTCTTCCAAACTGGTTTCAATGAATGATACAAGTTCAGCAAATACCCTCGACTCGGCCATTTTCTGCTCAGTAAGCGTTAATGGGACTGATTGGACGCTTTGTATACTTCTGTAGCGATTTCTAAACATTCATACAATGCTTGTGATATTTTGCATCAATGGCAACCAAATCACCACCCGCAAGTGTGGCTAACAGATCTGTGTCTTGTATTTCCATTGCCTGTTCTCTAAGCGAGATGTCCAGTTCTAATGTACTACACATATGAAGTACCCCTTCTGTTTGCTTACAGAAGATACACCTATCTGAGTGTTTAGACTCATCAGAGGGGGTGGTGCGTTTTGATTTTCTTTGTACGATATCATCTTAAGGTGCCACTTTGCCCTGTTGGCATGGAGGTCATTTGCATTAACGCTTTCAGGAAAACATACATCTACAGGCATTAAATGTAACTTTCTGAAACCTTCTACATTTTTCATAAAGTCCTCATCTGATTGTAGACCTCGTCCGTTCCACATATTATGCAATTTGTCCAGTCCATTCTGTCAGGAAGGTCTACTATATACGGTTCAAAGTCTATTGCATTGCTAGCGCAGAATTTAGTCACCAGCAACTTAAAGGCAAAAATTCCCATCAATTTATACAACTGTATAAGACATGATAGCAGACGACAATGAGAGAATTGTAATCTAAGCGATAACGCGTTTTCATTTTAAATTTAATAAGTTTATAAAATTACCCCCAGGCTGTGCATTATTAAAAAATTCAAATGAATACCGATACTATTGTATGCTTATACATCTCGCAATTGATGTTTCAATTAAATTACGTCAATTTTGTGTTTTAATCTGCTTCCATGGCAATCTTAAGTGTCTGTAGAGCGTTCTTATGTGGAATGACTGCATTAATGTTTTGCTATTTATTTTAATTGCTTGTTTACAAGTTTTCACTCTATTAGAATTTCACAGCCGTTATGAATTTAATTGTGTTATGCTGTGCGGTTTATTTTCAGACACTTGTTCTTTTCAAACTATAGATAGCTATGCATATCAATAAACACATTTTAAAATTTTATATTGTCCCAATGTACATCTGTACCGAGTTTTAATGGTATGTTACAGCATATTGCGACCATTCCATGAACAAATCTGTAACCTCCACACACTTTGACCTTTGACCTTGACTGTATTATAACCTTGACTTTCAATATTTGGCAACTACCTCTAATATTTTTTATATTATACTAAAATACTATACTATGCCAAAATGATGCCTGGTAAAAGATTAAAAAATTCCACATAATTTTATGTTTGACCTTGACCCCCAGCATGGCGTTGACCTTTAAAAATTGGCATCCCTCTCTAAGTGTTTCTTATTATCCTAAAGTACTTCTGTGCCATGATTGGTACTTTGTTACATAATATCAGTCATTCCCTGGGAAAATGAAAAACCCATAATTTGACCTTTGACCTCAGCATGAACTTGACCTTTAAAATTTGGCAGTCCCCTCTAAAAAGTTCCGTATTAACCTAAACTACATCTGTGCCAAATTTGGTGCTTTGTTCCAGCAGGTCACGATATCACTTAAATTTTGGACTTGAGCCACTCCACTAAATGGACCTTTCCAGTGTTAGCTATGCCACACCCATCCCTAGTTAACCCGTGTTGGGATCGATCGATCCCCGAATGCCCCGACTCAATTTCCAGAAAACTATACAGGTAAGCTGTTGAATATTTTGGCAGCAACATCTCGGAGTCAAATTAGTTTCAAAATATTCAACAGCATCTTTATTAAATAGTAGACATACAATTCGTACAACGATTAGTCCATCACCAATGTGTGATTATGATGTCACCATACATGGCATGCGGTTGATTATGATGTCATATGATGGATGGATAAACTGGAAAGGCCCATTGCCATTTATCTTTGAAGATCAATTTCACAGTGTAACAAGTTGTGTGTTGAATGGAAATTAGTCAAAATGTCATGAGAAAATTCTCGCAAGTAACACACAAAGGTCGGCTGGTAAAAAACCTAACACTTTGAAGCCGGGTAAAGGTTGGCTGGTAATAAACTAACACTTTGAAGGAAAATATCCACAGGCGAGAGTTTATCTCTCAGAATTTATGCAAGATCATTCATGCCGTTTCAATTTTTCTCTGGATTATTCTTGGTCACGTTGGTATTGTCAGTAGATCAATTCAGTTTTAAGCTATGCCCCGCCCATCCTAAGCTAAACTCCACCCACACTTTGCCTGTGTTGGGATCGATCAAGCCCTGAACTCCCTAACTATCAATTTCCCGAAAACTATACATGTAAGCTGTTGAACATTTTCAAACTAATTTGACTGGCAGCAACTGCGTCCACTTAAATTAGCCTCAAAATATTTCTCACATAGTTAATTATCACACCATATGATTGACTGAGAAACTGGAATCTTCCATTTTCTCGTTAGTCTGTATTTCAACCAGTGAGATCAGACATCAGTTACACCCGGCTGTTGGGGCCGAAGCGATGAGGGCCCTGACCAAACGTTGAGAAATCGTCCCTATTGTGCTGGAAGGTGCGTTCGCCGCCTGCTCAAGAAGGCAGTCCCTGTTATTACGCCACAAGGATCCACATCTTGAATGGTCAAGAATCCACGAATGATAGACGAGCATGGTTGCTAGCAATTTAGCAAAACAGAATTCCTTGAGTTTTCCCCGATATTTCCGACAAATTTCCAAAATTCCAAGAAATATTTTCACTTTAACGAGGTTGCTAGGAAGTCAATCAATATAGTCTACTGGCAAAAATGAGAAAAAAAATTCCCTTCTGGGTCTCTGCCTTTCCCTGATTTTTTGGTGTTTTTTTAAAATCCCCTGAGTTTTCCTTAACTGGGAAAATGGACTCATTTTCAATGTTTCCAGAGTATCTGGCAACCCTGATGGGGCAGCAGTAGGCGAATGTGTTGTTCACTGTTGAGATGCATGCCTGTTTCCGCTACATTGTTGGAAACAAGCATTTATCGCATCGCGCTGATGAGCAAAATTTGGAATGCTGTATGATTGGTCCATGATAGCCATGTTTTATGACGGATCAAGTTCTCTTGAACAAACTTTAATAAACCTTAGTTATCGATGAAATTAAAAGTTTCCGCTTGATCCGTAGTGCTTCCTGAGATGTTATTTTCGAGAACAAAATGGCAACACGAACGAGAATAAGATAGCCACCGGAAAAATGGCCCAATTGAAATCCTGAATTGAAGTCTTAGAGCCAATCAACATAAGGTTCTATCATCCAACTTCCGTTGAAATCCTCAAGGTGGTTCTTGAGAAGCCATTTAAAGCCGTTTCCATTCATTTCATATGGGATATCCAGAAGTTATGAAAATCAAAGATGACCACCTGAAAAATTGACCAATTGAGATTCTAAATGCTAGTTTGGATAAAATCTGGCCATTGACTAAAGGATGAGTTCCATTTTAAAGAATTTTCACCCAAACAAGAAGCCCAGGGGCCTGTGAGGCTTACCTGGACCATTAGCATTTGAACTATTTGCATTTAAATAGACATAATGGATAATTTTCGGAAAATCCAAGATGGCCACTAAAAAATTTGACCACTTAAGATTCGCTATGATGTTGAAGCCTACCGTCATAGGAGCGTTCCACCCAAGTTTTGTTGAAATCAGGCCATTGATTAAGAAGTATTGTTTTTAAATAGTTCCGAAAAAGTTTCAGAAAATCCTGTATGGCTGCCCAAACATTGACCTATTAAAATTTTGAATAGAATATCTAGAGGTTATCACCGTATGCTTCCAGGCAAATTTGGTTGAAATCGCCCAAGCAGTTAATCAGTAGCGTTTTAAACGAATTCACATTTTTCAGACAATCCAAGATGGTCACCCAAATCAAATCAAGCAGTCAAAATTCTATATACAAATTCTGAAACGTACCAGCCTAAGGTCCTTCAGCTCAGTTTGGTTGAAATTGGCCAAGGGAACTTTCCATTTTTAGCTATGCCCCGGCCATCACTAGCTAAGCTCCACCCACACCTCGCCGTGTTGGGATTGATCGATCACCAAATGCCCTAGCTATCAATTTCCTGAAAACTATACAGGGAAGCTGTTGAATATTTTGTAACTAATTTGACTGGGTGCTGTTGCTGCCTATGGCATCAACAGCGCTCAGTCAAATTAGTTTCAAAATATTCAACAGAATATTTATTAAATAGTAAAAGCAAACAATTTGTACAACAACGCATAGACCATCTTCAAATATGCGTTCGTGACGTACTTATCGACGTCATTCATTATGATGCCATTGTACACATCACGCAGTTCATTATGATGTCATATGATGGGTGGGTACCCTGGAAAGGTGAAGTGATTAATGAGGAAGAGCATTTTAAAAGATTTCCCAAAATGTTCAGAACATCCAAGATGACCACCAGAAAAATTTACCAATCAAAACCTGTATACAAGTTCTCAAGCCTACCTACCGCCTTAGGCTCTTTCCAGCCAAGGCTGATGGAAAGCGCCCAAGCAGCTAATGAGCTATAGCATTTTAAAAGATTTCCAGACTTTTCAGAAAATTCAAGATGGCCGACGAACAAATTGACCAATTAAAATTCTGTATACAATTTCTGAAGCATACCACTATATGGTCATTCCAGCCTACATGTAGTTTTCTTGAAATCGGCCAAGTGGTTAATGAGAAGACAACTCATTTCCAGAAACTTTCAGAAAATCCAAGATGTCCACAGAAAAAATTGGCCAATCATAATTCTGTATACAAGTTCTGAAGCCTACCGCCCTAGGGTCCTGTCAAGTTTGGTGGAAATTGTCCAAGCAGATAATGAATAACGTTTTCGGCCATTTTCCAAAAATTCAAGACTAATCAATATTCTCTATACAAGTTCTGAAGCCTAACCCCATAGCGTCCTTACATCCAATTACGTTGAAATCCGTCAAGCGGTTAATGAGTAGTGTTTTGACAATTTCTGGCAAATTTTCCATAAAACCCAAGAGTTTAACCCAAAAAATTAACACATTAAAATCATGTATAAAAGTTATGAAGACTAGACACAGGGTCGTTCCTGCCAAATTAAGTTGAAATCCGATCAGTGGTTAATGAAGAGTAACCTTTTGACCATTTCCGGAGGGTACCAATATACATGTAGGATCTTTCAGCAAAATTCGTTTTAAGTGATTTGACAGACAGAAGACGGACGGTAGAATCATAAAGTATGACCAGAACAGCAGCAAGAACAAGGATATGCCCTACAAAATTTGGTGAATATCGGTCCAGTGGTTCACGAAGAGCTTTTATGTTTTCCCATTGCTCCATACACAAAAATCTTTATAAATTTAATTTCGGCCTCAAAATACATATTCGTATAAAACAAACATGGCTGTCTAACACTGAATTCGGATTGGTCGATGGCTATATATTTTTTTTAATGTACAACTTCCCTTGAACTGGCCACAGTCCCTAATCATATTTCACAAAATTCACCCTGATCCCGTCAGCAGTTTGGGAGGTCGTTTTTGTGAAAATTAGGTTTTTCCATGATAGCCGCCGAAGCATTTGGCTAATCAAATTCCCTTGAACAATTCAACCGAGTTCAGCTGTTGCCCTAGATGTTGTTTCGTGACTTTTGAATCGATCACCCAAACTGGCAAAAATGGATGGACGGTTGCCAGCTCACTTTGCCTTTCAGGACAGGTGAGATAATAATTTAACCCTTACCACTCTGATGTAAATTTTCTATGTTTTACTGTGTCGATAGCAAAGAAACTGGTGTACATTTTTCAACAATTTTGGTGGCAGATGATCCTGTCTACATGTTTGGTACATATTTGTCACAACTCGCAGTAGTGAAATGGTAGAGTATAGCAAAAAGATGGCGGAAAAGCCTGTATAGGCGTGAACATTTGAAGTAATATCTTATTTGATAAATAGGATCTCACACTCATTGCCATTTCCAATCACATTTATCAAACTCGCTGAGTAAGATCTCACTTGGAACACACAAAAGCTCGTTCCAAATGCAATATTACTAAACTTGTGTGATAAATTTGATATGAAATCTCAAGATCCTCTCTGTATCACTGGTCAAAAGACAACGTCACAATCAAAATCGCATATGCCCATCATGACATGGTATAGTGTCTGATTTGTATGTCTTTGGTAATTTCCCAATTTAATAACCATTCTGTTGAATACTTTGAAACTAACCTTAATGGGAGCAACAACTCCCAGTCAAGTTAGTTTCAAAATATTCTACCGTATGCCTGTATAGTTATCTTGTATTTGATTCTGAGAATTCAGAGACTAGTGTTAGAAATAAGTTCAAATATGCTTACAAAGTTTGTGGAGCTTAGCTTCATGAAGGAATGGCATAACTGGAAATGGATCTCTTAATTGGGCTTGCACGATTATTGCTTTGAGTGATTACGATGGATTATTTAAGAATAATCACTTAAATAATCATGATTACTCAATTAACCAGTTTAGGTATAAATTAGCCAGTCATAACATCAAAAACCATATTAATGACGAAAGCTGCAATGGTGTTTAGACATTTGCAGGCTAAGAGAATGTGTTTGAAAATGTATCGCTGGCTCGATCATTCTAGTGATACATTTTCAGTCTTCTCTTGGCCTGCAAATAGACATACATTCACTGAGTAAAATGTAAATTTTAGTGACCGATCGCAATAACGTCATTAGAAGGTAGGATTTGAAATATTTTATGCAGTAGAGATTATTCGATTATATTATTTTTAATCATATGAATTCATGATTTAAGAAATAATCACATCTTTCGATTTAATCATGTAATCGCACAAGCCTACTATTAATCGTTGGTAATAGAAAAGAAAAATCTACAAGTATGTACAAACAAGAAAAATTTATTTGAGTCCCATGACAGCTTCATGATCCAGAGCCAAAACGTTTTATTATTTATTATTAACTCGCAAAATGCATCAATAAAGCACTGTCATTAACTTTGACCATGGAAATCCATCTTTGTGTCGCACATGGTCAATATAGAACACACCCAGTGCCGGTTACATCAACCTGTAGACTGATCACCGGACACAGCATTGGAACATGTATGCATCGTGTGGAAGCGCACATTAATCATGATCATGGCGATGTTTTGACTTGTTCCCGATATACTGCTGACTGCATGATCTGTCTGTCCTGTAAGGCTGCTGATGAATCTTGCAAAACATGTGTACTGCAAAATAAAAATACACACAGTTTGATGAAGATTATGTACAAGATGATGATAAACCTAATGCCAGACATTATATATATACTTTTTTGGGGAGGGTGTCTTTGTATGTGTTTTGGCGTACCGGAAGTGGAAGATTTACTGACGCAGTTCATCATTGTTACCAATGGTTATTGGTTCGTAAACTTTGAGATGGGGGCGCCGAGCTAACTTTCACACAACTTATTTGAATGGCGAAATCTTGTCAATGTTTTTAGTGGATGCGGTCGTCTGCAATTTACATCGACTGAATTTAACTCAGCAGATTCACTCACCTAGTCAATTGAGAACACACCGCAGGCCACTTTATGATAGCATTAAGCCTTGAAGATTTGATAAGAAAATTTAATTTCTGCGTAACTCTTTAAAGGGCAAATTTAGTTAAGGCAAAAATATTTGCTTATTAAATGTCCTTTTGCAGGCCAACAGAAGACTAATTTAAAAAATGTACTACTGGAGTGACTGACTCGGTTCTCAAGCCAGTTATTCAAATCGTAAATCTTCAAAAATAATCTCTACCTGCAAATGGACATTTCTCCAGGCCACGAGACTAGAGGATAGTTTTCGTCGCCTGCGCCATGAAAGGGTTAAATCTCCTGGTCCTTCATGACATGTTTTTAATTACAAAAGGGATTACAAGATACATGTATTGGTCTATCAAATCTCATTAGCTGAAAATATTACAACTAATTAATTAATTGGCTGAATGTCATACTATTGGTTTTAGTAAGACAAGGGAGGTAACGCAGGATATTTGTTGAACATCTAGATATTGAGAATTACCTCCCTTGAGTTATTATATACACCTGTGCAGAAGTTAAGCACCAGCAAAAACAATAGAACGTAGAAACATGATGGTACAACTAGGCTGCCATACTTTTTGTCCACGCGTTAGCTGACATAATTCCAAGTACGAAATGCACATGCATGCATGACTTCACGCCGCTTGATGTCCGTGCGTGGCGGGAAACAGCACACGTGTTCAGTTATGTAAAAGTCCAGTTTGAGGTGTAGAACATTACATACAGATTTAGGCGACAAGATTAGTAATTTTGTGTTCATGACCGTGGTTTATTTGTACAGAGAGAATTAGCTCTTGATTGTGAACCGCTATGGCAAGATGAAGGTTAAGTGATCGTGTGAAATGGCAAATCATAGGCATGCATACCACTGGTATGTCATGCAGAGAGATTGGCAGACAGCTGAACATTAACCATACTGTAATCAGTCGTTTGATTGCAAAACATGGGCAAACTAACGAGGTGAAGGACAGGCCTAGATTTGGAAGACCGAAGAAGACTACTGCCCGTGATGATCGAGCCCTAGTACGCCTTGTTAGGAGATCTCCATTCACCAACAGCAGAGTGCTCAGCCAGCAATGGGAAACGCGCAATAGAGTGTCAATGTCTACCGTCAAAAGGAGACTGTATGCTGCTGGCATGAAAGCTAGGAGACCTGTCAGACGTCCTCTCCTCACTGCACACCACAAAGAGGAGCGTCTGAGGTGGTGCAACGAAAGAAGACACTGGAACATGAGATCCTGGAGACGGGTACACTGGTCCGATGAAAGTCGGTTCCTGCTTCATGCCACAGATGGTCGAACTCGTGTATGGAGGTCCAGACGCACGGCGTACGACCAACGTAACATCATGGAAGAAGTTCCATTTGGTGGAGGTTCCGTTATGATATGGGGGTGCATCTCATTGGATTGTAAGCTGGATCTGTTGACTGTACCTGGAACACTAAATGGACAAAGATATCAAGATTCCATACTGGATAGAGTTGTGGTCCCTCATTTTGTAAATCATGCACCTGGAACCCACCTTATATTCATGGATGACAACGCCCGACCACATCGTGCTAGAGCTGTGCATGAATACCTCCGCCAGAATGCCATCGAAACCCTACCATGGCCAGCAAGGAGCCCTGACATGAACCCTATTGAGCATATCTGTGAAATTCTGGGAAACATGGTGAGGAGGGATCCTCCTGTGCAGAACCTACAGGAATTAACAGACGCACGCCATCTTGAATGGCAACGAATACCACAATGGCGTATCAGTCGGTTGGTGACCAGCATGAGACGTTGTGTCCAGGCCGTCATCCAGGCACAAGGTGGATATACCCGGTATTAATAATGACAGTCTCAAACTCGTGCACAGATGTTAAACTTCGTTTTCAGACACCATTAATGACAATCTAGCCACGTGTGTCAACTGTAGGGCAATAGTTGTCAGTTGTGTCAACGTAACCATATTCAGGCCTCGTTTTCAAGTTCAAACAAAAACATACAGTGTTTCCCCACCATCATAATCAGCATTCCTCTAGTTGCATTATTACCTCTTGCACTAAGATGGATGGGTACATAAATGTTTATGCTATTGCTTTCTTCATAGCACATGAATATACCCTCGCATGTGCGTAAAAATAGGGTGGTGCTTAACTTTTGCACAGGTGTATATATATATATATATATATATATATATATATATATATATATATATATATATATACTGAAGCAAAAAAGTTTAGCAACACTGAGAATATTACTGTATAAATGTTATTTAACTAAAACAATAAATTGATTCAAATATATTATTTAATTGATAGATCATTTTCCAATTTGGACAACAGTCTCTTGTTACTGTAATGCTAGCATCGCGCCTTTAACACGGCATCATTCAACGGAAGGGTCCAATTTAAATAATGACACTGAGCTGTCAACACCGGTTGTGACGTCCGCGCGCATTAACCGCCGCCGTACATCGCTTTCTCATGCTTCGAATTAAGCACCTGATGTCACGAAGAGGAATCGCATCCCATTCCTGGAGCAGTGCAGCTTCCAGCTCCCGCACGTTGTGAAGATGTGGATGGTTCTCACGCACCATACGGCCAAGAATGTCCCACACGTGTTCGATAGGAAACCGGTCCGGTGATCGCGCTGGCCAGTCCAACACCGGAACGTTGTTAGCCTCAAGGAAATCACTGGTGACCCTAGCTGAATGAGGACGGGCGTTGTCTTGCTTGAACATAAAGTCTGCATGATGCTGCATAAAAGGGATGACAACAGGGGCGACAACTTCTTCACAGTAACGTTGAGCCGTTAAATTTCTGCGAATCACAATAAGATCTGTTTTGCCATTTTCATGGATTCCAGCCCACACCATAACGCTGCCGCCACCGAATCTGTCGTGCTGAATGATGTTGGCTGCTGCCAAACCCATTGCCTACCATCCGCCCCATCCACACAAAACTTTGACTCATCACTTAACAAAACGTGGCTCCATTGTTGAGCACGCCATCACTGATGAGTTCTTGCCCATGCAAACCGATTCTCGATGTGCCGCTCTGTAAGCGGACCAGCAACAAGTGGATGACGGGCATGCAGTCCAGCATCATGGAGTCTGTTTCGCACAGTTTGTGCATGCACTGTAGTGCCGGTAGCGGTGTGCAAATTACGGGACAGCCGCGGCGCAGTCTCAAACCTGTGACGTTGTGATGACGTCACTACGTAGCGGTCTTCTCGTGGTGTTCTTGCTCTCGGTCTGCCAGATCGTGGTCGGTCATTAACATGTCCAGTTTCCTGCTCACGTTGGCGGAGACGGGAAATGGTTGAGGCGTGAACATTAAAATGTCGAGCAACAGCACGAACACTCTGGCCAGCAGCGAGTCTTCCCATTGCCTCATGGCGCTGATTTTCGGGTATCCCTGGGTGGCGGCCCATGTTCGATAGGGTAAACTTTTAAGCCTTTTCTGTTAACGTTCGTTATCTGCTTTTGCAATATGGTGAATTTTTGCCTTCGCTACCCACCAATGTGGGCCAGTGCATGAAAAATGCATTTTCACATGCAGTAAGCATGCGGCCGAGAAATGCAAGAAATGATTTGCATTTCTTCATGATCAGCGAGATGTTACATTGACGAAACATGCCTGCAAAGTTGGTTATAACTGGACACATAGTTTTAATACAACAAACCAAACTTCACTGTTGCTAAACTTGTTTGGCTCAGTATATATATTCGCAAGGCAAATATTAGGCAACATCAACATTTTGACCTGGGTTTTGTGCTAATCTCTCCAGAAATAACAGAATGTGTCATCATTGTTTATACCAGACACTGACTTTTAATTAGACCTTCGTTCTTCTTAACTGTTCTTCCAATAGTTGATAGGATTTTTCTTGTACGGCAGGTATTACATGTAGTTTAGTTGTCGCAAATGACTATTCCGGGAACTTCCAACTCGCAGATGTTAATGGCACTCACAGAAATATTCACGTAAATTCTTTCTTTACAAAACAGTCCAGACAAAATTACATGAATAACATTTAATATTTTGCACTAAGCTTCACTAGTCTGATAACCAACTCCGCAGAAGATTTTGGATCTTTACAACTGTCAAACTTCATCCTCCTATTTATAAGTATAAATGACTGCAGTATTGCAAAAAGACTAATCATTCTTTATCAACACTTATGCCAGAATTATGATACAAATGTATGTAGGACACTCATAATTTATTAACCCTCGAATTTATTCAAGAAAATTTCAATTTTCTCATAGAAAATGTCCATTTGCAGAGCAAGAGAACACTATTTTGGAAATTTTACCACAGAATTGACTGTCTCAGTTATCGAGTCAGTCATATTATTTCACAGCAACCGTTACCCAGTTAACCCCTTAACACTCATATCGGCCAAAAATGGCTTCTGCAGTGGTCTCGAGAAATGTCTATTTGCAGACCAAGAGAAGACTATTTTTGAAAATTAACCACTGAAATGACTGGCTCGATAACCGAGCCAGTCATTCCAGTGGTAAATCGTCAAAAACAGTCTTCTCTTGGTCTGCAAATGTACATTTCCTATGAGAAAATTGAAATATTCGTGAAAATATTTGAGGGTTAAAGGGTTAATTGTCAAGACAGACACAACTAACTTTAGTATATTTGTCATGTTTCTTCAGAAGTCAAATCTATTTTAACACTTTAAGGGTCAAATTTGGTCAAGAAAATCAAAATATTTGCAGACCAAGAGATTATTTTTTTTAATTTACCTCTGGAATGACTGGCTCGGTCATTCAAGTGATAAAATTTCAAAAATAGTCTTCTCTTAGTCTGCAAATGAGCATTTCTCAAGACCACTGCCGAACCTGTTTTTGGCTGATATGTGTTAAAGATTTAATTTACATGTACCTTAAAACCACTCAGAGTGGATCATACGCAATGAAGAAACAGCGTTGGGAGACAGTTAGTCATCACATTGTTGGTGCAGATGACAGAAATGTGGTATGGTCTCTTCAATGTCGCGTTACATTCATCATCATGTCACATGCACCGTTGTCCGTGTCACGCACACCATCACCTGTGTCATACGGAGCAGCTGATCGACCATTCTTAGCGAACGCACTTGCAGACCATGAGACTGTCAGAAGGTTGATTCCATCAATCGCATTAAGCAAGCTTCTGTACCTGCAAATACAGAGCTCAGATGTCTATTTGTTATAACATTACATGCATGTACATGCAAGGTTTGTTTATATTCACCAGCTAAGCTGTATAGGCCTAGTTATTTTGAAATTGAGGTTCTGGTAATTTTGCGATCCTTAGGTTTAGACAACTAACTATTCAAGATGTCACAAATATCGAAACCTATTTTTAAAACTTTACCACTGGAATGACTGACTCATTTATTCAGCCAATCGTTTCAGTCGTAAAATTTCGAAAATAGGTCTTCTTGGCGCAAAAATTTTAATTTCTTACGGTCACCGTAAAGGTTGGTTTAGGCCGAGAAACGCCTGTTCTCCGTATATGGCAGGTAAATTGGACTAAATATAATTCTCGTAAAGGAAATTTAAATTTTCAAATCCGACAAAATTAAGTCAACATAATTTTTCATAGAACTTCTACATTATGTGTATGGTCAATTTTACGTAAAACCTCTCAATATAAGTCATTTTGATTGACTTTAATCCATTCCAGGCGCGACTATAATATATAATAATTACACATATGTTAAAAATTAGATACAACGTACTTATATTAGTTGTGTCACAACTAAATATCTCCACCATTTCTTAAAACTGTCTTAAGCTAATAAAATCACAATTTAAGAATGAAAAACCATGAACTTCTGGTGTTAACAGCAGTTCTGCAATCTTTAGCGTGTTGACATCAAAATTCACATTATATATGTACAGGAGGCTCAAAGGCATTTACGCTAACCTGGACCATTAGCATTTGAACAGACAGAACTCTTTAAATTCGGCAATAACAAGACATAAAATACAAAATTAGAATTCAGACGCACAATATTTAATCGGAAATTAATGATGGCTCCTGAGCACACAATCACATAGAACATTAGGCTCCATACAATCAGATCAAACATTAGGTTCCATCCAGTCCCAAAAAAACCCCAATGTGCCCACCAAATGCTAAATTTTAATTGGTCGATGACAGCGATGTTTTATCACGGATCAAGCTCTCTTGAACAAACTTTAATCGCCCTTGGTTATCGATCAACTCTACCAGTAATGAATTTCAGCGTTGATCTGCACAGAAGTTCATACGGTATGTCATTTTATTGAACAAGATGGCCACTGGATAAATGGGCCGATCAAAATTCTCAATGGAAGTTCTGGAGAAAATCACCATAGTGTTCATTCACCCAACCTTTGCTGGAATCCAGCAGATGGTTCTTCAGAGGTCATTTAATGCTGTTACAATTTCCGAAAGTTATGAAAATCGAATATGGTCACCATAAACAAAATCCGCCAATAAGAATTCTGAATTGAAGTTCAGGAACTATAGGATGCTTCTAGCCCCATTCGGTTGAAATCCAATCCAGTTGGCTAAGGAGATAATTTCCGGTAGATTTTTCATAACATCTTTACATATAATATTATATTTCCACCCCCTAAAAATTGAACCATAAAAATTTGGAATAAGTCTAAAGCCTAGCGACATAGAATCCTTCCAGCCAAATTTGGTTGAAATCCATCAAGTGGATAAGGAGATGCGTTTTGACGATGTTTTGACAATTTCTGGTAAATTTTTCATAAAATCTAAACCCTAAACATTGCCCACTCAAAATTCTTAATAGAAGTTCTGGAGCCTACCATGATAGGATCCTTCAAGCAAACTTTGGTTGAAATCGGTCAACCCATTAAGGTCAAGGAGACGATGTGATTTAATAGATGGTCGGCTGATGGGCAGGCGATAGACAGCCGCCGTGGCTTAAGCTCACTTAGGCAATCGGTCCTGGTGGGCTAATAATGGCGCCCACACTTCTAGTTCTTAGCTAACGTGCTCATAAACTAACAACTAGTCCCAGATTTATTTAAAATTCCCGCCTTTCTTTAATTCAAAAAGATATCCCGAAGTATTAATTATTTTTATACGATAAATTAAAAAACTTAAGGTTGACTCTGCCTGCCTTAGAAACATGAAAACAGAAATCACACAGAAAACATAAAAAGTTCAAACATCATACCTTCGTATTGTGCTCACGCAATAAAGCGCACCTCATTCGCATGTATGTATCATCTCAAAGCGTACAGCTCACTACGTACATGTACACCTGCAGCGCACCAAGTACACCTGCAGCGCACCACGTATCACATCAGGTAGTACATCGCACCACGTAAACCTTCACTTCAGCGCACCACGTAGAACATCAATGCACCACGTACACCGTCAGCACACCAGTAGTACACCAGCGCACCACGTACACCGTCAGCACACCAGTAGTACACCAGCGCACCACGTACACCGTCAGCACACCAGTAGTACACCAGCGCACAATGTAAACCACTTCAGCTTAGCATGTAGTACATCAGCGCACCACATAAACCTTCAGGCAGACGTTTCCATACCTTCAGGCAGACGTTTCCACACGTATTTGGAAACCACACCGGCGTATTCTGTACATGCCTGCAGCTAGATCCACATAACCACACACCATTCTGGTGTAACAAACCAATCGTATACACATTCGCCAACAATCACCTAGTGTCAGCTATTTTCAAACTAGTTTGACTGCAAGCTGTTGCTTCTTATGGCATCGACAGCTCCCAGAGAAATTAGTTTCAAAATACTCAACAATGTAGACCAATTAAATGTTAAATTCACCAGACATATAACACAACTTGTTCACTTTCGTGATAAACTGTTCAACCTTTATGAATTTTGATTGCGACATCAGCTCCATGTAACAAGTGATGTACATGTAATTAATAATGAGGTCAGATACGTGACTGACCGATCTAATCCCTCCATTAGATACAATGTACCCATGTCTGTCCATCAGTGTGGGCGTGTGTTTGGAGCAACAATCTGCAGATCTTCACGAAATTTGGATGGGAGATGGGGGGGAGGGGGTTAGAGTCCTGAAGAACTGTGTTAATTCTCAGCTCAAACAGTCAAAGGTCATCAAAAAGGCCAAAAAACCTCTAACACGATAACTAAAATTCTATTGAATGCTCTTGATCAAACCTGGTTGGTTGTAGGCTTGCGCGATTATGTGATTAAATCGAAAATCTCGATTATTTTTTAAATCGTGAATTTATATGATTACATATTAAATAATCGAATAATCGTGAATAATTCTACAGCATAAAATGTTTCAAAACCTACCTTTTAATTATTATTTAATGCGATCGGTCACAGAAATTTACATTTTGCTCAGCGAATGCATGTCCATTTGCAGGCCAAATGAAGACTATTTTTGAAAACGTATCACTGGAATGACTGGCTCGAGAATCGAGCCAGGCATTCCAGTGACACATTTTCAAAAATAGTCTTCTCTTGGCCTGCAAATCGACCTTTCTCAACATCATTGCAGCTTTTCGTCATTGATATGCTTTTTAGCTGTTATAACTAGGTAATGTGTACTCAAGCTGATTAATCGAGTAATCACGATTATTATTAAATAATCGATCGTGGTTATTGAAAGCAATAATCGCGCAAGCCTAGTTGGTTGCCTTTATGGCACTGAAGAACTGCACTGATTTTTTTGGCATTGTCACTGTTAGGTAAAGTTAAAAGGGTGGGATGGTGACACTAATAACGGATGAATCCAGTTTATAGATCAATCATGGCATCATAATCAACTACATCACATGTAGGCTAACGTCATAATCAATTACATCATGAATGGCAGAACTTATTCTGTCATAAATGCTTAAGTCTGTCAAGCTGTACGAATTGTATGTCTTCACTATTTAATACACATTCTGTTCAATAATTTGAAGCTAATTTGACCAGGTTCTGTTGCTGCCAGCAACAAGTCAAGTTAGTTTCAAAGCATTCAACAGCTTACCTGTATACTTTTCTGGAAATTGAGATTCAGAGTGCACGGATCGATCGATCAATCCCAACACGGTTGGTGGAGTTTAGCTAGAGATGGGTGGGTGATAACTAAAAACCTGATTCCTCCATTCTCTGCAATGCTAGTTCATGAAGACATAGGCATTGTATAACAATGCAGAATTCTAATTAATTCGATACCCTTGACATTGGATCAACTGGAATTGATTAACTCACACCAATGCAGAGAACACTAAGCATTTCTTCCTAGCAAACATGGTAGAATATCTGGTTAGTCAGTGCATTGACTTGCATGTCTACTGCCCACGAACCACCCTTCACAAACAAATATCACCATAAACCATTAGCGCTTCAGATGCTAGGATATACAAACTTTAATTTAACCCTTTCACTCGTAAATTTGTTCAAGTGTCAAATTTCTCATAGAAAATATCCATTTGCAGACCAAGATTATTTTTAATAAATTATCACTGCAGTGACTGGCTCGGTTATCGAACCAGTCACTCTAGAGTGATCAATTTTCAAATCGGTCTGCAAATGTTTATTTCTCAAGACACATTTTTGGCCAGCTTGGTGTTAACCCTATAACACTCATATCAGTCAAAAACGGCTTCTGCAGTGGTCTTGAGAAATGTCCATTTGCAGACCAAATTTTTGAAAATTTACCACTCGAAGCACTGGCTCAATATCTGAGCTAATCATTCCAGTGGTAAATTTTCAAAATTAACTTCTTGGTCTGCAAATGGACATTTACTAAGAACACTCTTAACCAATTTTGGCCATTACTAGGGTAACTTTTCACGATCATTTTGGGTACGTATGTGGACACCCGAGACTTTTAACTTACATTCCTGGTGGTTCATTTCATAAAAATGTTGAGCCCCACACCAGTCTCTTAACTTTTTAGCCCTCGGAATTTGTTCAAAAAAATTTCAGTTTTCTCATGGAAAATGTCGATTTGCAGAACAGGACTATTTTAAAAAATTTACCACTGGAATGACTGGCTCACGTTAAATATTGGCGCCTTAAAATTTGCATTCACAATATTAACCCTTTAACCCTCAAATTTGTTCAAGAAATTTCTCGTAGAAAATGTCCTTTTGCAAACCAAAGGACGATTATTTTTTGAAAATGTACCACTGCAATAACTGGCTCGATGTACGAGCCAGTCATGGCAGTAATTCCAATAGTACATGTAAACCTTCAAAAATAGTCTTCTCTTGATCTGCAAATAGACATTTCCTATGAGCAAGTTGAAAACTGTTACACATGAAATATACACCTGACAGACACAAAGTGTATACGCCATGACCAGAAGGTCAGGCACACATGCCAGATTAAATGACCACAGCGTAGCCATCAATCACACAGCTGGTCAGCTGCAATAATAAGAAACAGCATTTAATCAGGTACACTTTAGTTAGAAGAAACTCCACTCACCACTCACATCTGTTCGTAACACTAGTTTTATACAAATGCATACAAATTCAGATAGCAACAAAATCTCTCCGACAGGCACCAATTACTCAATCACATTCAACCTCAAATTATATTATATCATCCAGACTCGACTGACACTTCAGTTCGCGTTATGACAAGAAAGCAAGAATCAAGTTTTCGGTAAAACATTTTAACAAATGTTTAAAAACTGCGGGACACAACAAGTGTCATAAACGCAGGTGCTCTCTTGTTATACACTATTTGCCAAAAGCTGACAAAATAATCACTTTTAAGAAGTCGCAAGACAACGGCTCTAAGTTATTTTCGGTCAAGAAAATCAACATCTTTATTTTATTAATCAGGCACCTTGCAGGCCAAGGAAGGTTTATTTTTGATAAATTACCAATCGAATACATGTAGCTGGCTTGATTATCTAGTCACGCCTTCCAGTAGTAACTTTCAGCAATACATGTAGTAGCATTAGCTTGTTTGCAGAGGCACTTCTCAACCCATGAACACTCATATCATCCAAAAACAGCCTCTGCAGCAGTAGTCTTGAGAAATGTCCATTTGCAGACAAAGAGAAGAATATTTTTGAATATTTACCACTGCATTGACTGGCTTGATAACCGAGCCAGTCATTCCACTGGTAAATTTTCAAAGATAGCCTTTCTTCCCTTGGTCTGCAAACGGGCATTTTCTATGAGAAAATTCCAATATTTCGAATAAATTCAAGTGTTAAAGGGTTTAAGTCAATGCAAAAACCATTTTTAGGACCATGGCTATACAGCACAGCTCAGAAATAACTCAATAATATGTATTCAACACAAAACAAAATGTACTGAACACATTTAATATTTTAAAGGTGCATACATGTATTCACACAACAAAATTGCTGGAAAATAAAATTGTTAAAATTGAATACATTTAGAGGCCAAAATCTCAATGCAATGAAACGAAAATCTTAACATATGATTTCATACCGCATAAATTAATAATTTTTTGGTGAAGTTGAATTAATTCTAATTCAATTTCAGTCTAAAAAATTTTTAGTAATGAAATCATTTGTTAAAATTTATTTCGTTTCTTAACATCTAGGTCCTAGGAACACAATTTAAGCCCGTAAAAGTATAAAATTTTAACAACTTTATTTTCAAGCACTTTAGTGGGAATATGTACCTAAATTTAACCCTTTATCACTCATATCAGCCAAAAACAGCTTCTGCAGGGGTCTTGAGAAATGTTCATTTGCAGATCACGAGAAAACTATTTTTGAAAATTTACACTAGAATGATTGTCTTGATAACCGAGCCAGCCAATCCAGTTGTAAATTTTCAAAAATTGTCTCCTGGTCTGCAAATTGATATTTTCTGGGAGATTTAAATTTTCTTGAACAAATTCGAGTGCTAAAGGGCTAAACAAAATTGAATTGGACGACATTATTGCCTAAGGAAGCAATGTCTTCCAAACCAATTACAGTCAAAAACATCAATAAAATATTTCTTAAATCATGTGCAAAATTTGTACTAAGTACATGTAAAATGTTTCTGTTTTAGAAATATTTTATCAATTTATTTATGAGCTGTACTGTAGATACCTTTGGGGGGGCCCTATCTTAAAGAACAGCCATCTTACGACCATTAAAAGGTAGATGATATCAGCTGATTTATTTGCTCATATTAACATCGAGACACTAACACTATGCATAATAAGACATTAAATCATTAAATATACGCCTTCAAACAATCTTCAAATGATCAATCAACAACAACATAAATCAAACACCATACAAAATATTGCTGCTAGCTCTTTGGATACAGTACAGCTCAGAAATAACTTAAAATATTTCCAAAACAAAATAAAATCTACTGTTCAATATTTTGAATTTAATTTGATTGGAAGCCATTTCTGCTAAGGCAGATTTCTGCTAAGGCACATTTCTGCTAAGGCACATTTCTGCTAAGGCAGAAATGGTTTCCAATCAAATTAAATCTAATATACCCAATAGAATATTTTTTTACACCATGTTCAAAATTGTAATGCATGGCATGATTTTGTTTTGGAAACATGTTAAGTTATTTCTGAGTATTGCAATACATGCAACAGGCATGAACCGATGCGTTAACCCTTCGCACACTGATGTTAATATTCTATCTTTTACTGCATCAATAGCAAAGAAACTGGTGTACATTATTCCACAATTTTGGTGGATGATGTTGCTGTCTACGGCAGCACCATCTTCCACCAAATTAGTTGAAAAAAGAACACCAGTTTATCTTTTAATTTAATTTGAAAATTTAAAATCCTGACATCAGAGTGGTAAGCGTCAAACCACTCCATATCTCTGGCATCTCACACCATCACCCAACATGTATCCAGCTAATCAACCCTTGGATTTGTTCAAGAAAATTTAAATTTTCTCATAAAAACTCTCTGCAGACCAACAGAAGACCTTTTTTGAAAATTTACCACTGGAATAGCTGGCTCGGTTATCGAGCCAGTCATTCCAGTGGTGAATTTTCAAGTCTTCTCTTGGTCTGCAAATGAACATTTCTCAAGACCACTGAAGAAGCTGTTTTTGGCTGATACGAGTGTTAAAGCGTTAACCTAGCCTAAGCATCACAATTTTGTAGTCCATGACTGTGGATTCAGTTTCCTTTCACGATTCTATTTTCATAACATCACAACAGCCACCGGTGTGAAAGAAAACAAACAGTTCAGAAACAGAACAAAGACGAAACAAAAACAAGAGAGAAATGGAACAACCATAGACACAATGGAGGAATCCAATTTTAACTATGCCCTGCCCCTTTCTAGTTAAGCTCCACCCACACTTTGTCCATGTTCCGATTAATCGATTCCCGTACATGTACTCTCGTAATCTCAATTCCAGAAAGCTATATCCTTAAGATGTTGAATATTTTGAAAATAATTTGACAGCAACAGCGCAGTCAAATTAATTTCACAATAGTCAACAGCAAGCATGTTTATTAAATAGTAAAGACACAATTCGCACAACTTGACAGACTATTAAGCGTTTATGACAGACTAACTCATGTCATTCATGATGTAATTGATGATGACATCAGCCTACATGTGACATTTCCATCTTTGTCACAGAACAGTTTTTTTCAGTTGTACTGTACAATGATCAAACATAAAACAAAAGCATAACAAGACCCTAATAGTAAGACAAGACTATCAAATAACAGCCAAAGTATACAATTAATAAGCATACGATTGCCATTACCAAAGTCATAATTATACACTAATATTGAGCCACACCAGAACGTGAGCCGCGCAACTAGCATCAAGGGATCCAATGGAGAGCCACTGTTAACCTGTACCACTCTGGTGTCAAAACGTAAACTTTTCAAATTAAATTATAAGATGAACTGGTGTTCATTTTTCAACAAATTTGGTGGAAGATGGTGCTGTCGTAGACAGCAGCATATTCCAACAAAATTGTTTTAAAATGTACACCAGTTTCCTTGATATTGACTCAGTAAAAGATAGAATATTGACATCAGAGTGGTAATGGTTAACTAAACATGATTTCATAAACTGAGCCACACTCTTAGACATACAAAATTAGTCCTGAGCCAGGTAGCAGTCAGATAAACGATTTGATTACAAAGAACAACGAGAAATTACAGTTTATATTATATGCCAAGACTGTAAAAAATTGTGAAATTAGTATGAAAACAAAGTTCTCTAGTGTAACAATTGTTTATGCTTTAAGACAATGGGATCTTATAATGTTCATGACAAATGAGATGGATTGTAGAGGCGCTCGATATTTCGAGACATCACGATTCGATACAAGATCGCTATTTTTTTTACAATGCTAAACAGAAAATTGGAAAATTACCAATGATTTCCTGTGACATGTTGGAATATTTTGAAATTGCTTGGACTGGAAGATATTGCTGCATAAGGCATCAACAGCTTCGAGTCAGTTATTTCACAATAAATTCAACAATTTTAAGCTGCTTTTCATTCACACTATATTACCAATTTGTGTGTGCACTTACCCATTCAGAATTGCGACATGGGGCCTGCACTACGATATATTGCAATTTTTAATGCTATGCCCTGCCCATCACTAGCTAACACCCCACTCACACCTCACTCATGTTGGGATCTATCAATCTCTGAACTCCCCAACTATCAATTTCCAGAAAACTACACAGGTAAGCTGTTAAATATTTTGAAACTAATTTGACTGGGTGATGTTGCTGCCTGGCAGCAACAGCGAGCAACAGCGCCCCATCAAATTAGTTTCAAAATATTCAACAGTGTTTCTTAAATGGCAAAAATATACAATTCGTACAATGTGTCAGACTATTAAGAGTTAAACATGGGCGTAAGCAAATCATTCAGTCAGCATACATGTCGCGTAGTTGATTGAGTCATATAATTGCGTGAGGAAATGTATTCATGAATTATATGACTGATCTACATGTACATAAATAAGTAAGTTTATAATTATAGTAATACTTTACTAGCGTTGTGGATGCTACATGTATGCACAAAGAATATGCTTTAAGCCTTCAATGGTCATGTTTTGACAAACAAAATTAAAATCTTTGCCGAGTGAATGTCCTTTTGTCATGTTTGCAGGGCAAGAGAATAGTATTTTTGAAAATTTATCATTGGAATGACTGGCTTGATTATCGAGCCAGTCATTTCAATGGTAAAAATTTTAAAACACTATTCTCTTGACCCACAAAAGGACATGCCTAAGACCATTAAGAAGCTGTTTTGGTTGGTTTGACCGATGACGTGTTAATATTTTCAAATTCTTTCTCTAAAAACATCCAAGCTAGGTAACTATTAATCACAATGCTTTAGCAATATTTGAATTGTATTCGTACATGTACACATAGAGAATGAATATTGACTTCACCCTGACTTTCTGAGATGACTATAGAGCTCTATTCCAGACATGACACAGTATCAGCGATAAACATGGATATCAGTGAGTAATCGTATATAATAAACGCTCTAACGACCAACCTGGCCAAAACTGGAATCGGCAGTGGTTTTTAACACATTCATACAATAATATATACAGACATGACACAGAGTAATCGTATTTTAGAAAATTTTGCACTGAAACGAATGGCTTGATTCAAGGTTTCCAAAAATATTCTTTCTTGGCCATGTTGGCTAGTAAAAGAGCATGGAGAATTTATTCTTCAGCCATATTGACAATTCAAGTGCAACAAAATATCTGCAATGATTTGTCACCTAGCCTGGAAAGGTTCATAACAATGAATGAGTCCAGTTTTAGCAATGTCCCGCCCATTCCTAGCTAAGCTCCGCCCATACTTTGTCCTTGTTGGGATTGATCGTACCCTTAACTACCTGAATCTCAAATTCCAGAAAATTATACATGTAAGCTGTTGAATATTTTAAAACTAATTTGACTGGCTGCTGTTGCTGTCATTCAAATTATTTCAAAATATTCACAAATATTTAACAAAATGTTTATTAAATAGTAGACATACAATTCGTACATGTGTATTTTGATGGACTATTAATCGCTTACATGTATAAATGACGAAATTAGTTATGTCATCCTAATGTCCTGTGACATAATTGTTTATGATATCATATACATATACTTGACTGACACACTGGATTTCTCAGTTGTACATGTATGGTGATTACTACTCAACTCGCTTTGGCATACTTTAATGATGTATGACTAACTTAACTCCAGCCAGATCTATTATCCCAACTGCCTTGTGTCGCCCGACCTGTACTATCTTGTCCCCAGCCCAAAAAGCTGGTGTTATTATTGAAACCACCGCTATAACCACCAGCAGTGCCGTTTGCATGCTGTGTATCACCTGCTCCTTGTGCAATGGCAGGCTGCTGCTGCTGCTGCTGTTGTTGTTGCTGCTGTTGCTGTTGTTGTCCGCTGCTACTGGTGTTGCCACCACTACCACTCCTCGTTTGCTGGCCCTGCTGCATACTTTGTTGCATGCCTTGCATACCCATCATACCCCAATTAGCACTTTGACCAAGGGCTGCTGCCAACATAGCGGGACTGAATGAAAATGGACCTACATTAAAGTTCTGTCCATCGCCCATATTACCACCGCGGCCACCCCAACCACCAAATCCAGCGCCGCCGCCACCACCACCACCCATGCCAAATCCGCCCTGATTATAATTGTCCCTGTCTTGGGACTGATCCTTTTTACCTGTCTTTGGATCGGCACTGCTACAGTGTACGCTGGCATTTTTGATAATGTAATCCTCACCGCATATTGACTGCGCAACATCGGGATCGGCAAAGGTTACGAAGGAAAATGCGCGGAAAGGTTTTGGGATGAATACATCAATTACCTCTCCAAACTGACAGAAGAAATCTTGAAGGTCATCTGTCGTGAGATCTTCCGTACAGCGACCGACGAACACTTTGCGGTTCTGTCCTTCACCTTGGGTGGCCGACTGTCAACATAAAATAAAAATAGACATATATATATTCATGTAGCCAGATGGTCATTGACTTTAACTTCACTGAAAATGTCCATTTGCAGACCAAGAGAATATTTTTTTTTATTCACCACCGGAAAGACTGGCTCATTTATCAAGCCAGACATTCAAGTGCTAAATTTTCTAAAATAGTATCTTGGTCTGCAAATTTCTCAAGACCAACACGGATGCTGTTTTAGGATAATACAAGTGTTAAATGGTTAACCCCTATAATACCAGGTTCTCAATTTCAAGACCACTATACAGGAAGGACATTGAATATTTTGAAACTAATTTGACTGGACCATTTTGCTGAATTGCTATCATAAATATAGTTAGCAATAGCTCCCAGTCAAATTAGTTTAAAATATTTACAGGATACCAAATGATGTTTATTGGTAATTTCATACAATATTAAATAAACTACCACCGGTAACCAAGAGGACAAAGGGCCTGTGGCGCTCACCTGAACCATTGGCATTTAACATGCATTAAGTTGAAATCCGCCAAGCCGTTAATGAGTACATGTAACGTTTTGACAATTTCCAGCATAATTTCCATAAAATCTAACATTTTCAACAACAAAATTTTACAATCAATAATCTGAATAAAGGTTCTGGAGTCTACCATGATAGGGTCCCTCTAGCCAAATTTGGTTGAAATATGTCAAGCAACTAAAGATAAGTAATGTCTTGACAATTTCCACTGAGTAAAATTTTTCCTAAAATCTAAGATTGTCACCCCAAAAAAATAAACAATCAAAATTCCGACTATATCTTCTGACATGTCTGGAGGACAACAGCATAGGATTCTTTCTGTCAAATTTGGTTGAAATCTGCCAAAGCGTTATTAAAGAAGCGATTTGACGGACGGACAATGGATGGGCGGCGGACGGCCGACATGGCATAAGCTCACTTGACCATTTGGGGTGGGCCATTATAAGGAAGCATATGTTCAAGTTTGGGTCCAGTATGATGAACCAAAGATTAGATATAAACTACTAAGTTGAGCTAAACGGAAACTGTTAATGTTGAAAAGACATGCTCCCAGGTGACAGCAACCTTGATCTTTTGACCTGAAGGTCACTGTGTCATACTGTGTTATTATAATTAAATTGAGCTAAACGGAAAATGATAATGTTGAAAAAAACAATGTTTTTACCAAGGTCACAGTGGCTTTGATCTTTGGACACCAACATCATTGTGAGATACTGTGTCATTAATAGGAAGCATGTTCCCAAGTTTGAGTCCAGCATGATAAACCAAACCCGAGATATACAATTTTTGCAAACAGAAAATTTGAGCTAAACAGAAAATTAATGTTGAAAAAACAATGTTTTACCAAGGTTACAGTGACCTTGACCTTTTGACACCAACATCATTGTGAGATGTCGTGTCATTAAAAGGAAGCATGTTCCCAAGTTTGAGTCCAGTATGATAAACCAAACCTGAGATAAACAATTTTTGCAAACATAAAATTTGAGCTAAACGGGAAATTAATGTTGAAAAAAACAATGTTTTTACCAAGGTTACAGTGGCCTTGACCTTTTGACACCAACATCATTGTGAGATGCCGTGTCATTATAAAGAAGCATGTGACCAAGTTTGGATCCAGTATGATTAAACAAACCTGAGACATAAAACGAAAAGTTGATCTAACTTTGATCTAACTGCAAATTGGATGATGACACTACTGCCGATGTGCAGGGTATCGCAATAGCTCATCTTACTTCGCAAAATCGAGCTAAAAATTACATTGAATATTTTGAAAGTAATTTGACTGGGAGATGTTGCTGCCTATCTTAGCTAGAATTGGGCAGAGCTAAGCTAGAAATGGATCACTCCATTAGTAACTGTTACATGTACAATTGGTCCCACTAGATACATGTGAGAATCCACGGTTACCTTAGAACTTGGTATCCTGACATCACACCAACGACCGTCAATCATGTGACGTTGCGACAAGCATTTCACCTGTGCTTCAAAATCTGCAAAGCGCACAAATCCAAAGCCTTTTGACTGACCTGACTTGGTATCCTTCTTCACCTGCAATGCATAAGAATAGCAAGAAATGGCTATACAGTCTATATGGTACAGGTCAAGCTGTGAAATTAACCCTTTAACTCATATTGACCAGAAACAGTATTACGGAATATTCTGTGGAATATTTTAACCATATTATTATGAACCCTCGAATTCAGAGAAAATTTCAAGTTTCTCAGTGAAAATGTGCATTTTCAGAACAATAGAAAGCTATTTTTGACAATTTACCACTGGAACGACTGGCTCGGTTATCGAGCCAGTCATTCCAGTGGTAGATTGTCAAAAATAGCTTTCTCTCGATCTGCAAATGGACATTTCTCAAGACCACTACAGAAGCCGTTTTTTCTGATATGAGGGTTAAAGCTAATTTGACAGGAATCTAGAGTTAAAATTAATTAAAAATATTCAACAGTTTTCCTGTATGGTATGAAAATGAAATATGGAAAATTCATCAACGAAAGGGTTAAATGTAAAAGTTGGTAACAGCGGAGAGACTGTCGTCATGGCATATAAGCTCACTTGGCCTTTTCAGCTTAGAAATAACTTTAAATGTTTCCAATAAAATCAAATGTACTGTTTCATATTTTGAACATACTTGGACTGGAAAACCTTGCTATCAAAGGCAGCAATGTCTTCCAATCCAATCCTGTTCAAAATAACGTGTAATCGACTACACATGTAGGTCCAGAGTTTGTTCACGTTTGTGTTTGAAATTCCATGACTTATCATAAACAAAATTAACAAATTCCATAACCTGCAAGAATTAATAGCTATGAGATTTGTACTTATGACGTATCTCCATAAATTATGGATCCCAGTTATTCTCCAAAATGTCTTGCAACAATCACGCCAACCCTTGTTTGATAAGCTGTTGTCGTAATTTTTATTGTATAGAGGTGACGGCAGAAGACATTTCCTTTATCTTGCATAATTACCATTTTCCATGACTTTTCCATGATCCATGATAAAAAATGCTGATTTTCCTGAACTTTCTAGGCCTGGAATTTAAATTTTCAAATTCCATGACTTTCCAGGACTTCCATGACCAGTACGAACCCTGTAGGGATGGGCAGTTTGGTCAAAACGAATAACCGGCGACAGTCTCCCTAATCAAACCGGTTTAACCGAAATACTGGTTTCAGGGGCCAGAATGGTTGAAAATAATTTGAAATATAAAAAAAACGTGGAAAAAGTATCTTCTTTATGACATAAAAGGTCGTGTGTCGTGAAGTGGGGGACATCTGAGAATTGTCCCATTCAACCCCTAACTTAGGGCAGTCCGTTTTGCTCTACCCTGACAAATCATACATCAATGGAATGCAGGAAATGTCAATTTCCCTTTCTCCGAGATCTAACAATACTCACCATTCTGTTACTTCTGATATACAGCTGGCCTTGACAGCGGCTCTAGGATTATAGACTTAGAAAGCTTTACCGACTCCTGGGAACCGGGTACTCGGCTCCCAACTGCCGAGTACCCGTTTACCATAGAGCTCATATTGTTTGCATAGCCACCAAACAAGAGAAAACTATGGCTTGCCTCCGTGGGGCTGGGAGGCTGGGTCCGTAACAGAATGGTGAGTATTGTTAGATCTCGGAGAAAGGGAAATTGACATTTCCTGCATTCTCCTTCGATCAATACTCACCATTCTGTTACTTCTGATATACACCAGATTTGATCAGTAACCTGGTGGGAAGGGGCAAGCCATACATGCTAATTTTGCCGCTTGGAGAAAGATTTTAGACTTCAAACTTGACTAACGGAGACCTAAAAGGACCGTCAAGTTCACGGAACCGAATCACATTCGCGTCACAGCCCCCCCCCCCCTTTTTCCTCCTAAGAAAAGGGAGAGAACTAACGAACATGTATCTTGCCTGAAAACACCAATATGCCAAGAGGGTTAACTACTCCCTGCATATCGCTTGTATTAGCCTGGGAATGAGCATGAATATATAAGATGAATGAACATGATACATATACATAATACAAAAAACTCTCACTTGTTGAATTACCTTATGATAACAGGACTTCAGACGTACCGCCTCCAACCATTCACCGGTTCGGCCATCAGTGACACAATCTGGTTGACATCCTCTCGCTTGACCATGTCTGCTTTAGGTTCTTTTCTTACCAAAGTGAAAAAAGGGGAAAAGCAGTGTGGTCACTAACTATCGTTTCAAAACAGCTAAAGCGAGTGGATTGGCTGAGTCTGACACATCCCTCATATAGTAATCCGTAAATGAGGACTCACAGTGCCATTGTGCAACGGCCATGATGTCCTCTAACGGAACACAATTGTAAAGGGCGGTCGAGGCGGCTATTCCTCTAACATCGTGTGCCCTTACGCCCTGCACCTGGTGCCCAGTCGCCATCTCGTGGGTAGTCTGAATGCATTCGACCACCCAACGAGAGATAGTATCCATGGATGCGGCGCAATAAGGCTTTTTATGGCAGATCCACAGATGTCTATCGTTCGACCGTAACGAGTCAGTCCGTTTCTTGTACTTAGTCAAAGCACGGACCGGGCACCAGACACTGGCATCACGATCAAACCTGGTTAACTTCGGTATAATGATCGGTTTGCCGGGATATCTCAAAGATTGGTTCTTTGACATAAACTCTGCTCTTGGCAGAAGACGCAGACCTTCTCCAGAAAAAATAAATCGGTTCCTCTCTGCCGAAAGCGCATGGATCTCACTGCGCCTTCTAGCTGAGGAAGCTGCCAATAGAAAGACCGCCTTTAGAGTCAAATGCTTTAGACTAGCCGAACGCAACGGTTCGAAAGGGTGCTTGGCCAGTACATTAAGCACTAAAGATAGACTCCAGGCTGGAATGACTACCGGTTGTCTCGGGCGGAGATTGCTCAGTCCCTTCAACATCACATTTAACTGGGCCACCTCTGGACTATCCCTGTTGGCTAGACAAGGGATAACTGATGCCAAAGCTGACTTGTATCCAGCAATTGTGACGGGAGCTAGTCCTGCAAAGTACAGCTCACAGAGAAAGTCTGCTATTTGCTGAATAGTGGATTGAAAGGTATCAATACCCTTTTCTTCACACCAGTCTGCAAATCTGTTAACCTTGTTGTTATATGACTTGAAGGTTGACCTCCTTCTCGCAGCCGCGATGAAATCAGCAGCCTGTCGAGAAAAGCCTTCCGACGTGGAACGTTGTTTGACAACATCCACGCAGTCAATTTGAACATTTCGGGACGCTCGTGTAGGAAGCGTCCCTTGGCCTGGGAGATTATGTTCGGAATCTCGGGCAACTGCACAGGATTTTCCACCAGCAGATCTAGAAGATCCGTGAACCACGCCCTGCTCGGCCAATACGGCGCTATTAGCAGGACCAGACACGGCTCCTCCCTGACCTTCACCAATACCTTCGGTAGAAGAATGGTGGGTGGGTACGCGTACGCGTGCATCCCTCTCCAGCTTATCGCCAGAGCGTCTGTATCGACGGCATTTGGATCTGGAATCGGCGAGACATATGTCATGATTTGAGCATTTTCCTTTGTGGCGAACAAGTCCACGTTGGGTTTGCCCCAATGCTCGAAGATCCGTCGTAGAACTGGAGGGTTGAGGGACCATTCTGTTGGCAAGATTCTCTGTCTGCGAGACAAAGCATCCGCCAGAATGTTCAATCGGCCAGGAATATGAGCTGCTTTCAAAACAACCGAGTAATTCCTGCACCATTGAATCAAGTGCCACACCCTGATGCACAGGGTGGGCGACCTGGTCCCGCCATGGCGATTTATATATGATACTACTGTCGAATTGTCCGACCGTATCAATATCACCTTGCCCCTGATCATCGGAAGGAACTCTTCCAACGCCAGTTCCACTGCCATCATTTCCAACAGATTGATATGCAGCTGACTCTCCGGGAGAGTCCATGTGCCCGAGACCTGGTGTTCTCCCAGGCAGGCACCCCACCCCTCCAGCGATGCATCCGTGTAAACGGACAGCTGGGGGTGGGGTAGGTGCAGCGAAACCCCTATTAGGAGATTCTGACGCTGTTTCCACCATAGAAGATGCGATATTATCGGCTCCAAAACTGGCACCAGTTTTGACAGGGGTTCTGTTCTCTGTTTCCACAGAGACATCAGATACAACTGGATAGGTCTTCGCATTAGAGCAGCGTACGGGATAACCTGCTCCATGGAGACCATCATGCCCAGCATCTGAAGGAACCGCCTCGCCTGAATGTGGTTTCCCACTCGAAAACTCCTGAGGATGGCTAACAGAGACACCACTCTGGGCTCTGATGGGTAAACCCTGCCCTCCTCGAGGTCGAATCGCATCCCCAAATAAACGAAATGTTGAGTGGGCGTCAACTCGGATTTCTCCTCGTTGACTATCCAGCCTAGATCTGAAAGTAACTTCAGAGTCAGAGCAGTATCCACGTTCAACCTGGCTGCCGAGTCTGCCTTGAGCAGCCAGTCGTCTATGTAGGTGTGTAGCGCCACGTTCTCTTTTCTGAGAAACGCTGTCGACAGGCCAAACGGGAGAACTGTAAACTCCCATACTTGATTCTGAAACGCAAATCTCAGAAACCTGTGCCAACTCTGATTCATCGGAATGTGGAAATATGCATCTTTCAGATCGATCGATACACACCACATTCCTTTCCTCAATCCCGCCATTACCGACCTCGGCGTTTCCATCTGGAACCGAGGCGTATGGATAAACCAATTTAATGGCCTGAGATTGAGTATGGTCTCCATCCCCCTGTGCTCTTGGGGACAAGGAACATGTTTGAATAGAAGCCTGGAGTGTTCCGGTTTGCTGGTTTTATTTCTCCCTTCAGAAGCAAACCCGACACTTCCTTTTGAACGGCTTCTAACTTGTCTGGCTCCCTTGGTACGGGTGTCCAGACAGGTGCCAAAGACAGATTTTGTGGCGGAAAGTCCCACCACTCCGGCATGTAACCCTGGGATAACCATCCCAGGACCAGACTGTCTGACGTCACACCTCGCCAGGCCTCGACGAAACGCATGAGCCTTCCACCCACCATAGACGCCTCGACGTCTAACGGGGTTGTCCGGCTCGCAGTCCGCCCCCCCCCCTCTTTCTTAACGAGAGAGAGTGAGAACCATTTCGTTCTAGGCACGACGGGTATAACTGGCACCGCTGTTCCTGTCGCACAGGTTCGGTCCAGGCGGATATGAAGGGAGCTTGCGTACCCTCAGGTACGCTTCGGCCCCTTCTGTCCGCCCTTTGAGGCCTTACCCTTACCCTTCCCCTTGCCCTTCCCACCTCTAGGGCGGTCAGGAGCAACATTGGGGAGGGTAGGCGCCTCTACAACCTTCCTGGGTTTCTTCGCCGCCGCCGGCTCCGAGAACCCAGCCGAAACAGAAGTCGCAACAGGCCTGGCTTTCGCCTTGCTCTTATGCTTCTTCTGTTTCTTTGAAGGCTGTCTCGTTAGCGGTTTGCCCACAGCCCCTAGTGCGTGCGCTTGCCGCACTAGCTCTAGCTGTAGATTTACCGCTAACCGATTCTGCGCGATACTGGCGGTGTCCTCTAAGATGGCCCGCGCTTGGCCACCAAAGATGCTAGGCCCTGTCAGGGGCGTCCCAAGAAGACGTTCCCTGACTGCTGTAGCCGGACGCATATGGTCAATGACCATTTGCCTCCTGGACTTCGTCACTCGCGCTTGCACCCTTGCCAATGCGTCCATTGACAGCACCAAGCCGTCATTAACACACGATAGTGCCACAGGTGGCCTGCCCCCGCTTCAGCCCACACCGACTGAAGTAGACGATAAGAGTGATTGACAGCGCTCATCGCTGCCCTCACACCCTCATCGCATAGGGACAGGACTTCTTCCTGGTGTACCTGGGACTTATCCACTAGTGCCGGACCGGGACCACCCGACCCGGCACTCTGGACGCCCAGTACCCATCGGTCATCCTCCGTGACCGACGGGACTACACCATACCTGTCGTATTCACCCCGCGGAATATGACATCTTGCCCGCACCTCCCTGGAGGCCGCAGGGAGCTGACCCTTGGTCATTAGTTGTTTGCTATAAATAGCATCCAACAAATCAATGAACCGTGGATCCAGTCCCACTGACTGGATCCGGGCCGCGGGCAAAATCCCCGTCCTAATCGACGCAACCGACGGACGGGGCGCATCTTCATCGGCCGTGGCCGAAACCACAGAGCATCTGACCAATCTACCTCCGAAGAAGATACCCCCGCAAACACGTCACCCGTTGACGTGCTCACGGGTCTGCCAGCCACGGCCTCCCGGCAAGGAGCCACGGCTGACACGCCAGGCACTCCGCTACCACACGGTTCCGCCGCCACCCCATGAAACACTTCGGTCCATGGGGTAGGTCCGCACGGAAAACCGTACGGACCCGTAACAGTCGCGGAATCATAGCCGGACACGGGCGCCAACGGCACCCCACGTCCGGCTGCCGGACCAGGCGAGATAGGCGAGTACCACGCCTGGCCCGGCACACCTGTTCCCCTGACGGCTGGTGACAAACCAAGCCGCGCGGAACCAGTGCAAGGTAACGGATTGGCCTCAGCCGCAGGCGGAGCCGCTGACCTGGCTTGCGCCAAACCAGACAAATGGAGGCCGGTTCCGTCCAGGACGGAATCAACCTCCATATTCTCCACCTGCGGCTTCACGGGCCGCAGCAACCTCTCCTCCTCGGCCTCCTCGTCTTCAGACTCCGAAGAGCCGTCACTAGACGAGTCAACCGTGGAGCCGTCCTGGCGGACGGCTCCCACACCTGACGGACCGGCCACCGCTACTGGACCACCCACCCGGAGGTGGCCGCAGAGAGACAGAACCCGTCTGGCCGAAGCCAGACGGGACCGCCAGGGGGCCGTACGAGACGGCCCCCTCGGTAACCAGTCCAGAATCCTGTCCGAGGACAGGATCCGTACCAGGCATGGGGAGAAACTGCCCCCCAACCTTTGGTAGCAGGGACGACACCAGCGTGGGCAGAACGCTATGCAGAAAAACCCTGCATAGCCGGACCAAACCACGCCGGCGGTGCCATCTCCGCCACCTCCAGCTGGGGACGTGGAGCACCCCCACCGGCCGAACCGGGCGCTCCACGATTTCCTCTCGGACCGCCTGACCCCGCGTCAGACCCAGCCAAGTCCTTCTGGGCAAGGAACTTAACCATCATTTCGACGGACCACACTGCACAAACATTACACCTATGATCTATATTACACAGGGAACACCTAAAACAGACATGGTCCTTGAACATTACACGGACAAACTTATGGCAGTCGTCACATGATGGCGGGGCTGGCTTGGCCTATAAAATAAGCACAAACCTACAATAAACAAGCGGAACGAGACCCGGATGGAAGGCAGACAATTAATTTTCAAATATTTTGACTCATAAATTAACCGTAACCTCCCGCACCCCACCCCGCCACGTTACAACAACGATCGCATTGATTATGACGACAAGTACGCGGCGGGCACAACACACCCATAATAGATCCTCCAGGATGTGTAACGGCTCCAGGAATCATATCGCATAGCATTCAGGGTATATTTACTAATCAATATAAATTATACTCCTAACGAAAGCAGCACGATATGTGAAGAAAACAACAAAATGTATAACAAACTGCTGTCTCACACGGTAAAACCGCAGACCACACATCTACTCAAGAATTTTGAAACCTCCGATCATTGCAAACCGATCGTGATCGCACGTAAACTTGATCATTCTAAAGTTTCCGGTACCATTTTTAGTACGCAGCACCCAGAATAAGATGCGCGAATTAATGAAAAAATTTTTCTTCACATAAACATCCGAGCGTGACGTCACCCGCTCGGATTCTACGGAGAACGACGTCAGCCGATATTCGTGTTAGAAATACCGTAGCAAACACCTATTTTCATATCTGCCGATCGCCTGTTGGGGTTAAAGAAGGCGATCGTCTGGCATATATCGTTGTTAGCACACGTCCCAGATTCTATGGGGTCAGAAATTGGAACATGCGACACAACGAAATTTAGAGACCTAAGTCTTTTAACTATGGATAATAAAGAACAATACAACCTGGTTGTCTTGGGCGGTATTCTCCATAGTCCTTAGTTAATCCTTTCAGAACACACAAACTATCACTGATTATAGACTTAGATTATTTAAAACACTAAAATCCCTAATGCAAAAAGCATGTATTGCTCTTGTTGCTATGCAAACAAGAATGAGCTCTATGGTAAACGGGTACTCGGCAGTTGGGAGCCGGGTACCCGGTTCCCATGAGTCGGTAAAGCTTTCTAAGTCTATAATCCTAGAGCCGCTGTCAAGGCCAGCTGTATATCAGAAGTAACAGAATGGTGAGTATTGATCGAAGGAGAAAGGTGAGATTCTGTTCTTTCAAACCATACATAAAGCCTCTTACTTTTTTTTAAAACAGAAGCTAGCATAACAAAAAAACTATAAAAAAAATCAGTGGTTTTTATGTGTCACCCGCTACAGCCATGTTGGAAAAATTGCCACTTTCTTGCACTACAATCTTAATATGCCACTAATTTTAATTTGGTCCTTTTTTGCTGGCATGGCTAATATCTGCCTCAGAATGTAAAGCTCAATTCTGCTGCCTAGCTACCATACTTCTCAGCAGACAGCCTAAAATGTGTTGTCAGCTAACCCTGTCCCCTTCGCCCAAAATATTTGACATGCCAACTTGGTCAGACTTTCTACCTGCTTTGAAATAGACATAGACAATTTGAACAGATATGTTTCAAATGCTCATAGGCTCTAGTTTATGGAATGCACTGTTGATTTCAGTACATTTGTCAATCATCTTAGTAGCAGCTTATTGAATTACCCTGAATTTTTGGCAACACATCCAAATTTCGACAAATATTATGAGACCTTATCAACTTTCAGTCAAACCAGAATGAGCTGTTTAGATATTAGACCATTAATAACACTTGATTCTGAATGCTCATGAGCTAAGCTTTAAAATGGTATATAATATGTTTAGCTCTCTGTTCATTTTCCATATTTTACAGGCTAATGAAAACCCCTGATAAAAATGTAACGCAACCCCAGTCTGTAAGCAAGACAATTTATAAGTACTAACTTGTACAACAGCTGGTTCTATAAGCATAATTTAGCGTTTCAATCTTTATTAAATCAGTCCGATTTTTAAAAAAGTATTATCGCCGCCTTTATTATACAAGATGTTAGCAGCCAGATTAAATAATCTTGCCAGATTTACTGACACAAATAACGGGAAATATCCCTGGGAAAATGACAACCAAAGTTCTTTTGTGGCATCCATTTTGGACATTATAATATTTCGCAGTAATGAATATTTATTAGTTAGCCTACATAAATATTTCAAAGTTGTGAAAAAGCAAAACTTTAGTGAATAAACAAATTTTAATAAGTAGGTCAACCAGATATTTAGAGATCGCGATCATATCTATCGTCTTTACGTACAGTGCAGCTCATAAATAAGTTTACATGTTTCCAAAACAAAAACAGAAACATGATAGTTAGTACCATATGAACACGATGTAAGAAATGTTCTGTTGAATATTTTGAACAGAATTGGATTGGAATCCAATTATGTTCAAAATATTAAACAGTATGTTTTCAGTTATTTCTAAGCTGTACTGTAGTCTAGTGACCATTTGTATGTGACCCTTCAACTCATGCAGACGGCAGTGAAAGCCGCGCTGTCACTGCCTAAAATGTAAACAAACAGTTTGTTCTCCATACTATATTTTACGTAGACTATATAAACAAATAGATTAGTTTTATTAATAGATTTATATTTAATTGCCATTTTAGTTAATTTTAAGCACCTACTTGCTATGCTGCTCCTAACATTGAAAAAGCTATATGCATTTGTGTACATGATCCTACATGCGCGTCTATAGACCGCGTACAATCTTTAAAGTCAATCCAGAAAGATATAAGCTATATATATATATATATATATATGCATTCGTATAATTGTATTCCACAAAGTGTGTGGTGTTTGATTAGATTTAGCCTATCCCTGAACCTCGCACCAACCATATATACTATTCATGATCTACTCCCACATCTGTTCATGTAGCCTACATGCACGCCGTAGGCTATATTGCCTATTGCTTTATTAGAATAACGTCTAAAGCACATGAGATGACTGAAAATGTATACCACTGGTATTTTTGCATAAGCCTACTTTTGCAATTCTCAAACCAATGTAATTTTGGGTCTAATTCACGTACACGAAACCCGCTGTTACTGTGACCACCAACAGACGAATGTTAGCATTATGATAGTCACTATACAGGTCTGTCTGTCAAAATAATGTCCACTTTTGCGATATTACTGAATCTTTGTGCAACTTGAACAATGTAGTGTTCATGTGTGAACAATGAATTGCCATACAACACTGATGTGTAAAAAATAGGTGCGTAGGTGCCTAATACACGCAGTAGTAGGCGCCTATGCTCCCTATGATTTTATTTCAAATAGTAATTTGACGACCCGCTACCCGGTGTGACGTCACAACTTTAGCTTGATAACTGAAAACGTTTGGTTGTCAAGATGGTTGCTATGTGCTTATCTCAGCTTTAGCCGGGTTGATTTAAAAAATTTAAATAGCATTTTGCTCTTTTAGGAAAGGAGAATATATATGATTGTCAAATTAATCAGAGCAATCGGGTAGCTAGTCCTCACAACAGCTTTATGGCTTAAAACTTAAATATTTTGAAATTAATTTGACTGGAAGCCATTGCGGCAGCAGCAATGGCTTCCTACCATGTAGGCAGCAATGGCTTCCAGTCAAATTAACTTCAAATTATTCAGCAGAATAGGTTTTATATAGTAAAGAATATACTTTTCAGGGATTTATAGGTGAATGGCACCCCCGCCTTCCACTAATTTCTAAACAAAGGAAGTTCCCCACCACCACCACTGGGTAATAGTTTCGGGAGTCCAAACAGGAAACATGGAAGGTTAAAATGGCTCTACATGTAATTTGCTTCAAATCATTGTTAACCCGTAACACTCCGATGTCAAAATTTTTAATTTTCAACTTAAATTAATAGATGAACGGGTGTTTATTTTTCAACAAATTTGGTGGAAGATGGTGCTGTCAGACACCAACATCGCCCACCAAAATTGTTGAAAAATATACACCGGTTTCTTTGCTATTGACATGGTAAAAGATAGAATATTGACATCATGGTGGTGTTTCGGGGCTTCCTTGGTACATGTTCTGGGAGTCCAAACATAAACTTTGCAAGTATAGTGAATGCCGGTTAACTACATGTAACTGGACAAAAAGAAATTTGGAAACATGCGCACCTGGACCATCAGAATGTCACCATACTGAACAAAATAAGCACGCATGATATCTTCTGTAGTTTTCCACGGCAAACCAAGCACGACCAAATCAGTAGTCAACTTTCCCGTCTCGAGCTTCAATGTTTTACGTGACGGATTCTCGGCAGCACCAGAGTCACCTTTGCGTTTGTTATCTCCTGGAAAAAGAAAAATATCCATATACTGTACATCTCCGTAACACTTTATCCCGTAACCCTTACTACTAGTGTCAAAATTTTTAATTTTCAAATTAAATTAAAAGATGAACTGGTGTTCATTATTAAACAAATTTGGTGGGAGATGGTGCTGTCGTAGACAGCAACATCCTCCAGCAAAATTGTTGGAAAATGTACACCAGTTTCTTTGATACTGACTCGGTAAAGGATAGAATATTGGCATCAGTGCGCTAAAGGCTAGCCTGGAAATAAGGTGCCTGTCAAGGACATTGTCAGGCACCAAACTGTCAAATGTCAGGCAGTCTTGCCGGTTCCTGACATTTTGTCAGGTACAGATTTACAGTCCCAGTAGTTGCAATGTGTAACAAAGAAAGTTTGTAACCAAGTGTTGACAAAGCTATAAAATATTCATCTACCTAAGGTGTATCACGATCATTATGACACATGTTTAGTTGCTTTTTGACATGTTTCTAATAAGTTCAAGTAAAGAACTCTGTGAAGTAGAATAATGTTGACAGGCAGCAAATTCTGGATGTCCGGTACTAAGTAGCTGGTACCTGACAAAGTGTTGGACACTGTTCAAAAAGTTATTTCCAGGCCTGTAAAGGTTAACTTGTGTCAAGTTAAACTTTTAATTGTCAAACTGGCCAAAAGGTCTATACAGAGGTGGTGAGAAACGTACATTTATAGGCCAAGAGAATGCTGTTTTTGAACAATTTTCTAGTAATAGTATAAAACAATTTGCCCTGTAGGTGGGGCTTAGAATACACCTTCTGTATCCTCTGCGTGTCGTAAGAGGCGACTAAAGGAAGTACGGGTGAGGTAACCCTGTAAGAAACCTCGAGTGCTGAAGACGGAAGTTCCAGGCCGCACGGCGCACTCTAATAAACCATGGATCCACGCACTTAACGCTTATGATCATGTCGATGGTCACTTATAGGACTGGCAGTATGATCAGCGAACGAAAAGAAGAAGTATAAAACAATTATCATCTGCAACATACAGGATGAAATATGGTAAAGATAGTGGAGTGAATTTGTTTGCTATTTGCTATGACTGTGGAGTACTAGTGTTTATCCATTTACTCCTGAATGGATGGCTTCCATATGAAAGAAAACAGAATTTAGGAATTTTAAATTATCAGTGAAATTGCCATTAGACCAGATACAACAAACCATTTCAACTCTACAAGCTAGACATGACATACAAAATACATCTCATCATGATTTATCAATATTCTGCTGAATATTTTATAATAGGTTACATATACCTTGCTGAGGTTACCTAATCCAATATCAACATTGAATCAAGTAAGTTTTAAAATGAGGCATTAGGGTTGCAGGGTTAAATGAGTTAATTTATATGAATGGGTCATGAGAACATGCTTAGACAAGAGTTTATTAACCCTTTTATCAATGAAATCCTAGTGTCTCAATTTGAAAACAACCATACAGTTAAGCGGCTGAATATTTTGAAATTAATTTGACTGGAAGCTGTTGCTACCTTAAGTAGAAAGAGCTTTGAATCAAATTAATTTCAAAATATTTAACAAAATATTTCTTACAAAACCTTGTCTGTATAGTTGAAAGTGTTAATAATGCCTTTAGTCAATAGAGGTCATTATCACACTATGGGGCAATTACACAATGGTTGAAACTTTAATTGTTCCTACTCATTGAGCACAGCTAGATGTCTGGATGATGAGAGTATGTACAAAATGGTTAAACTCATTCAAGCAGACATAATCTATCAAGGCTTAAGTAGTTCTACCCAGATATCAGCTCACATGAGAAACCATTTGCTGCCTAAAACAGCACAATTTATTCACTAACATTTTATATTAATAGGAATTTTACCCATTCCTTCCAGCTAAACGTGCAGGATATTTTGAAAAAAATGTCTAACTGAAATTAGATTTGTTGCTGTCATAGGGAACAATGACTAAGTCAAATTGTTTTCAAAGCAAGCCACATGATTCTATTTATAGCAAGAGGTTATATCACCTATAACATGCAGTGAAATGGAAACATTTTAAATTAACCATTTCAACCCTATAGACCAGATACAACAAATTAAGACGAAAAATGTCAAATTAGTTCCAAATATTCAACAGTTTAGCTGTATGGTTAATGTAAAATTGAGATACTGGGATCGCATTGCTGAGAGTTAAATGTGATTTAGAATTGTACACTCGGCTTCGTTTGAACAAATTCGGATCTCTATGCTGTAAGGATGCGTCCTGCCAAACATAATTGATATCGTCCCAGTGATTCTTGAGAAGTCGTTTAAAGAAAAAGTTGACAGACAGACGCCGGACGGCATAAGCTCACTTGGCCATTCTGGCCAGATGATAATTAACATGACATCAAATTGGTCCGAAGTAACCAGTGGTATTCCAGAGGGAAGCATCCTCGGCCCGCAGTTGTTTGTCATCAAAGACCTTCTAGTAGTGAAATCCAGGAAATCTCAGAATTCAGAAACGTTTCCGAATTAAGATAAACCCCCTTTCCGAATTTGGAAATGTTGTTGAATTCATACACTTAAATTTTCCAAATTCGGGAACTTAGATTTGTTTATCAAGGGAATATTTTGTTTGAGAAAAATTGCGTAGCAGTCACTGCTAAACAAATCGAATAATGCATAGCAGTTCATAGCAAACAAACTGTGTTGAAACTGGTTGGTGTTCCAACGGGGAAACCTTTCAAAACATGTTTGCATGATCAAAAACAGCTTTTTTCGTCTACACACGCTATGAGCAAGTGAATCCGAAAACAACCGCAAAGCATAATTTTCTGATTTCGCAAAATGTTTTCCCTATGGAATGCATAACATATGTCAGATTCAGAATATGCATGTACTGGCTCTGGCCAAGGTCAGGGAGTTTAGGAAACCTAAAATAATACGTATTGGCAGATTTGGCAATTACATTGATTGGAAGCTGTTGCTGCTTAAGGCAGCAACACATCCCAGTCAAATTATTTTCAAAAAAATCATTAATGTACCTCCCATGAATACTGTGATTTCATTGGCTAGGGTTAACATATATTTTGTAACTTGCCAACCTATCACATATCCCTTTTGAACTGGTAGGCTAAACAAAGTACACATCATTCAATACAATGTAAGAAGGCTGAATAGTGTTAGTGCTTAACTGGAAGCTGCTGCAGGCTATGGCAGATGTGAGCAACAGGTCCCCCTTAAAAACTTGCAACATATTCAACAGCTTATTAAGATGAAATTGAGTTTCTGCGATACTATGACTTCAGTTGAAAGAGTTAACAATTTTTATTTAAAAATTACTAATGGTTGTTTTCTCTGGCTTAAATAGTGAATGATAAAAAGTTTTACTGTGATCCGCGTGTCTTAATCGGCTCACGTGTTACTAGTTTTACTAGGAATACTATGAATGCTATATATATATATATATACTACTACGTCATTCATAAAATTACCGCGTAAAACATTGTTTATTTTCTTTACCGTCAGTAGTTTCCTTGCGATTCATTGGTTGCTCTCTATATATACACCTGTGCAAAAGTTAAGCACCACCCTATTTTTACGCACATGCGAGGGTATATTCATGTGCTATGAAGAAAGCAATAGCATAAACATTTATGTACCCATCCATCTTAGTGCAAGAGGTAATAATGCAACTAGAGGAATGCTGATTATGATGGTGGGGAAACACTGTATGTTTTTGTTTGAACTTGAAAACGAGGCCTGAATATGGTTACGTTGACACAACTGACAACTATTGCCCTACAGTTGACACACGTGGCTAGATTGTCATTAATGGTGTCTGAAAACGAAGTTTAACATCTGTGCACGAGTTTGAGACTGTCATTATTAATACCGGGTATATCCACCTTGTGCCTGGATGACGGCCTGGACACGATGTCTCATGCTGGTCACCAACCGACTGATACGCCATTGTGGTATTCGTTGCCATTCAAGATGGAGTGCGTCTGTTAATTCCTGTAGGTTCTGCACAGGAGGATCCCTCCTTCTCACCATGTTTCCCAGAATGTCCCAGATATGCTCAATAGGGTTCATGTCAGGGCTCCTTGCTGGCCATGGTAGGGTTTCGATGGCATTCTGGCGGAGGTATTCATGCACAGCTCTAGCACGATGTGGTCGGGCGTTGTCATCCATGAATATAGGGTGGGTTCCAGGTGCATGATTTACAAAATGAGGGACCACAACTCTATCCAGTATGGAATCTTGATATCTTTGTCCATTTAGTGTTCCAGGTACAGTCAACAGATCCAGCTTACAATCAAATGAGATGCACCCCCATATCATAACGGAACCTCCACCAAATGGAACTTCTTCCATGATGTTACGTTGGTCGTACGCCGTGCATCTGGACCTCCATACACGAGTTCGACCATCTGTGGCATGAAGCAGGAACCGACTTTCATCGGACCAGTGTACCCGTCTCCAGGATCTCATGTTCCAGTGTCTTCTTTCGTTGCACCACCTCAGACGCTCCTCTTTGTGGTGTGCAGTGAGGAGAGGACGTCTGACAGGTCTCCTAGCTTTCATGCCAGCAGCATACAGTCTCCTTTTGACGGTAGACATTGACACTCTATTGCGCGTTTCCCATTGCTGGCTGAGCACTCTGCTGTGGGTGAATGGAGATCTCCTAACAAGGCGTACTAGGGCTCGATCATCACGGGCAGTAGTCTTCTTCGGTCTTCCAGATCTAGGCCTGTCCTTCACCTCGTTAGTTTGCCCATGTTTTGCAATCAAACGACTGATTACAGTATGGTTAATGTTCAGCTGTCTGCCAATCTCTCTGCATGACATACCAGTGGTATGCATGCCTATGATTTGCCATTTCACACGATCACTTAACCTTCGTCTTGCCATAGCGGTTCACAATCAAGAGCTAATTCTCTCTGTACAAATAAACCACGGTCATGAACACAAAATTCCTAATCTTGTCGCCTAAATCTGTATGTAATGTTCTACACCTCAAACTGGACTTTTACATAACTGAACACGTGTGCTGTTTCCCGCCACGCACGGACATCAAGCGGCGTGACGTCATGCATGCATGTGCATTTCGTACTTGGAATTATGTCAGCTAACGCGGGGACAAAATGTATGGCAGCCTAGTTGTACCATCATGTTTCTACGTTCTATTGTTTTTGCTGGTGCTTAACTTTTGCACAGGTGTATAGTTATATTTATTAACCAATAATCTTGCGAGAAAGTATGTTCCCGACGTTGGAGAAGAGTACTCGAGAACACTCTCGCGCATGCGTCGATCTTGGCGACATGTCATTCTAAATCTGTCACTTACGCGAATCAAGTGCGATACACCGCCGTAGCATGGCTAACTATACTGTCGGCCTTGATTTGGGGATGCGCTAACAGGAGTTTAGCGATGATATAACTCAGTTTCCGAGACAAACATTGTCTAAATCGACCAGAATCAGCCTAGATAAACCTGTATTTTTTAAGTTTATCATAACGCTAACTAATGACGAGACAATGATCAATAGCCATATCCCCCTATAGGAGAATTTAGATTTACAAGAGTCTGTTACGAGCAATATGTCGACGACCGTGAATACCCCGTGATACATATTGCGAGTTTCCGACTGGTGTCCAAACTCAAAACTGAAGTCTGTAACAGTTTATTATTATACCGGAAGAAGGAAGCTGCTAACGCATACGCGCATCGCTAGCTTTTAGAATTTTGATCTATAGAGCGCATACTGAACTCGCTTCACCAGCGGTCATTTGTCCCATAGTGAAGGAAGGTATGAAGATATGCGCTCTATAGCTATATATGTCTATGGGCTATATCAGAAATCAGCCTCCAACATATGCGCATCTCGCTTCCTTACTAAATTTGAAAATCGTTTTGCAACTTTTAGCGACTTTTTATCAAAAATATTTCAAAATTAAGTGAATTGACTGAATTTTACATCAAAATTATGTATCGCAGCAAATAGCGAAGCGAAGTTGTAAATGTATAGCAACAGGTACTCATTTGCATCGCATTTTGCGATGCGATACCGCTCAAAATATTCCCTGATACTACGGCTGCGCGGTTTGGCTTACAGCCATATCGGTTCCGATATGACTTTTCATATCGGTTTTATGGACATGAAACAAAAAATTTAAATGATAAAAATTAGCACGAAAACAGAATGTATTTTCACGCTCTGATACATTCGTAACGTTTTATGCCTTTAAAGCTTAATATACCTTATAATAGCCATCATCGCGGGAGTGAAATTATTAATTAGACCGCCTAAATATTACGCACCGTTAAATAAACATCGTTTATTTTGTCGAAATTAATCATAAATCAGCAAAACAGGTTGCGAAAAGACGTAAATCACGCGATTGTAATTAATTATGATGTAATTACCTCCCTTTCTTCTTCATTTCCAATTCGGCCCGAGGACGAAATCATGCCGTGAAGAAAATATTAACTGTAATATTGCGATCACGAATTTCATAAGTTAATATGATATTGTGTATAGAAGATAACGTTTTAAAAACGGTTTGAGTAATAATTTTATTTAAAATTATATCCTAATCAGCAAAATGTATTCAGCATTATATTTATTGGCGAGATTTTTATGCATTCGGGCGATTTAGTGTTGGGACAACTTTGCATTATGTTAATTAGCCGGTGACGTAAATAAAATGGATGCCGTTGTTTAGAAATGTTTTCCCCGATACAAATTTTAATGACAAATTCACACATTAGTATTGTGTTTTATATTGCAAATTTATCTGAGACTACCAGAGAAAAGACGAGTGGATATTTATTTAATTAGCTGCTTGATTTCTCTCGGCGTACAGCGAGTTACATAATATGCGCAATTGGGGCCACGTTCAATTATTAGTTGCCCCGACCATAGCTTAATGGAAAGTATGGCCATTATTATTCATTACGATTTTCACGCTCGTTAGTATCCTTTATATTTAACAATCCTGATATGAAAAACCCAAAATATGTTCATATTCGGTTTTTCGATATTTATTTTTTATAATCGGTTATGAAACCGTCAGTGCAGGATATCGGTTTTAAATATGGTATCGGTATATCGCGCAGCCCTACCTGATACACGCACACAATACATTCACAGCCGAGCAATCCCACACCAGTTCCACTGTGCCAGCCATTCTTGTCCTCGCTACCACTGTGAATCATGGCAAATACAGTGTCTTAATTAGCAGGGAGGTCAAACCTACCATATATGGGCAAGTGGGCGGGGTGGCCTGATTGCACATCACGCTCGCTTGTCCTCTATTTGTGTACGTAGTTAATTTGCGCGAGAATCATGCTGCTCCACCCTCTTGCACATATATGGTACATTTGACCGTTTCCGCTAAATAAGGCAATGCATCGCCCATGATTCATAGCGGTAACTAGGACAAGAATGGCTGGCGCACTGGAACTAGATCGATATAAGTGCAAAACTCCACTTGCGACAACGAAAATCTGATTTATTTTCATTTCTTTGTTATGGTTGGACCTGTAGCAGCGTAGTTTCAAGGTAGACGGAACGTCATAAGCGTATGGAGATACAGTACTGCAGCTAATGGCATGGTGGGATTTTGTCCTGCGTGATTATAACGTGGTTGGACTATCATGTCAACGGTCACAATGGTATTATGAAACATGAAATTCTACTGACTGTAGGCCTTTATCAACCCTCTAACGTCGGGTCTACTTCTGTGTCATAAACAGTGGTGAAGTGTGCTACAGATTCAAAATTGAAACGCAGTGGTGGTCTTTCCATAGTTTATCAAGTCTGGTTTTTTTAATGTATTGATGGATGGTGCAGTGACAATATTTTCATCTAGACTGTTCCAATTTTCTTAGATTTAATCTAGCTCTGATTTTCTTGATTTTCAAGCTATGACCCCGCGTAACACTGTTTTCATCATAAAGTTGGATAAATTTGGATGTGGGCATGTCATAATAGTCGTGTAAAATTTTGTATATTTCAAGCATATCCCCACGCAGTATGAAGTAACAACAATGCTTATATGCCTGAAACTGCTACCCAACACTTTCAACGATGAACTCCCCATATATCTCATTTTCAACGTCACCACTTTGGTAAATTGTTGAATATTTTTGGTTAAATTTGTCTGGAAGCCGTTGCTGTCTTAGGCAGCAATGGTTCCCAAACAGGTTGACTTCAAAAGACACAACAGTATACGTTCGATATCACAAAGATTCTACTTTCTTTGAAACTTCTCAATGTAAGGGCTAAGCTGTTCCATCTTCAATGACTTAAATGATTGTTACGCGAGTATCCATAAATGTAGCTACGATCCCAATGCCTATAGGCTTGTCTAACCTGTGATCTGAATACTTGTCACTCTCCGAAAATACATGTCACCTGGCCTTACCTTCGCTCATATCTGTCCATGGCCTAACTTATGGTTACATAAATGCTCACCGCTACCCATATATGTCGCCTCGCTTTACTTGTGATCTATCAAACTCCAACAATAGATCTTCTCTTACTGTCAGACAATATCATAACTATGTCCATCTAATCCACTAACATTATATATAATCTCATTTTATTAGATAAACACTATCTCTCCATCACAGTAGCCAGCAATAGCCTTTAGCCACCCCATTTTTTGCTGTCCATGCCTGTCCGGTTCCCGTGCTTATCCTGCAACAAACCTGTCAAATCTAATCAACGTGCAATTCTATGTGACTGTTGTGGTGACTGGGTGCATTTAAGATGCTCCCAAGGGCTAACTATCACAGATTATGAAGAACTCCAGAGTTCTGATGAGCCATGGTGGTGTTTTCAATGCAACCAAACTAATTTTCCTTTTAATCATTATGAAAACGATACCGAATTTCTGCTTAATATCCTAGGTGCCAAATATGACTACAGTACATATATAAATGCAAACATACTTGTAAACCCATTCAAGCTAAATACTTCTAACCAGGGCAATGAATACACAAATTTCTCTGAAACAGATATTGATAATGAGGGTATGAATTTTCCACTCTGTGACTATATACTTCAGAAAGAATTTAATAATAATATTATCAAGAATTTAATAACTTTATGGATTCCAGCTCACATGAATTTAGCGTCATAGGAATTACCGAGACATGGTTGAAAACTGACTCACCACTGGACTTAATTAATATGCAAAATTACAAATTCATTGAAAAACACAGGCCAACTAAAAAAGGTGGTGGTGTAGGCATCTACATAAAGGACAGTTTACAGTTTAATTTGAGAGATGACCTGTCAATGATTGAAGAATTTATTGAAACTATTTTTATTGAAATTCCCAATGAAAAAAATATAAATAAACTTGTCTGTGTCACATACAGACCTCCTGGAAGTGACAACGACAAATTTATGAAATCATTCGAAAAAATTTTAAATACCACACAAAATGAAAAGAAATCCGCTTATATATTAGGTGACTTTAATATTGATTTGTTAAAACAACATAGCTTCTACACTCAAGACCTATTAAATTTATTTAAAATATCTGGCTTTTACCCATTTATAACGAAACCAACAAGAATTACAGAATACTCAGATGTATCTGACTTTACTAATTATCGGCCAGTCTCGGTACTTCCACTTTTCTCAAAACTCTTAGAAAAGCTGTATTTTAGTAGAATTACTAAATATCTAAACCAAAACTCAATCATATATCCTTCCCAATATGGTTTCAGAGAAAAACACTCTACTATGCTTGCCATTGTGGATATGATAGAAAAATTATCAACCTCCCTTGAGAATAATGAACATACGCTAGGTGTATTCTTGGATCTTTCCAAAGCCTTCGATACAATTGATCATACAATTTTACTGCAAAAGCTTGCATACTATGGAATAAGAGGTACTGCATTGAACTGGATACAGAGTTACCTGTCAAACATGGAACAGTGTGTACAATTCAATGGGGCTATCTCTGAATACAAAAATATAGTTTGTGGTGTTCCCCAAGGTTCAGTTCTTGGGCCCCTGCTGTTTCTCCTATATATGAATGACATACCCAGTCTGCAGACATCTCTCACTAATACTTTTTGCAGACGACACAAATGCTTTCTGCAGCCACAAGGATATAGAAATTCTATACAAAAATGTCAATAATGAAATGGCGAAATTAATAGACTGGTTTAAAGTAAACAAATTGTCCTTAAATGTATCAAAAACTAATTATATACTATTCACAAAATCTAACAAACTAATAGAAATAGCTCTCCAAAACCTCTATATCGGCAACCAGATAATTCAAGAAGCACAATATGCTAAGTTTTTAGGAGTATATTTGGACAAAAATTTTAACATGGGAAAAGCATATTGAAATTATTACTACCTGGGTAGCAAAAAGCATTGGCATCATTCGCAGACTGAAACCCTCTCTAACACCTAATATTATTAAAAACCTGTACTGCACAATGATACTTCCTCACATCACCTACTGCAATGCTATCTGGACTAATACATCTCAAGCTAGACTAAAAAAACTAAAACCTCTGCAAAAGGGTCACCACCGATCTTGGCCGCCATATGATCTTGGCTGCTAGTATACCGATCTTGGCCGTAAGTATAAGTATACCGATCTTGGCCGCCTATTATTGATACATTATTTAGATATTTATGTAGATTGTGTATAATAATCATGAGAACTATGTGAATGATTAATGTCGTATTACCGGCGATCTATATAAGTGTTTCTAAATCTAATTTTTTCCCTTTTTACAGGTTCGCGACGCGTGTGTCAGTCACATGAGTCTAACAGTATCCATAGATATCAGAAACATAGACCCTTTTATTAAATGTTATGAGAATTCTGTTTAATATTTTGAAGATAATTTGACTGTTTCCTCAAATCCAGTTCTTCAACATCAGGAGCACCTAAAAAAAAGTAATGATGATAATCTCGTTAACGATGTTGATGATAACGTGTGGTGACAATACATGATGATGATGATGGCAATGTATGCGATCTGAAAGGTATATCATCACCCAATCATAGGTATAAACAAAACATAGATATATAGAATACTAGATAGACCAGGCGGCCAAGATCGGTATACTAGCGGCCAAGATCCTACGGCGGCCAAGATCGGTGTACACCTGCAAAAGCAATCTATCAAACTATTTTTTTAGAGGTACTCAGCATACCTTGAGTTAGGCTCCATGGAAAATGTAGACTGCAGAGGCTTGGCAGCAAGACAGTTAACTATATGTATATATAGGACTATAACATGTTAACCTTATGTATTCAGTATTCTCATGTCCTATATTGTTGTTATATGTAGGGGTCCACCGCCACATAGGCTCTGCCTTTGGTGGACTACCTGTTGTGAAACTGTAAATGTATATTCTATATCAAAATAAATAATCTTTAACTTGAATGCCAAGGTCGGTAGATTCAATATTTGTAGGCGTTTAATCAATTAAATTAAATAATTAATGTATGATGTTGGGATTTTGTCCGGGATTTATTTTGATATTACTGATCTAAGAATACCTTTAGGAAAGACACAAACATATACGGAATTTCCCCACTCTCCTCCGTCTGGTGGGCATAACCTATCACTCGACAGTCGCACACCACGAAATGCTCCGCTTTCACGGTTGCGATATTTCAGTCCACAGGCGCCGGGAAATTGTGCCATGAGAGTAGGTAGTAGAAGCGTCCCGTCGAGCTCGCAAGGCAGCTCCATAGGCTCCTCCATTTCCACTTCAGTTACTTGAATATACATATCGGCCATTTTACTGTATTTTGTTTGTATATTTCTTTCAATTCTAATATCTCTGATGTGAACCTAAAATCTTTCTTTCTTTTTCACTGAACAAGATGGCGACGCTTGTACTTGGCTTCTGTTAAAAGACGGACTGCGGATTGCAGACCAAAAGTCAAGATTAAGATTCAAGATTCAAGATTATTTATGTTCGTATTTAGTCGTCAGTATTAGAGATTACAACAGGCAGTACACCAAAGGCAAGCCTATGAAGTGGTGGACCCCTAACATATACACATTAATTGCACAATATATTATGACATATATAATAGGATGTAACATAAACAAACATATATAATAATCATAATCATAATCATAACATGTACAGCTTTTTAGGACATTGTATCCTATTATCAGCTAATTAAAATTTGGTGATGAGCTACATTATCTAATAGTCATTTTTGGATTACATGGTTTATCTAGAGCTCTATAATTATAGTATACAGGATGTTGAATAAATAGTTTATCTAGTCTGGTTTTAAAACTATTTAGAGATGGAGCTTCAACAACTTCAGGCGTCAAGGGAGTTCCACCAGTCTATGACACGGTTAGAAAAAAAACTTTGTCTAAGGGATGTATTTGCTCTTGGTTTTAGTAATGTAAATTTATGACCTCTAGTTCTCTTTCTTGGACGGCTAATTAGAAGTTTTCTAGAGTCCACAGTATACAGGTTATGCATGTACTTATAGACATTTATAAGATCCCCTCTTATTCTTCTGTATACTAAACTTGGTAGTTCTAAATATTCTAATCTTGCCTGGTAATTTAGATTTTTTAAGTTGGGCACCATTTTCGTAGCTCGTCTCTGAATTTTTTCAAGTTTTTCTGCTTGTTTCCATGTGTTTGGTGACCATACAGGGGCAGCATACTCCAGGTGAGAGCGTATTAATGTTGGATAAAGTTTCATGAACAGGTCTTCATCTATATATTGGAATGTACGCCACATTATGCCTGTCATTTCAGGGGCGTAGCCGGGGGGGGGGGGGGGGGGGGTTCGGGGGGTTCGATCGAACCACCCCATTTATACAGAGTTCCGCATGTCATTGATAAAAACAGTGAAAAGTACTGGACCGAGTACACTGCCCTGTGGAACTCCACTCAAAACAGGTGTCCATGACGAAAAGGCTCCATTTACTACAACCCTCTGTTGGCGATTTGTTAAAAAGGATCTTAGCCAGTTTAGTAGATTACCTGAAATTTTGTATTGGCTTAATTTACTTAGAAGGCGTTCATGAGGCACTGTGTCAAATGACTTCATGAAATCAAGATAAAGGACATCTATATCTTCACCCCTGTCTAGAGCAGTCGTCCAGGCCTCTAACACTTCTAATAATTGTGTAACTGTAGATCGCCCAGCCATGAAACCATGTTGATATTCAGTAAAAAAAAAACACCTGTTATTTATCATGTGGGCTACTACCTTGTCCCTCACAATGCTCTCCAGTACCTTACAGGAAATGGAAGTAAGGCTAACCGGTCTATAGTTATTTGGTTGTCTTTTTTAACCCTTCTTATGTATGGGTATGACATGGGAATATTTCCAATCTGTCGGCACTGAACCTGTGTCTAATGATTTTTGGTATATAGGTGTCAAGGGCCTTGCTATGACATCCTTTAATTCTTTGAGTAGCCGAGGATGTAAACCATCAGGTCCTGGGGATTTGTTTTGCTTTAAGTTGCCTAGTTTTTCTTTCACAGTATCCAGATTCACTTTAATGTTGCTCAATGCATTGGTTTCGGTTTTAAATTTCATAATGGGAATAATATTTATATTTTCTTGGGTAAATATACTAGAAAAAAGTTGATTTAATAATTCTGCTTTATCTTGGTCTGTTACAGTAAGGTTACCATTTATGTCTTCAAGATCTCCCACACTTTCTTTTGTTTTTAGTTTATTATTGACATAGCGCCAAAATGATTTAGGGTTCTTTTTAATGTTAGTCGCGATGTTTCTTTCAAAGAGCCTGACTGACTTTTTACATTGTGCTTTTACTTGATTTCTCACACGCGCATATTTGTTATAATGATGTGTATCTTGTGTGCCCAAATATGTTTTCCAGTACTTTTCTTTTTTTCTTATTAACCTAAGTAATTGTCTATTTAGCCATGGTGGTCTATGTTTGTTTGAGGGAATTATTTTTGTGTGCGGTATATATATTGGCATTGCTTGACTTATACTCTCTTTTAACTTCACCCAGCATTGATCCAGTGACAGTCCTTCAAATTGTGTCTCCCAATTCTTGTCCAATTCCCTACATAACCCTTCATAATCTCCTTTGTCATATAAGAATTTTGTAACCTTACTTTGAGTTATTTTGGTGTAGCATATCAAATCAAAAGTAAAACAGATATGGTCACTTTTTCCCAAGCCAGGAAAAGTAGAAATATTTTCAAACATATACTGTTCATTTGTGAAGACTAAATCTAAAGTACTAGGTTCGTTATTTGGACGATAACGGGTCAGAATGGTAACATGTTGGTAGAGAAAAGCGCCAGATACTGCTTCAAGAAATTTAGATGCTCTTATTGATGGTTTACTAATTTATGGTTCTATCTCCCAGGCAATTTCAAGATAATTATAGTCACCTATCAGTAGTAAATGTGAATGCTTGCTTTGAACAGATCTTTTAATTGTATCCAGTAATCTGTTATCATTTATTTCATTTGAGTTTGGACTTCTGTATGTTCCCATTATTAGCAATTTGTCTCTTTGTTTTAGCCTAATTTCCACTACCACTATTTCATCTGGTAGGTCATCTATTGTTAATAGAGCTTCTACTGGATTCAATACTGAGCGTATATATATACACACACCCCGGTTTACTTTCCCCAGGCTGCTATAGTCTTCTGCATTTGTAAATAAGGAATATCCATCAATTTGTAATTCCTCTTTATACACCTTGAATCTGAAGTGTTTGGGAAGTACTTCTGTTAATACAATGATATATAATATTACGTGTTACTATTTGAACAGTGAACATAAAGGGATGGAGGGTAGGAGAGGGAGGGGGGGGGGGGGCGGGGGATCTCATCTATTATATATTATTATTATTATTATTATTTTTATTATTATTATTATTATTATTATTATTATTATTATTATTATTATTATTATTACTCCTATACAGTTTTACATTTGATGTTCTGTTCCGGTGAACATGTGCCTTGAATAGTTAGACTGCAGCACAGCTCATAATATGATTAATAATGCTAAACGAAGTTGGCATGCCTCCATGTCAAGAAGGTAAGTTAACATGTTAATTAGTGGGAAGTGCTCCGCTGAGCACTCCGAGCACAATCGGATTGGAAGGCACCGCCTCTTTGGGAAGCTACTAGTGATACCACTACTACCATCACTAGCTGCTGGTGTCTGCTTACCCGCTGGCATTGCACTTATGGATCGTGTACGAGGACGAAATTCCAGGATGATCTCAATTTCAATTTCTGTCACCAGTTTTTGCTCATTCATTTATAGTAGCAGCAGGGGTCCAAGGATTGAACCCTGAGGTACACCGCAGACTAATTTCTTGTTTCCTGAAATAGCACCATTAAATTGAACACATTGAATCCTGTCAGTCAAATAATTTTGAATCCAATCCAAAGCGATGCCTCTTATACCGTAATATGATAATTTTTTCAATAAGATTTCATAGTCAATAGTGTCGAATGCTTTAGAAAGATCAGGAACACCCCGAGTGTATGTGTAGGTCACTGGGTAGTGTCGGGCCGTTCCGATGACTCATGATGTCGACTCGCCGCGCAGTAAGTGCACGACGAGTGATGACGCTGGTTAGCATCTGGTCTCGGGGTGACGGACCTTGAACGAGACTGCCCTGCGGGAAACAAAAACCGGCTCCTAAGGCCGGTGGAACTCGGTACACTATAAGCACCATCCCATCTAGGTCACAACTATGCGCTTCATAGAAACAGCGTCCTAGCGCATGCATGTGCATAATGCGTTCTAACGAACTTAGTCGTTTTTCGGCACGCTCTCTCTCCCATAGGCCTATTTACGCTTATAGCTCTACCCTGAGGGGCGTGTTCAGAAAACGAATCCTAGACGGGCGGCGTGTAACCAGCTTAGCTGGTACAGCCGGTACCCAACCGGTCCATCCGAACTACACCCCCCCCCCCTCATAGTTTGACATCCGTGGCAAAAGATCGCGCATGGCAGATCGACGCACGGACGTACGCTAGGCAGGAATCATAGACTTCGCGGGTAGGTGCGTGGCCGGAGAGGAGTAGTGATGCATAGACGCGTATTCAAGAAACAGAGCACATAGGGGTGTCAAGAAGATGGGAGGCATACTTTTCAATTTTTGACCTGGAATTATTTTTCCAGGCCTTTCCATTTTTTATGTTCTTTTTATTATTAATATTACGGTGCGTGCTATAACTTTGTTTAGTATATGATCCTAAACAATAGCTCGCATGGGTGTTCCCGTTAGTGCGGATAATCATAATCTCCGCAAAGAACACTCAAACTCCAACGTACCACAATTTAAGTTTAAATATATATAAAAATATAATAACAAAAAGACAAGGTACATAAATATTACCTATGTAACATACCCTTATGAGATATGTTTTTATTAATCACACTGAATTACTTGCGTACCCCAGGTAAATAAATGGGCACACAACACGTATCACCAAGTATTATTATTATTATTATTATATATATCTAAAATATCTATTTGTGGCCCGGCCTTGCGGGTCCGCAACGGGCAGCTCCCGTTGACCCCATATCCGTCCTGGCGTCTAAGACAGGAAGAAAATTAATAAGAAAAATAAGATATATAATAATAACTTAAAACTGGTTTATCAGGCAGGAGTGTGACGTTATTGCACTGCGGGAGGTTGAATTCTTTACGTCGTACATGACGTCCTTACAACATTAGAGTCCGCAGTGCTCATTTTGTATGAGACACAACCGGACACCTAAAGTGTGCGGCTGTGTAGGATAACCGTAGTCATCCTAGGGACAGGATTCAATTGATCTAACATATATAATAAGAAGAAAAGTATGTGAAAAATAAAGTAATAATTAACACATTTCCACGAATTGCCTATTAACATTCTGCTGAATTACACATGATTATACCTCAGCAGTGAAATTTCCCCATCGAGTTTGGGTCCCGCGACTAACGGTGGTAGGTCGCGGTGAATGCACTGTCATTGCTTAAATGCTCTCATCATTATTAGTATTGGCACTGTCCGAAACATCCGAAGTGATGGTGGCGGAAATATGGGCATCCATGATTTCCCTCACAGTTACCGCTGGTTCCAGGATATCCGTCCGTGTAGCAGCGGCGGTACTGATGCAGTGGTGATGGGATGTGATGTGATGATGGCGGTTGTAGCTGGCATGGTGCTTGCTGTAGTTGTCGTGGTGAGGGCGGGAAGCTGTACCGTCGGCTGAAGACGTGGTGTGGGAACAGATATGGCAGAAGACGACATCTTTCGGAACTTAGCATACTTTAGCAGAGGACTAGCAGAATGTTCGGTACGGGATGGATATCCTGTGTGTGGGCGATCCGTTTCTTTCCTGCGTATGGACGTTCTGGCGTGGTTCCCTTCCTGACTGCTGGGTCAGAAAGGCAAGAGGTGGATGCTGAATAACACGGTCGGAGTTACGCTGATTGTCACAGGCTGCGATGGTCCCGGTCCTTCGTCTATGGTAAGCTCCGGTGGAGATGGAGACTGCGGATAACTGGAAATGTCTATCCCTGCAGGTGTCGTAATCACCACTGAGATTGGCTGACTGGCTGTCGCTGTCTGTGCATCTACAGTGGCGGGTGTGGTAACCGTAGCTGACTGGCTAGTAACTGGTGCGGGATCTGTCGCATTGGATTTTATGGGAGATTTCTGCTTCCTACTTTGCTTCAGGACTGGCGTGGATGAAGTGCTAGGTACCGGCGTAACATTTCCAGACACGACTGCGGGCAGAATTGCATGTCTGGCTGTCGGTACGTTACTTGCTGTAGCCGCGGGAAGACGATGTCCAATGGGATATCTACACATGGTGTTTTTTGTGCGGGCCATCCTCTCGGTCGGGAGAACCTTGACCGGGAGCCGAGATTCGAAGCGCGTGGCTAGAACGGCACGATCCTCGTTCTCTACCCGAGGAATTATCGTCACTTCCAACACACGATGATGATGCCGAAGCGCGTGAGTGATCCCGTATCGAGTAGCGGTGTAGAGGTACTGGCACGTCACACAAAAGGCTGATCGAAAGAGATGATCCTTATTAATATGAAGGGTGCGGTCGGATTTCCTAGTGAAACTTCTGGTACATGGCTCTCCGCTAGTCAACAATGAGTTACACGGGAACCGCTTCGGAACTGGCACTGATTCTTCTTCTTCGGAATCCGACAATGCGAGATCTTCAAGAAGTAACATCTCGTTCCTGCATGGTAGTTAGTTGCGGGAACTTTATTCAAAACCTAATGCCCTATCTCTTCATGGTTTATAACTTTTCAGGCCAAATATAAGAACAAAATAATAATAAGAAAAACAGCAGAATTTAGTTTGTGACACGAAAGAAACCTATTGCTATGTTCTTCCCAAGTGTCGAGTTTTGACGGGAATACAAAGTTTCAGAGCGCGCTTCCTCCTTTAATACTATTTGGCGACGTCACAGGCGGCGGATGACCACACCTAAAAAGTTTTACAGGTGATTCGGTCATTCTTATGTGAAGACTTCCTTGCTTTTTGCCTGGACGTCTTAGGAGCAATTCCTCCCATATGAGGGGAATAGTTGTAACTATAGGAAGAATGGCTCGTTAAACTTGTCTTTATTTTGCACATTTAACAGCCTCTGATCAACATAGAAACGCGGTACTACTTTGTCCTTGCGGCGCCTCACCTTTTAATTAGCATGGGGTGGTTTTCCAGGTTGGATGCTTATAAAGTTGCCTATTCGAATTTTAGGCTGGAGCGCCTGATGGGGTGCGTGGGAGCCAGCTGACGTCACTGGTAGTCTCTCGGACTCACCCTCGCCACTCCTCCATCACGCTGTGGTAGTGGCGTTTTAGGCAGCTCTTTTGTTTAAAGCATTTGATCCAACTCACTGGAAATAGTAGTAAATGTCACGTGGCTCTAAAAGGCACGTGGTTGATCGGAAACGTGTATGCTGTCTATGGCGATGGCAAAAATGCTGTTGCTGAGAAGTAGTCTGTTGCAGAGGCGAGAGATAAAAATACATATGTTACATCAAGATCTTTATAATGTCCCGTATTTGCGCGAATTCATTAACATGCGTCTTGGTACGTGTCTGTAATAGGTAGTTCTCAGTCCGTGTTGATTATAGACTGGAATGCACGGGAGAGAATTTTTGAAATTCTCTCTGTGATTTTACTGCAGGATTTTTGATGCCGCTTTACCGGCCTGTGCGCTAATGATTTGTAGCACGGTAGAGGAGTTGTGCTCTTAATCAAAAATTTAACAGTAAAGTTGCAAGTAATTTTTATGAGTGGTTTAAACAGTTCTATTCATGCGGTAGATCAACGTTACTGATCCCGTCAAGATAGCTGTGTTTTCCGAACGGGAGGGCTGGCCAAGCATTCTCCTCGATGGGTAGAACTATCTCCGTCCCGGCTTAGACCAAACACATTTGTACCATTTTAGTAATGGCTAAATGATTACAATGCCGTCGTTCGGAGATTGTGAATACAGTCAACCTGAGTGTCTGTGTTTCTGTCATGTTGGTGATTTGAATCTGTTATGCGTGACTGGTTCTCTGCAGATGGTACTTGTGCTGTGGTGATGGTGACACGTTTATTGCCGCTAAGTGCGGGAGGGGAGGGTTGCGGCATGAATGTCAACTTTATCGAACCCTGAGGGTATTTCACTCTATAATGGCTGAGCCCATGGGCGGGACAGCATTACTTTAGAGCGAAGATGACCTGGTGGATGCTGTCGTAACTTTGATCAAACCATTGTCGAATTCAAATTTTCGGTAGCAAAATCCTACTCGTGACTGACGACAATGTGGGCATCTTGCTCTCTTAATAATATTGACTGTTATTACGTGTAGATGACGTATGTAGTTTAGCTGTTTCCCTACGACATCGGGAGAAAGGGGTAGGGGAGGATGCTGGACAAGCGTCTCTCCTGTGACGCGTACTGTAGATGGCTGTGGTGCATTCCTGATATCCATATGATCAGTTCTCCCATAAGTGGATAAGAAGGTGTGTGCGGGAGATTTGTTGGTTGCGTTCTGTTGATGATAATGCTGTTGTCGGGATGTCCGGGCTGCTGTATGATGCTAATGTTATAAGCGAAGTGGGCGCATTCCAGTTTTCCATGCTGGTGAGCGCCAAGTCTGTTGTTATTTATGGGAGATGTAGTCTGCCGTAGGTATTATTTTTCCTACAGTTTTGCGCGGGAGGAATTTGTCGCGGGAATTCTTATGTCCCTACTGGTAATTAATTAAGACCAGTAGGTGCTGCTAAATGCTGTTGTTGCCAATGTTGAACGTCTCCGTTATGCCGATGCCACCTCCTCTGTTGCAGCAGTCTCTCTCATACCTGAAGATTGACGGTCAACAGATGACGAGTTGAGTGTGAATTGGACTGGGCTGGTGATGTCCGAACTTGGTGTGTAGATAAGGGACGCCAATTGGATTTGGGGTGATGGTGCGGCGGGATATATGGGTGCTGCTTGGGGGGGGGGGGGGTGGTCAATTGGTTTGACGATTTTGGGAGGTGGTCGGGTACACCTTGTTGTACGGTTCTGCGGTTCTAGACACGCCAAGGCTTCATCCAGCCTCTTCACTTCCATGCTATTCACCACATGTTCCACTCCACAGGAAGCATGGCTTGGGTTAGCCTCAGCTTCTGCTTATGGTAACTCTATGATGGGGGGCATAGCATGAAGTTGGTGGGAGAGGGAAGAGATCGGAGGAACAACTTTTCCATCCGGTCCCTTGGACAAAACAAACACAACATTCTTCAGATACGACTTCCCAGATCTCGTAGACCCGCACTGAGGAGGGAGAGGGCGAGTACATATCTCGTCATCGTCGTCAGCGTTAGCCGAGTGGTTATCCATGTTCTGGCTTGGTAGAACCGGGGCTGAACTGGCACCGCAGTGCTCTGCAGTAACCATGGGAATTCTAATTTCCATAGAAATATCTGTCTGGGTACCGTTGTCATGAGAAACGCCCAGTCCGAGCTCTGGTGCTGGGTCATCACTGAAACATGGTTTAAGTCGATCGAAGTGGATGACTGAGGTTAGGCCATCCGAAGCACGGATGTGGTAGGTCATGTCCAATGTCTTACCTACTACCACATAGGAGCCTTTCCACTGGTAACTCAGTTTACTTGGCATGTTTGCAGACCGTCGTGAATCGTGTACCCAAACCATTCTTCCTGCTTCATACGGATCTCCATGCACTCTCCGGTCGTGCCATGTCTTTTGCCGCCGGTGTGCAGTGGATAGTGTTTCTCTCACTAACTCATGGGCTTGTTCTATCTTTTGCCGCAAGAGTTCGACATAGAGAGATGGTGATTTTTTCTCTCCTCGTAACCGTGGCATGGCCAGGTCCAGGGGTAAGGCTAAGTCACGGCCTAACATTAGCCGAACAGGGGTGTAGCCCATGCTGGAATGTTCCGAAGTGGGGTAAGCCATGAGCACATACGGGAGCCGTAGATCTCAATCTCTACAATCAAGGCGTGTTTCCTTGGTAAGCATCTCCGCGAGAGTTCTGTTGAATCCCTCTACCATCCAGTCGCTCCGGGGGTGGTACGGAATTGTCCTTGTTTTGATGATATGGAATAATTTGCAGAGCTCAGATATGAGCCGGCTCTCAAAATTACTTCCTTGATCGGAGTGCAGTTCATAAGCCATACCAAAGCGGCAGAACACATTGCTAGCCAAGACCTCCGCTATGGTGGATGCCTCTTGGTCCGGAAAAGTAAATGCTTCTACCCACTTCATAAAATAATCTTGTATGTATTTATTTCCGTCATCCATCGTATTCAAGTGTCCGAGCACGTCTATAGCCACTCGCTCCCACGGTGCACCAACAATCTTAATTTGCAATGGTGCCATATGGTGTTGGCCAACAGCGCGTCTATGGTATGGGATACATTTGGCAACCCATGCCGTGACACTATCGCGAATCCCGATCCAGTGGAATCTCAGTTTGATACGGGCAACAGTCCTTTCCATGGCCAAATGTCCAGCGTTATCATGTAGTTGTTTCAATGTAAGCTGTCGATAATTTTCTGGATCTACCAAGCGGTCATTAAAGTACAGAACGTTATTTATTAATTGACATTCTTTGAACTGTTGGTAATAATATTTAACCGTGGGGGATAAAGGTGTCACTGATTCATTAGGAGGATGTACCCCCTCCTGAATCCACGCGTATATATTTCGTGTCTTCACATCTGTTGTTTGGTGGTGTGCGATTTTCTCCAGGTTCCACTCTGCGCACCGCAATTCGGGGAACTCCAGAGATGGCTGTGTTGACTGTGTCACGGTGTCGGCCTCTTCATGTTAACCCTCCACACCGATTCTGCTAAGGGCATCAGCATTTCCATGCAATTTGCTGGGATGGTGAACAACGTTAAAGTTATAGGCCTGCAGGGATTCCTGCCATCTCGCTACCTGGACCTCCAGATTTTTTAAGTTCCTGAGCCACCGTAGTGAGGCATGGTCTGTACGGAGTGTAAAAGGGTGCCCGTACAGGAAGTGTTTATAATATTTGACGAAATGTACCACCACCAATAAATCTCGCTTGTTGGTTGCGTATCATTTCTCCGTTTTATTCAGAGTACGCGAACCATAAGCCAACACCTGCTCTGTTCCGTCTTCAGTGACCTGAGATAGAACTGCGCCGATAGCGAAAGCTGACACATCAGTGTCTAAGATGAAGTCACGGTTTGGATTAGGGTGAGCAAGAATCGATCGGGGCGGTCATCAAGAGTTCCTTCATCACCTTGAAGGAGCCTTCACACTCACTTGTTCACTCAAAGGGTCGATCTTTCTCAGTGATCTGGTAGAGGGGTGAAGCAATCTCGCTGAAATGTTGGATATAACGGCGATAGTACTGGCATAAGCCAAGGAAACTCTGTGTCTCCGTAACCGAAGAGGGCCGTGGCCACTCTGTTACTGCCTTAGTTTTTTATGGCTGTGTAGCCACTCCATCACCGGATCACGTGTCCCAGGAACTCGACACTCTGTCTGAAATGACATTTCTTTGGTTTGAGTTTCAAATTAGCCGTGCGTAATCTTGATAGCACGGTGTCTAAATTGACTAAGGTTTGCTTAAACGTGGGTCCGAAGATGATTACGTCATCGATGTAACAGAGACAGATCTCCCATTGCAGGGTAGTCAATACCTGCTCAATGAGTCGTTCAAAAGTTTTGGCGGTGTTGCACAACCCATAGGGCATCTTGCGGAATTGGGAAAGACCGTCCCTACAAACGAAAGTGGTCTTTTCCATATCAGCTTCATCCATGTCTACTTGCCAGTAACCGCTAGCTAAATCAAGGGTACAAAACCACTTGGCTCCGTACAAGGAATCCAAGGCCTGATCTATCCGAGGCTCCCTGTTTAAGACTATATGCTCGGCCTCAACGTGGCGCAGGGGTGTAACCCACTGGGTGTCAATCCAGACATTTGGAGGGGCTAACCAGAGCATTATGCATAACGCTAATTAAATGACACTTGGAGATTGACTCAACTGAAATGGTGCTCGCCCTGTGAGGATCTGCCAGGCAGGTACAGCGCCGGGCTCCACGCCTCGAAAGAGCCCACCCTCAGCTACTGGAGGTCCCATCAACTCATCTTGTGGAGCCAGGGGACGAGGATGGAGAACTACTGGCCAACCGAAAGAGAAGACCAACCCCAAAGAGAACCCCAGTATCAACATCATGCACTGGAACGCAGAAGGTGTTACCAGCAAGAAATCATAGCTCGAGCAGTTCCTGTACGAAAACAACATTGATATCTGCTGCATCCAAGAGACACACCTGCAAGAAGGAAAACCATTTAAGATCAGAGGTTACCATATTTTCCGGTGTGATCGAAAAGGAAGACAGAAAGGCGGGGTGATCACCTTGGTCCAAAACATCGTGAATGCCAGCCAGATCAAAACCTTTATGGAAGAGGCAGAATATATCAAGATCAAGGTAACAACCAGCAACTCTGTGATTGACATTGTCAATTAGTACTGCTCTAATGACAGGAATCTCTCACTTGACACAATCCAGGTCCCGGACTGCCACTTCCTCATTGCGGGAGACTTTAATAGCCAGTCCCAGAGCTGGGGATACAGAACACTTGATAAACGAGGAGAAGACATTGAAGCATGGCAAGATGAAAAGCACCTTTTACTTGTAAACGATCCCACAGATCAGCCTACCTTCTACTCGGGCCGGTGGCAGTCGACAACAATGCCGGACTTGGCATTTTGTACAGAAGACATTCACAGAAACCTCAGTAGAGTGGTCAGATCGCAGTTAGGAGGAAGCGACCACTGCCCAGTCCTCCTCTCTCTTTCTGGAAGTATTTCAACAAGTTCACCTCAACATCCAAGGTGGAACTACAAAAAGGCAAATTGGAGTCTGTTCGGCATTCGTTCCAATGAGCTTACCCAAAATATAGGAGTAGAAGGGAGAAACATCAACAATGTGGTCAAGGAATTTAATTCAAGTATCCTCAAGGCTGCCAACGAAGTGATTCCTCGAGGGTTCAACAAAAAAAACTACCGCCCCTACTGGACAACAGAGCTGCAAGCAGCACATGATAAACTAGACAAGGCCAGAGAAGATGCCGAGGGTAATCCCTGTCATGAAAACCACTTCACGCTACAACAAACTAAAGCCAGGTATCTAAAGACCAAGCTGGAGGCCAAAAGAAGAAGCTGGAGGGAAAAGACGGCAAGGTTTAATTTAGAGAGAGAGACCACAAAGCTATGGAGACTGACTAAAGCACTGAATGATGAGGGTGTCTGGGGAGAGAAGATTACTCTTGAAGAAGATGGGCAAACACTGTCAGGAAAGATGGCTGCAGATGCCTTTGCGAAGGCATATGCAAAAGAAAGCAACATTTCTATACCACGAATGCATCAAAAAGAGGTTAGAAAAGAGCAAAAGGAAAGAACAGACACCAACACTCACGATGCAATGAAAGTTGACATTAGTTTAGCAGAACTGAAGAAGGCTATCCGCCAATTGAAGAAGAAGAAATCTCCCGGGTCAGATGGCATTACGAATGAAATGATCAAACACCTTGGTAATGCATCTCTCCGCAATTTGCTAGACATCTTTAATCTCAGTTGGACCAATGGAGAGATTCCTCAGTGCTGGAAGGAAGCCAGAATGACTCCTATTCTGAAAAAAGGGAATCACAAGACGAAATTGCTGAGCTACCGTCCTATCAGTCTTACAAACTGCATATGCAAGACCATGGAGCGCATCGTCAACCAGCGGTTGCACTGGTACCTGGAATCGGAGAACATTATAGTTTCAGAGCAGGCCGGCTTCAGAAGATACAGAAGCACAGAAGATCAAACAACACATCTTGCACAGGTCATAGAGGACACATTTCAAGCCAAGAAGGTGATGCTAGCTGCCTTTATCGATCTGCAGAAGGCATTTGACAAGGTGTGGATAGATGGCCTCCTCGTGAAGCTCCGGCACATGCATCAGTGGCAACATGTTCCGATGGACCAAGTCATACCTACACAATCGCAGAGCTAGGGTGCTGGTGGATGGACAATCTGGACAGAATGTATTGCTGAGACAAGGGGTGCCACGAGGCGGAGTATTATCACCAACTCTGTTCAACCGCTTCATTAATGACATTGTAGCAGAGCTGCCCAATGGGATCCAAGCAGCCCTCTATGAAGATGACCTCGTACTCTGGTGCACCGAGGAGTACACAACGCCTGCCATGTACAGAATGCAGCTCCCCTTGGACAGAATTACAGCTTGGGCTAATCGCTGGTGTATTACAATCAACAAAGAAAAATCATCAGCCATGCTATTCTCACTGTCCACCAAAACCAAGGTTGGCAATCTGACACTGGGCGGTACTCCACTCGAGTACGAGGACCGGCAGACATACCTGGGAGTCACCTATGACAGAAGATTAACATGGAAGGAGCACATCCAGAATGCAGAGGTAAAGGCCAGAAGAAAGCTAAACATCATGAGGAAGATTGCAGGAACAAAGTGGGGTGCCAATGAAAGGATCCGCAAGACCATCTACCTAGGTGCCGTACGACCACACCTTGAGTATGGATCCAGCTCATGGATGACAGCAGCTAAATCTCATCAACAGAACCTCGACAGAGTACACAACCAGGCACTGCGCATCATCACTGGTGGAATGAGATCAACACCAATAGAAAAAATAGAGCAGACAGGCATCCTCCCACTAAGCAAAGGAAGGGACTCCGAAGCACTGATCCAAGCTGCAAAGTTCAAATCGTTCAACAACAACCTGATGAAGATCAGGCAAGCACAGCTGTCATCAGGAGACTTAAAAGATCAAGTTTTGTGAAAGAGACAAAAGCACTTCAAAGGAAACACCAGGAAATGTTGCCAGCACAAATAGAAGACCCAAACCACACCCTTGATCCTCGACCCTGGGAAAACAAACTAGAGAGCATAGCTATTCGTACCACAGTACCTCATCTCACAACCAAAGATGAACACAGTGATGTAAGCAAGAAGGACCTGACCCTAGCCATGCTGGAAGAAATGTACCCTCAGGAGACATGGATAAGAATCTACACAGATGGATCAGCCAAAGATGCAATTAGGAGCGGAGGTGCCGGACTGCACATACAGTATCCAAACGGACAACATGAGCCAGCTGCAATACCGACGGGCAAACACTGCACAAACTACAGAGCTGAAGTCGAAGCACTGGTTCATGCAGCTAATACCATCAGCAGAACAGCAGACCCTATTGAACAGATTGTCTTTTTATCTGATGCCCGATCCGTCCTTGAGGCTATCACCAACGGTAAGCTGCCACAACTTGAAGAAGCACTACAAACCATCAAATGCTTTCGGAGAGCATTGCAGTGGATCCCCTCACACTGTGGACTCCAAGGAAATGAGGAAGCAGACAAGATGGCAAAGGTGGGTGCAGAAGAGAATCAGACAGAAAACATGGTTACCCATACAGAGATGAAGACTACCATCAAGTCACTCTATAGAACACCTCAATCAGAAGATGCCTACCATCATCTCTCGAGGCCAGAGCAAGTGACCATTTTTCGTCTCAGAACTGGACACAACAGACTAAATCAACACATGTACAGGCGGTTCCACCTTATGACAACGCCCGCTTGTCCTTGTGGCGAAGAAGAACAGACCACAGAGCACATACTTCAATGTTGCAGTACGTAACAGCTGCTGAGAGAAGAGATCTGGCCTTTGTCAACCTCTTTTCTTGAAAAGCTGAATGGGCCTGTGGAAGAACTGCAGAAAGCCACAGATTTCATCTTGAGAACGGCTCTCCAAGTGTGATACCAGCGTTCGAAAAGAAGAAGAAGAAGAAGATCTATCCGAGGTAACGGATAAGCATCTTTAACATTAAGATCATTAAGGCAAAACCGCAAGGTTCCATCCTTTTTGCCTGCTAGCACTACGGCTAGCCCATGGAGAAGCTGAGGGTTCGATAATACCAGTTCGCAACATGTCATTTACTTGTTGGTGTGCTTCTGCTTCTTTATGAACGGGAAGACGTCGTACCGGTTGTCGTACAGGGTGATTATTGCCTGTATCAATGGAGTGTCGTACGAGATGAGGCTCTCCGAGATCCATATCTCCGGAGTAAAAACTATCGTGATATTTATGTAATAATTTGAGAATTTCTAGTTTTTGTGATTGCAATCATCCAACAGTGGCACGCAGATATAAATCGTGTAGTTGTTCGGGTAAATCATCAGTCAGCAGTAGTGTTGTGTCAGAAAGTGCAGGTGTTTCCAGTGAAATTATGTCCACTAAATGGCCGCAGCATACTCCTGGTTCCAGGGTGATGGGATCTGCGGTACCATTGAGCACTCTAAAGGGTATCTTCCCTTTATCAGTGGTGTCCACTATTATGCGGGAACTTGCGCATTGTGAGGTGATCATATAATCAGGGTCGGGTTCCAGCATGGCGATGTGTGTGTTGCTTCCTAACTGTGGTGTGGTGGCCCATAGGATCTGTTCCTGTGCCGGCCAACCGTGGCAGTACTTGATAGTATTACTGCACACATATCGTATAATGACGATGTTGGTCTGAGAGGTATCCGTCGGCCATGTATGTCGAGTTCCTGTTGTCTGCAGTGTATGATGCCTTCGCTGGCACAGAGAAAATCAGAGCCAAGTGGGGCGTCATTATGAATGGAGGCGATGACAACTCTCTGAATGAATTGCATTTCCTCTATGTGAACCACACCGGCCACGGGTACATCTGCTCCCGTAAGGGGGGCGTGGAATTTTATGAGGTGGGATGCTCTCATACAAGTGCTGGTTAAAAACTGTAATAGAAGCTCCAGTGTCAATGGTGGCGCTTGTAGAAACGCCACTAAACAGACAGGCACATTTGTAGATCACTTTGCAATGAACCTGTAGAAGAGTTTCCAATGATGCTGTCCACAATAATGGTGGGGAGCAGCATCACTCTGTATATATTCCGACTGTCTCCGTATTGCTTCTCGCAATGTTGCAGGTAGCTGAGTGAGGAATGGGCCAGTTCGTCGTCTCCACTGGGGTGTAGGCTGCGGTGAATACGGAGCTGGGGGTAGCAATGGTAGTGGCGTTGTTGGCGTTTCTGTGTGAGCAGTATTACTATAGACAGCAGCGCGTATGGGATGACAGATAAGTTCTACCTGTGCATGCCATTTCTGACAACGCTTCATAGGATGTTTTGTTGAAGCACAAAAGAAGCAGCGTGGTTTGCATGGACGTGCGTTCTTCCGTCCATGTCGGCGCTTGCGAATCCATGAGGCAGAATGAATCATCTCTCCCGAATCGCTACTGTCTGTGGATGCGGAAGATGATGCTTATTGGGGTGGTGTTCTGCATACCACCAGGGGGCACCGAGAATCTGGTGTCTTGGTGGCAGGACGTGGTGCTTTCAGAAACGTGGTTTCAGCGGAGGTACTACAACCTACTACTGCCGTTTTACATAGGAAAGAAGGTTTGTCGTGTGTGGAAAAAGAAGAGGATGGCCTTGCTGCGGATGGGGGAGGCAACATAGGCACGGACATATTGGAAGCCGTGTTTTTTGGTGTTGGTGTGAAAGCTGATTTCTGTTGATGATGGTTAGTCACTGAACGTTGTTGCGTGAAAGCCGCAGTTGAGCTGGGAGAAGGATATGGGCACTGAAGTGGCTCCGTGTAATTCGGTATCTTTAGGAGTTTGACTGTTTCACTGGTTGCAGTGTGCTGCGGTCTGGAGCAGGCATTGTGGAGGGAGGTCGGTTAGGACACCGCTCCCTCCAATGTCATGGCTGACCACATCCGAAACAGGTGTTCGGTGACGGTGTGGTGCTGGTAGTGTTTGCTGTTCTAAAGTGTGTGGTGGCGAGATTGGTGCTGAATGTGGTTACCAAATTGGTGAGTGCGGAGATCTGTTTATTAATCTCGTCTATCCGCTCTCTCATGTTGCCGTTGTTGTTGTTGTTGTTGTTGTTGGTGCACTGGTTTCCGTGCCCTGGTGCTCCACTGTACCCTACTCTGCGGGCACGGGCCCTACCTCCAGGCGCTTGATTCTGACTGGTCTTCTGCGTGTCTGATGGTGGTGGTGTCTGTGCTGTTGGTGTTGCTGATCTGGGTGAAGCACTACTGGCCGGGGTGATAGCTGCACCCTCTATCTCATTGATAGGATGGAGTTGGCACCGGTTATTTTTCTCCCGCTCTTGAAAGTTCTCAATACGACCGTGAGGTTGCCGTTATTTGGGCGTTGTAGAGGGAGGTCGGCTAGGACACCGCTCCCTCAAATGTCCTGGCTGACCGCATCCGAAACAGGTGTTCAGTGGGGGTGCGGTGCTGGTAGTATTTGCCGACCTAAACTGTGTGGTAGCGAGGTTGGTGCTGAGTGTGGTTACCAAATTGGTGAGTGCGGAGATCTGCTTATTGGTCTCGTCTATCCGCCCTCTCATGTTGCCATTGTTGTTGCTGTTGCGCTGGTTTCTGCGCCGTGGGGCTCCACTGTACACTCCTTTGCGGGCATGGCCACTACCTCCAGATGCTTGATTCTGACTGGTCTTCTGCATATCTGATGGTCGTGGTGTCTGTGCAGTTGGTGTTGCTGATCTGGGAGGGGGGAGCACTAGTGGGCGGGGCGATAGCTGCACCCTCTATCTCATTGATAGGATGGAGTTGGCACCAATTATTTTTCTCCCGCTCTAGAAAGTTCTCAATACGACCATGAGGTTGCCGTTATTTGGGCCAAGCTTCCGTGGGCACCAAGAAATATTTTTCTTTCAGAGCGGGTTCACCGCTTAATGCATCGATGAAAGTATCGAGATGCAAGTGAAGTACACCCTCCGTATTGGTGCTCGGATATGCGCAGGTAACTAGCCTTCGAATTCGGCTAGCTAACTCGGGAAGCGTTTTTCAATCGCGTCGTCGAAGATTTTTAAGCTGCAGACGACTAGTTTCTCCGAGAGCTGTGTCGCCAAATTGCTCCATGAGTGCTCGTTCCAGTTGGGTGTAGGTAGGTGTACAATCCGTTCCCAGATCCGCAAGAACCTGCAGGGCTTTTCCCGAAAGTTTTGCTGCAAGATACTCATGTCTATCGTCCCAGCGGTTAGTCCGACTTATTATTTCGAACTGAATTTTATAGTTGGGCCAGTCATTCTCCCTGCTAAATTCGGGAGGGAGGATGACTCAGCCAAAACCGTGGGAAGAGTGAAGTGGTTGAAATCCGGGTGGTGCGGGTATCTGAGAAAGTGAGGATTGTACTGTAGTCGGTCATGGTGCCGGTGGTGGTGGTGTTGGTGTCTCCCGTCGATGCCAATGCCGAGGAGCTAGGACATGCGTACTCCAATTTACTGAGTCCACCCCGTTTGTTGAGCCATAGACCAGCATGGGTCTATGTACGGAAGGCGGATTGCGGTGGAGAGTGCATGGTCGTTCCTCCCGGGGTGAGGGCTGTCGTTCCTCATATGGCTGTGTTGCAAGTGCCTGACGGTTATGATATGAGGCATGACTAATATACTGGCGAAATGGTGGTGCCGATTCCTCCCGATGACTCTGCAGTGGTCCCCTTGAATATAGCATTTCGCTAGAAGGGGGCGGTGCGGGAGGTTGTCTATTGAAAATCCAGAGGGCAGGAACTTTACTTGGTTTTCAACCGATGGAAAGAAAGCATCCAGATTGGACAGGATCTATGTAGAACGATCATTGAAAGGTTACCTGTGTAAAACTAACATAAAACCAGTAACTTTCTCTGATCACAATATGTTTTCCATCACATTAGACAATGCTGACTGGATCAAACAAGGAGATGGATTTTGGAAACTAAATGTAGCGTTGTTACGAGATAGTTGCTATCGCAAATGTGTAGAAAGTTGTTGGAGGCATTGGCATGAAAAGAGAAGTTTGTATGAATGTATAACAGACTGGTGGGAGGATGTTAAATCCGACCTGAAACATATTCCAAGGCAGTATTCCATCAGGAAAGCACGAGAAATGCGAAAGCGTAAAAAGGCGCTTCAGCGGTCGGTATGTAAAATTAATAAGAAAATTAATGATGGAGAATATAATTATTACGAACTATTAGTTAAATTAAAAGGTAGACTAAATGAAATAGAGCAATATCAGTTTGATGGTGCCAAGATAAGGGCAAGAGCACAAGTGCACACCGAGGGTGAAAAGCCTACACATTACTTTTGTAACTTGGAAAAAGCAAGAGCTATAGAGAAATTAATGCGCTCACTGAAGACTAATGATGGTGTATCAGTGTCCTCAAATGCAGAGATGATGGAAACAGTATCCAAATTTTACAAATCATTGTATAAATCTGAGGCAAGTGATGAAACTGCAACTGGAGATATTTTAGCTAATATAACGCAAAGACTTCCAGTTGCATGTCGCGAAAGTTGTGACCAATCATTAACAATTGATGATTTGACAAAATCCCTCAAAGGTATGAAGTTAGAAAAGTCTCCTGGTTGCGACGGACTTCCAGTCGAATTTTATCAAACATTCTGGCACATATTTGGTCCAGTAGTAGAAGAAATAGCAGCTAGCATTTTTAAGCAAGGGCAGCTCCGTCCATCGATGGCCCAAGCATATGTTCGGCTTATATACAAGAGGGGTGACAGAAATAAAATACAGAATTATAGACCAATCTCTCCACTCTGTGTAGACTATAAGATTATTACTCGGGCACTAACATTAAAACTTGGCGCAGTCCTAGGCGAAGTAATTGATGATGATCAAACGTGCTCTGTACCAGGAAGAACGATATTAAACAACACATTGCTTATACAAGACCTTATTCAATTAGTTGAACAGGATTGCATCCCAGCAGCAATAATAGCACTTGATAACGAGAAGGCGTTTGACAGACTTGAATGGGATTTCTTGTTTAAGTCTTTAGACCATATTGGTGTTTGTTCCAGATTTATTAAATGGGTCAATATTTTATATACTGATATAACAAGTTGCTATTTAGTAAATAATCATCTATCTGAACCTGTAGTGTTGGAACGAGGTGTCAGACAGGGTTGCTCATTGTCTCCACTTCTATTCGTCATAGCGATGGAATCGTTGGGGGCCACATTGAGGCAACGTAATGATTTTCAAGGAATATGTATACGTGGCGTAGAAAGGCCACTAAAGGTGTCTCAATATGCAGATGATACGACTGTGTTTGCAGGTAAAAATTCAGATTTTAGAATTTTAAATGGAGTATTATCAGATTTTCAAAAGGCATCAGGGCTTAAAGTCAATAGAGACAAATTTAAAGAGATTATTTTTGGGCGCTTGGAAGGACAGAACTGACAATGTTATGGATATTAATTGGTCAGATGATGTCATAAAGATTTTGTGTATTTACTTTAGTAGAGAACAGGATGTAATAATAAACTGGGAAGAAAGGCTATCCAATCTAAAGTGTGCATTAATAAATTGGAAACGACGTCGCCTAGGCAGGACATTTGTCCTTAATAATTAAATCATATCTGGACTGTGGTATACCGCTTCTGTAGTTCATATGCCCAAATCAGTAGACCGTTCAAATTGCCGAAAGCACGTGGAAACAGAGATATGTTGCAACCAACATTAGTATTTAAGTCAGAGCATATAAAATACAACATGGCAACATTCCTGGTCTGGAATTATAATGCAAAGTCGGAGACAGACTCCTGTTGCAGATAGGCATTGGAACACATTATGATGCACGCCAAAGAACTGGAAAAATGCGTGGACAACAATACATCTACCTTGTCTACCAGCAAACACACTGGACCTGGCATGGCGATTACTCCATCGAAGGCTATGGGTCGGCCATCTGACGTATATGCGCAAAATAACAAGTACAGCCCGGTGTTTATTATGTAATACCGAGGAGGAAACAATAGACCATCTGTTTACACAGTGTTGTATAGCTACAGGCTTTTGGGTATATATCAATATGCTCCTTGCTAAGTTTGGAATCAAATATGTGAAATTAATGGCTGAAACAATTATGTTCAAAGATTGCTCAACTATCGGATGAATCATTAATAGCAAGGAGAAAGAATTGTTAGTAACCCTGTTATATGTAGGAGTGTGGGCCATTTGGAAGCATCAGTGTTCAGAGGCCAGAGATAAAACAGGCATACAAGCTATATTTCGATCATTGTTGATAAACTGCATTCATTGTCGTTACAGGCTAGTGGAACATGGAAAAGAAAGTAGATTTAAAGATATATGGTGCAAAACTGGCCTGGTATCAATTGAACATGGATATCTAAAAATAGCAGAAGCAGAACTTGTATAAGCTAGCACACTCGCTGCTTGTTGTATATTGATATATGGTATTTTATTTTATTTAATTGAGTTAATTTAAAAATTTTAATGTCTTAGGAGATGATAATTTTGATGAATAACCTAACCTTGGGAATCGGTATATTTAAATATCAATTGAGCATCGTGTCAATATTCTGGAGGTGATCCGACTTTCGAGTTCATTAGGTTAACAGAGTATGACATCTTACATATATACAATTAACATCCTGTTGTAAATGTTTACTGTAGGTGTATTTGTTCCAGGGTAATTTACAAAAATTTACAATGAAGTAAATATAAAATGTGAACACAGAGCGCCATCTATGTAGTCATAGTTTGTATACTTTTGCTTTGTGCATTTTACGACATAAAGGCTACTACGCCTGCTCGGTATTTAAGAATCGGCCAACTGGCATCAATGAGTGACCTTTTGTTACTTATGCGAGCTGCACTCGCCATTTGGGCCAATACTATACGGTGTGCTACGTTAAACTACATATGATCTACTTAGCCTGCTTGTCATGAATCGGCTCAATGGCGTCAATGAGTAGCAGTAACTTACTACTAATTATTGATGAGTCGCTTTACCACTTATTGGGTAACTATGTTCGCCATTTGGGCCTACTACTATACGGTGTGCAAATAGTAATGGCTTTGTTGAATTATATTATGTTATCAGCTCTTTATTAAGGGTTTTTTCTATGTAGTTATGCCACGGGTGTGGTATATGGTAATAGAGTATTTTAGCTCGCACTGTTTTGATATGTTAAGTTTGTATTGTTATTCATATACTATTAATAAAGCCTGCTATTTCACCCGATTTTTTATGGGGGTTTGCAAGCCTTTTTTAAAGGAGTTCCTCCGTGAGGTGTGTCCCACTGCGTCAGCTAAGCTGGGTATGCGCCGTCCGTCCTGGATACGTTCCATAAAGCACTCCCCCTGGGTAGAGCTATAACCGTGTATAAGCCTATACGGGAGGAATTCGTTAGAACGTGTGGCATGTATCGTACGTCCAAGAACGAGTGGCGCTTTTAGTGTGCCGAGTAGGCGCCTCTTAATTCTTAATAATTATTTCTTTCCGTTGAATCTGGTATCAATCAACACCAGGATTCGGCGGGCTTCTTAAATCTATAAACAGTTTTAAAATCGGTTCAGAAATGGCTGAGTTATCGCCGTCTTTCTCCATTAAATTATTCTCAAAACGTTTATGTAACGTCGCAATCGCATATATATATAGCGCTAAATAATCAGTGATTTGCGTACACGTGACGTACTACGTCATCTACACATCTATATCTATCATAATATTTAGATAGATGCGTATGCGTCACGGATTTCCAGCACTCTGATTGGCTGGTTCAGCTAAATTGTCATTGGTTGAAGCGGCCAGGTTCTGACGTTGCAGAGACTATAAAAGGGGATGATTTCTGACGTGACCACGCGTGCTGAAGCCAGACCCAGGAATTTGGCTGTTGGATTGGCTCCACGTGGTGAACGAGCTGGGCTTATCGTTGAGCTGCAATCAACCCGCCCTGGAGAGATACGGTTGGTCGAGTGGAGTGTTGATGCTACTTGCTTGCTGCTTCAATATGCTGTGTACTTATATCTGCTGGTGACTACGGCTGAGGTTGCAATCACGAAGGCGCCCAGGATGCCAAGACGAAGACGATGATACATGGAAGTGCAAACACGTGATTGCCGTTGCTTTGCTTTGATGTAGATGCTGTCGCTCTCTCCGCTCTTCTCTCGCCGTCGCTGTATGAACATTTTAGCATAAGTATGAAAGGATTTTTAGTGACTCGACGACATGACTTAAACCCATTTAACTCCCAAATGGCGCCACGTGCATTCAACTTATTATTTTTAATATCAATTTTAAGTTCAATTTCCCCCGTTTCTTGTTTATTTACACACAGGCCATTATTTTAATTTGTTTCTTCTTAGTTGATAGTATTGTCATTCAGTTTCATCATATTTTTTATTTAAATTTTCCTGATTTCCGTTTTGAGATTTTGTTGTACAGACTGCCCTCCACCCCATCCCACGTCCATGAGAAATAAAGTAATTCCCCCTCCCACCCCCTCCTCAGCACAGCATACAACATAGACACTAGCCAACAACAATTCATTAGGTAACATCAGGCAACACACTCCCAGCAACAACTAAATTTTTCGACTTTTTTCCGCTTTAACGCTTGTTTATAGCAACCCTTCGGGGGAGCAATGCAACCCTTTGGGGAAGCACCTCTCAGAGTGAGTCATGGCCCAAATACATCTAGTTGTGAGCGGCCAATAAACCAACTAACATTACAAATCGAGAGCGTTGTCGGCCGGGGGCCAACCAGTCAGGAGCTGCCCAAGTACGGGATCCTGACTGAATAACTGGCGCACCGAAGATGGAATTCTGCATCATCTCGGTACGTCACAACTCCCTATTCAGCTCAGATCACAACAGTTTTCGGGCCACCGCACCATGAATTAGATCATCATAGTGTAATCTGTCCTTGTTTAATTAATAACTGAATAGGAACTATTTAACGGTGGACCCTTAAGGTCCAGTTATGTAATTCTACATGACGTAGAGCCAGCGATGTTCCTCGGTGGATAACTTACCGGATCTGCCAGCCAAGCTGAAAAGTGGATATTCAACCACCACACTGCATGTCGTGTATGATAGTTTAACGTTTTGACCTTTGCTTGGTGTGCCATAAGAGCTATTTGACGCACCCCTTACCGTTAAACTTAAATAAGTATATCTTAATTACAACTGTATCAATAACCCTCTCTGTTAATGGGTTATCTTATCTTTACAACTCACCATCGTTATTACGGGAACTTTAATTTCTACCGCATTATTGTGTAGAACTTACTAGTTATTCAGTAGATTTACATATAACTATGTTATACTGTCCTGAGATCGTACCGCTACCGTCCTGGAATAACATACGGGAACTCTGTCTTGTGAAGCATCAGCATGAGGAGACAACATCCAGCTTCCAGACAACGTGTCGACTCACGTCACCAGAATAGTGACGTCTCAATTTCGGTAACATAGTAGCCCGCAACTAAGAGTGGCTACATGATATATCTTTAATTACATCTTTAATTATTCATTAGTCACTCGTTTCATTGTTCTTTAATTACCATATTTTCCTCTGTAAAAGGTACCGATGACTCACAGGCCCCTTCCCGGTCTTAGGACCGCAGTTTATAAGTTCTTAATTATTACTGTCTATAGTTATCCTTATTTACTGTAAGGTACTTTAACCAACCGCACCGTATTAGGTCTATCAACCTGTATTATTACTGTTCTAATCAATTCACGTACTGTCACCGTTCTGTATTTGGTTAGTTAGGTTAGTTAGTGCCATTGCCAATGTAGGAAGCACTGCGAAAACATCATTATTATTATTTCTCTTTATGTCTTTGAGGATATATTACCAGCACTGCAGTGCATATTTAGGCAACTTGGATATAAACCTAACGTTAGGTCAATATCTTAACTCCATAAGATGAGGTGACGGATGAGATGCACATCTCCACTGAATTCTGTACACATGTCTGGGCAAGATATCGGAATCTGCCATGCCCTTGCGGGAAGGAAATTTGCGGTGAATATTCGTCGCTCTAATCCCCACCGTAATGACAGGTCAATTGGAATAATCTGCCTGTGTAAAAAGGTAACCATCATCCTGTGGTGTTTTATGTGGTTACTGAGCAGGGCATCCGGATTCTCACCGAGCTCGGATGTTTTGCAATGTAACATGTATGCTCACTGTATCCAACGATAGGTAGGGTTCCCACCATTTGCCGCCTAAAATAGTTTGTGTCTCTAAAAACTAAATGGTAGGTTAGGCATAGAAGAAGGCCTGCATAAATAAAAGCTGCACCCACTATATCAGCATCTTCATAAGACGGTGACTTGGGAATCGTTCGGGAATCGGTCATCTCGTCTTCACGTGAAACAACACGCAACACTTTTAGTTATAGTTTCACCAGGATGGTCTTTTCTTTACAGCACATATGGTTGAATACAGAGTGGCCCTGTTTGGCCCTCTCTGTCCCTCTGCTTCTGCGGTGGCAGCAGTTTCCTGTGACAGAAGCCTGCGTGAGGCACTTGCACAATCAACTCGTCTTGTGGAGCCAGGGGACGAGGATGGAGAGCTACTGGCCAACCGAAAGAGAAGACCAAACCCAAAGAGAACCCCAGTATCAACATCATGCACTGGAACGCAGAAGGGGTTACCAACAAGAAATCAGAGCTCGAACAGTTCCTGTACGAAAACAACAGTGATATCTGCTGCAGCCAAGAGACACACCTGCAAGAAGGAAAACCATTTAAGATCAGAGGTTACCATATTTTCCGGTGTGATCGAAAAGGAAGAAAGAAAGGCGGGGTGATCACCTTGGTCCAAAACATCGTGAATGCCAGCCAGATCAAAACCTTTATGGAAGAGGCAGAATATATCAAGATCAAGGTAACAACCAGCAACTATGTGATTGACATTGTCAATTATTACTGCCCTAATGACAAGAATCTCTCACTTGACACAATCCAGGTCCCGGACTGCCACTTCCTCATTGCGGGAGAATTTAATAGCCAGTTCCAGAGCTGGGAATACAGAACACTTGATAAACGAGGAGAAGACATTGAAGCATGGCAAGATGAAAAGCACCTTTTACTTGTCAACGATCCCACAGATCAGCCTACCTTCTACTCGGGCCGGTGGCAGTCGACAACAATGCCGGACTTGGCATTTTGTACAGAAGACATTCACAGAAACCTCAGAAGAGTGGTCGGATCGCAGTTAGGAGGAAGCGACCACCACCCAGTCCTCCTCTCTCTTTCTGGAAGTATTTCAACAAGTTCACCTCAACATCCAAGGTGGAACTACAAAAAATGCAAATTGGAGTCTGTTCGGCATTCGTTCCAATGAGCTTACCCAAGATATAGGAGTAGAAGGGAGAAACATCAACAATGTGGTCAAGGAATTTCATTAAAGTATCCTCAAGGCTGCCAACGAAGTGATTCCTCGAGGGTTCAACAAAAAAAACTACCGCCCCTACCGGACAACAAAGCTGCAAGCAGCACATGATAAAATAGACAAGGCCAGAGAAGATGCCGAGGGTAATCCCTGTCATGAAAACCACTTCACGCTACAACAAACTAAAGCCAGGTATCTAAAGACCAAGCTGGAGGCCAAAGGAAGAAGCTGGAGGGAAAAGATGGCCGGGTTTAATTTAGAGAGAGACACCACAAAGCTATGGAGACTGACTAAAGCACTGAATGATGAGGGTGTCTGGGGAGAGAAGATTACTCTTGAAGAAGATGGGCAAACACTGTCAGGAAAGATGGCTGCAGATGCCTTTGCGAAGGCATATGCAAAAGAAAGCAACATTTCTATACCACGAATGCATCAAAAAGAGGTTAGAAAAGAGCAAAAGGAAAGAACAGACACCAACACTCACGATGCAATGAAAGTTGACATTAGTTTAGCAGAACTGAAGAAGGCTATCCGCCAATTGAAGAAGAAGAAATCTCCCGGGCCAGATGGCATTACGAATGAAATGATCCAACACCTTGGTAATGCATCTCTCCACAATTTATTAGACATCTTTAATCTCCGTTGGACCAATGGAGAGATTCCTCAGTGCTGGAAGGAAGCCAGAATGACTCCTATTCTGAAAAAAGGGAAGAACAAGACGAAATTGCTGAGCTACCGTCCTATCAGTCTTACAAGCTACATATGCAAGACCATGGAGCGCATCATCAACCAGTGGTTGCAGTGGTACCTGGAATCGGAGAACATTATAGTTTCAGAGCAGGCCGGCTTCAGAAGATACAGGAGCACAGAAGATCAAACAACACATCTTGCACAGGTCATAGAGGACACATTTCAAGCCAAGAAGGTGATGCTAGCTGCCTTTATCGATCTGCAGAAGGCATTTGACAAGGTGTGGATAGATGGCCTCCTCGTGAAGCTCCGGCACACAGGCATCAGTGGCAACATGTTCCGATGGACCAAGTCATACCTACACAATTGCAGAGCTAGGGTGCTGGTGGATGGACAATCTGGACAGAATGTATTGCTGAGTCAAGGGCTGCCACGAAGCGGAGTATTATCACCAACTCTGTTCGTACTCTTCATTAATGACATTGTAGCAGAGCTGCCCAATGGGATCCAAGCAGCCCTCTATGCAGATGACCTCGTACTCTGGCGCACCGAGGAGTACACAACGACTGCCATGTACAGAATGCAGCTGGCCTTGGACAGAATTACAGCTTGGGCCAATCGCTGGTGTATTGCCATCAACAAAGAAAAAGCATCAGCCATGCTATTCTCACTGTCCACCAAAACCAAGGTTGGCAATCTGACACTGGGCGGTACTCCACTCGAGTACGAGGACCAGCAGGCATACCTGAGAGTCCCCTATGACAGAAGATTAACATGGAAGGAGCACATCCAGAACGCAAAGGCAAAGGCCAGAAGAAAGCTAAACATCATGAGGAAGCTGACAGGAACAAAGTGGGGTGCCAATGAAAGGATCCTCAAGACCATCTACCTAGGTGCCGTACGACCACACCTTGAGTATGGATCCAGCTCATGGATGACAGCAGCTAAATCTCATCAACAGAACCTCGACAGAGTACAAAACCAGGCATTGCGCATCATCACTGGTGGAATGAGATCAACACCAATAGAAAAAATAGAGCAGACAACAGGCATCCCCCCACTTAACAAAGGAAGGGAATGCAAAGCACTGATCCAAGCTGCAAAGTTCAAATCGTCCAACAACAACCTCATGAATATCAGGCAAGCACAGCTGTCATCAGGAGACTTAAAAGATCAAGTTTTGTGAAAGAGACAAAAGCACTTCAAAGGAAACACCAAGAAATGTTGCCAGCACAAATAGAAGACCCAAACCACACCCTTGATCCTCGACCCTGGGAAAACAAACTAGAGAGCATAGCTATTCGCACCACAGTACCTCATCTCACAAGGAAAGATGAACTCAGTGATGTAAGCAAGAAGGACCTGACCCTAGCCATGCTGGAAGAAATGTACCCTCAGGAGACATGGATAAGGATCTACACAGATGGATCAGCCAAAGATGCAATAGGAGCGGAGGTGCCGGACTGCACATACAGTATCCAAACGGACAACATGAGTCAGCTGCAATACCGACAGGCAAACACTGCACAAACTACAGAGCTGAAGTCGAAGCACTGGTTCATGCAGCTAATACCATCAGCAGAACAGCAGACCCTATTGCACAGATTGTCTTTTGATCTGATGCCCACTCCGTCCTTGAGGCTATCACCAAAGGTAAGCCGCCACAATTTGAAGAAGCACTACAAACCATCAAATGCTTTCGGATAGCATTGCAGTGGATCCCCTCACACTGTGGAGTCCAAGGAAATGAGGAAGCAGACAAGATGGCAATGGTGGGTGCAGAAGAGAATCAGACAGAATACATGGTTACCCATACAGAGATGAAGACTATCATCAAGTCACTCTATAGAACACCTCAATCAGAAGATGCCTACCATCATCTCTCGAGGCCAGAGCAAGTGACCATTTTAGTCTCAGAACTGGACATAACAGACTAAACCAACACATGTACAGGTGGTTCCACCTTACGACATCACCCGCTTGTACTTGTGGAGAATCGGAACAGACCACAGAGCACATACTTCAATGTTGCAGTACGTGTCAGCTGCTGAGAGAAGAGATCTGGCCTTTGTCAAGCTCTTTCCTTGAAAAGCTGTATGGGCCTGTGAAAGAACTACAGAAAACCACAGATATCATCTTGAGAACGGTTCTCCAAGTGTGATACCAGCGATCGAAAAGAAGAAGAAGAAGAAGAAGACCATTCGTCAAGCACAAGTGGCGTGGCGTATGCCTCAGAATGACCAGACACGACACAGTAGTTTAATATTGATAAAGCAATGGCTCAGTTTTTCAAAAGTGAAAATTTCTTGTTTATTTTATTACTTGAGAGTTTGTTGATTTTGTCTCGGTCATCGCTTATATTAGCTTTGTTCTAATATACTGTATGTTATATAGTTTATATTTAGCGCAACACAATAGTTTTCTTCTGTAGCCGTCACCTGCCTGTGGGACCAGAGTGTGGTGGATTCCAAAGATGAGCAGTTGTACCACCACGTGTCTTGAAGGGCTACCACTCTGTCGTCTCAAAATCCTGCATCTGTATTAATTGGCAATACTAAATGAACAGATTTCTTTAGCGACTTCTTTTTGACTGTGCACAAAGTGGCCACTATAGACAGGTTCCTCTGTATTTCAATTATTGATCTTTACATAGTTTTGCTTTCACTAGGAGACTGCGAAGATTCGAGTTTTTCTTAAAGGCAATAACGGGTCTGGACCCAAAGGGTTCACGTAATTTGGTTTGTAATGTATTGTATTCCTCTGAAAATTTTCGCAACTTCAACAATTTTCCTATTGTATGTTAGGACAAAAGGGATTATCCCCCTTGTATCTGATAGGCCTGAGTCTACATTTAGGCAACAAGACCATTTTGTCTGCAGACATTTAATCCAGAATGGTACTCTGAGAAGTCAGCATTTTTCCGTTTCTTCTGTATCTAAAATTGCCGTCTGTTCAATTGGTAGGATTTTCAAATCACGATGGATAACATGGTCTGGCCGATTGAAATGCTAGGCTACACTAGTGTCCTCATTCAGGTGTATGTCGGATAAATGCCTAGTGGCACGCCCTCTGAAAGGAACTTTTGTTTGCCCTGCATGAAATAAGGTTGAACATGCTGCATTTAGACTTTCCATATCGCTAGAGTGCCTATGAAATCGAATCATTTGTGATTTTACTAGTCCTTCGAAAGTGTTGATGGTGAAAGGATTTTTTGTGGAGTAGCTGGTGTGAATCTGTGGGCTTGAAATAAAGCTTATGATCTAAATAACTGGATGCATTGATTTAGTGCCTTTGTAGACCGTTAGGTCTACGAAGTCAACTGAGCTATCACTGATATCTGCCTTAAGTTTGATATTGGGATCATGACTATTTAGAGTGAGTAAGAATTCTGTCAAGTCGTTTTTAGAGTGTGACCAAATTAAGACGATGTCATCCAGATACCTGTTAAAGTTAGGAGGTTTTTTATTGCACTTTTTAAGGGCTGCGTCTTCCCATTCTGCCATGTAGATATTCGCGAAACTTGGGCTAAAATGTTTGCCCATGGTGCAACCACTAATCTGTTGGTAGATATCTCCATAGAACTCAAAATCATTGCCTTTTAGGCTAAGTTCTAATAGAGACAAGATCTCTGTATTAGGACATTGAATATCTTGGTATTTCTTAAAGGCCCGTTGGACCGCGTTCATCCCCTTTTCAATATCAATGTTTGTGTACATTGAATCTACATCTAGAGTTACTAGGAATGCATTCGGTGGGACTTTGATTTGGGACAGTTTTGCTAGGAAATCTACAATGTTTTTTAGAAAGCTCGGGTGCCTGTTAGCAACGGGTTGTAGATGATAATTTAAAAACTCGCTGATTCTGTATAATTCAGAGCCACAGTCTGAAATAATCGGCCTACCTGGTGGTGTCATCGGATTCATCAAAGAGCTTATCGGTTTGTGAATTTTAGGCAATAAGTTGAATGTACGTGGCTTGGAATCATATTTGGCAGACAAGTACTTAAATTGTTTTTAGTGATCTTATCCTTTTTTAGTAATGCCTCGAGAATTTCATTAAATAAGGGATAGTTGTGTGGCCAAATAGCTTCATCCAATTTTTTGTAGTGCTTAACGTTATTCAGCTGTCTCGGAGCTTCCTGTATGTAATTATCTTTTGTCATTATTACTGTAGCCGAGCCCTTATCTGCGGGTTTGATGATAATATTATTATTGTTGGGTAAGCCTTTTTGTGCCTGGCGTTCTTGTGCAGATAAATTTTGCTTATCTGATGTGGCTACTAGTCCACCTATTAGATCTTTTATGATTTTTACACTGTCACTGATGCCTGGGTCAACAAGTTCCAGTTTCGGTTCCCAGCCCGTTTTGTCTACAAAAGGGAGAAAATCACTTATAGTATTACCGAAAAAGTTTGCTAATTTAATTTGGCGCTTAAATTCCTCAATTTCCCATGTACCATTATCAAGTAGGGCGTCTAGCCCAGTTTTAGGTTTAGGTTTAGCAATCTGTTAGTAACAGTAGGTTAGTACGTAATTTAGAAGCGATCTTTCTGATTCACAGTAGTAGTAGTAGTATTAGTAGTAGTATTAGTAGTAGTAGTAGTAGTAGTAGTAGTAGTAGTAGTAGTAGTAGTAGTAGTCACGCGTTTATTTAGCTCTGCAATTGCTGCCCGAACTTGCTAGTTTCTAGCGCGATTTTGTAGATAAATTTTATACATATATTTCATATTAGTATTTCCTTTCAAACTTTATGTTTAATTTGTAAATTCTTGTCTTGGTTGGAGCGGATTTTGTGTCTCCATTTGCTAAAGGCACTCCTCTTAGCTGGCGGATTCCGCCATTTAATAGGACGCCTCTTACTGTGGTCAATGCAATACATTTCTTCTCGCGCCAGTATGCTATTTCTATAGTTCGTTGGCTAGCGCATTATATTTTGGCAAGATCGCTTGAGTGAGTTGATTTTATTCCTTTGTCATTTGTAAGTGCAAGCCTAGTACTTTGATTATATAAATCTTTATAGTCAGTTGGCTGTCCCCAGTCAACTCGAAGAGACTAACAAATATATGACTGTAATATGTTAGTATGCATTAGGAAACCACTTTAATCGGTTAGGTCTTAGTGAACCACTTATAAAGTGGTTCGAACTAACAAATATACGACTGTACTATCTATTCGTATATTTGTTGGTAGGTGTCAGGGTTTCAAAAGGGGACACTATTTATTTAGTGTTTAGCTCTTTCCCTGACGTCTTGGTATTATATATTTGTATTACCCCTTATATATTGTAGTAGTATGGGTTTCCTCTTTTATTAAAACACCATGACAACCTCCTATAAGCATACCCTGAGTCTTAAAATCGCGACAAAGGCTTGGGGTGTTTCGGCAATTGAGGTGTATCATGGGATGAAGGATGTAGTTGGGGCAGGGCCATGGGTCCTTCAAGGTCTCATTAACGTTTCCAAATCTGTATGGAATGTCACAGTAGTTAATGAAAGGGTGAAGGAAATGTTGCTCGACGAGGTCCTTGTCGTGAAGGGTGAGGTGTGTAATGTGGAGGAAATAGATTCTGATCGTCTATTAGTCAAGATGTAGGTTCCATTAGAGATCCCAGATGAACGAGTTATCAATGAATTGATCAAGTATGGCAAAGTGGACAAAGTAGAACACGAGACCTATCCATTTGATCGAACCTTAGAAAATGGCATCAGAAGAATTTGGTTCAAAAAGGTAGAACTACCTCTCCCAAGTAAGGTCGCGATAGATGGTCGATTTATCTTGCCATTATGGTACAGGGGGCGAATCAAAGAGTGTAGAATCTGCTTAAGCACAGAACATCTTGCAACAGATTGCCCTAACAAAAACAATGTCTAGTTTGTGGATCATCAGATCATTTTAAGTGGCGATGCCCGCGGAACAAATATGTCAAAAATGGTGCTGATAAAAGTGCAGAGCAAGTTGTCTCTAAAGAGAATGTCATAGAACCGGTAGCTGCTGAGATTGTAGCTGAAATCCATGTTAATGGGAAGCACGTTGCTAAAGAAAATGTCATCAAACCAGTAGTTGATGAGATTGTAGCTGAAGTCCATGTAAATGAGAAGCATGGTGAAAAAATTAAGAATCCAATCGCTGTAGTTGCATGTGATGAAATAGAGGTTCTAGATGAGGGGCTAAGTCTTACTCCAGTAACAAGTCAATCCAAGTCTGATGTCAGAGAGGCTAATTCCACACAAGTTGAAGATGATGATCAATACCTTCTGGAAGAGTTTTAATTTAGAACAAGTAAAATTCAGGTCGCAAGATACTGAAACTAACTTTGATTTTCCACTGAGTACACTCAATCTAGACGATTTAAATAATATAGAGAAAGTAATTGGTGTCTCAGATCGATTGAGTGGAACAAAGCGACAGAAAGATGGAGAGAGTTCTGAATAAGAAATAGAGGAAAGTGATATAGAAGACGATAATATGTCAGTCGCTGAATCTGATATATCCATTCAAACACAGAGTTCTAAATCACCCGATGAAATGGTCATGTACAGGACAGAGGCAGGAGGGGTGTTAATTCCATGTGACGGCAAAAGGGGTTAAATATAGGCATCTGCGTCATGATTCAGATATATTAAAATATAAGCATTTGGAAAAAGCTGAGCTAAGTAGTGCAGCGTTTGCGAGTAAAATAGGTAAATGGTCTAAGAGAGTGTCGAAAAAACCCAAAATCTAGTTAGCTTAATAATGGCGGTTATACACATCATTTTATTACTTTTTATGCTAATTGCACACTCAATTGTAGAGGCTTAAATAGTGACATAAAGCAATGTCACTTGCTAGAGACTCTGAAAAACTAGCAGATTGACATTGCTTTGATACAGGAAACGTACGATAATTTCGAAAAGATTTCTGGATCCAGAATATTCTATTCGTTGTCTCAAGATAATAGTGCAGGCGTAGCAATTGTTATACTCCCTCATTGTTCAGCCTATGTAAATATAATCTCTTCAGTATCAGGTGCAAATGGTCGCTTGGTGAGAGTCACGCTAGATATACAACAAACACGTTTCACGTTGCTGTGTATATATGCACCTGCATCTCATCAACTATGTCGTAATTTTTTTAATGAGATGTCTACAACAGCACTAGATAACATCACTGAAAACTTAGTAATGGGTGGTGACTTTAATTGTGTCGTAGACTAAGAAAATGACAGGAATGCAACTTCAACTTATACTGATACATCACATAGACTCTTAAAAGAAATATGTGATAATGAAGATTTAGTTGACACCTATAGAATATCAAAACCTCATGGTAAAGATCTTACATGTTTTTCGGCAGATGGTAAAGTTGGTTCAAGGATCGACAGAATTTATGTTAATAGTTTGTTGACAGGGTACTGGAGAGATATTAATATTAAGCCAGTCGCATTCTCAGATCATAACATGGTTTGTGTAACCTTTGCCAATGCTGATTGGGTAACAAAAGGGGTTGGGTTTTGGAAATTAAACACAACACTGTTGGGAGAAGAATTTTATAAGGATAATATAGAAAGTTGTTGGCAACATTGGATTAATAGGAGAGCATCATATAAGAGCACATTGCAATGGTGGGAGGATGTAAAACTGGATTTAAAGTATGTTACCCGAAAGTATGCTATTAGAAAAGCACGGGAAATACGCAAACGCATGAAAGCACTTCATCGATCACTGATGAAAATTAATGCTAAAGTAAATAATGGTAAAGATAATTATTATGAATTACTGGTTAAAATTAAAAGTAAAATAAGAGATATAGAACAATATGAGTTTGAGGGTGCACAAATTAGAGCAAGAGCCCAGATGCATGCAGAAGGGGAAAGCCAACCCGATATTTTTGCACATTAGAGAAAGCACAGGCAATAGATAAGGTGATGTGCTCATTAAACATGCCGGATGGTTCAGCCGTCTTTACCAACAATGAAATGAGTACTATTGTATGCAATTACTATGAGTCATTGTACAAGTCAGAGGGAATTGATGAAGATGCAAAATTGGATTTGTTAGCAAATATAAACAAAAAGGTGTCAGACACAGGCAGTGAATTTTGTGATCAACCCTTAACACTATAAGATTTAACTAAATCCCTTAAAGGTATGAAACTAGAAAGATCACCGGGGTGTGATGGCCTTCCAGTTGAATTTTACCAAACGTTTTGGCACCTTGTAGGTCCAATGATGGAAGAATTAGCCACTGAGATTTTTTAGAAAGGCCATTTACCACCAACAATGGCTAGGGCATACGTAAGGCTAATATATAAACGAAATGACAGACGTCTAATTCAGAACTACAGACCAATTTCTCTACTATGTGTAGACCACAAAATAATATCCAGAGCACTAACATTGAAACTAGGTAGTGTTTTAGGAGAAATCATTGGAACAAGGCAGACATGTGCTGTACCTAGGAGGACAATTTTAACCAATACCATGTTAATAAGAGACCATATACAATTGGTTGAGAAGGATAGCATCCCTTCAGCTGTGATTGCCTTGGACAATGAAAAGGCATTTGACCATGTGGAATGGGATTTTCTTTGTAATTCTTTGCAATCGTTTGGGTTAGGCTCAAACTTTATTAAATGGGTTAAGATTTTATATACGGATATCAAGAGTAGCTATTTAGTGAACAATCAATTATCCAGAGAAATTGTCTTAGAACGTGGTGTTAGACAGGGGTGTTCCATATCGCCATTATTATTTGTTATTGTGATGGAATCCCTTGGCATAGCATTGAGGCAAAATAATAACTTTCAAGGCATATGTATTCCTGGCATAGAAAGACCACTTAAGCTGTCACAATATGCTGATGACACAACTGTGTTTGCTAGTTCAAACAATGATTTTGCAATTTTAAACCACGTACTAGAAAAGTTCCAAAATGCATCTGGTTTGAAAATCAATAAAGGAAAATCCAAAGGAGTATTTTTGGGGCCATGGAAAGAGCGGAATGACCAGCCACTTGTAATCAATTGGTCTAATGATACCATTAAGATTTTAGGCATCTATTTTAGCAGGAAACCGAATACAACACAAAATTGGAATGAACGAGTATCTAAGCTTAAGAGAATATTAGCAAATTGGAAGCATCGTCGTCTTTCAAGTTTTGGCAGAGTGTTTGTTGTCAACAACTTGGCATTATCTGGGCTATGGCATACAGCATATGTTGTACACATGCCAAAACATGTAGAAAATGATGTTAATGAGTTGATATTGTCATTCATATGGGAAGAAAAGAATCATTTAGTTTCCTATCGTGTTCTCAATAATGCTAAGTTAGAAGGAGGACTTGATTTAATTGATATTAAAGTGAAATGTGTTTCTTTAAGATTAAAATTTGTGCATGATCTTATTACATCAGATGAGATGTGGGCATTGTGTTTCACGAGCTCTCATGGAGAGAATTGTAGAACCATTTCTGGCGGAGCATGTTTTTACCTCAAAGAAGCCACATCCGAATAGCCAAATGATACCAGATGTGTTTAAAGATCAAGTTAAGGAGTTAGAAATATTTGACAGATACATGCCTCCACCTACGTGCTGGAAGGAAGTACTAGAACAGCAATTGTGGGGCAATAGTAATATATGTTATAACAATGCAGTACTTTGTCTACCATCCTTTGCAAAATATGGCATTCAACATTTATCTGATATGATACACCCTCAAACACGTAGATGGATTTCAATGCAAGAAGTAGCTAGAAAAACACATATGAGGCATATAGATGTCCAGCGGTTGCTAAATAAAATAAAACATCCTGTACCAATTGAATGGTTTCGTCTGCCAAATGTAAATAATAATAGTTTGACTCCACAACCTGCATTAGTTCTTGATGATGAGATGTTAAAATACAAGATGAGATCCAAGGAATGGTACCATATTATGAGACAAGTAACACCTCCCATAGCAATTAGGAGATGGGATGACTCAAGCTATAAACCATCCAGTTGGAAATATGTATGGAAAATCTTACATTCTCCATACATACCAAATATGGCTCGTGATTTATTGTGGCGATTAATACATCGACGGCTATGGATGGGACACTTGACATACAAGTGCAATATTACGACTTCTGATAGGTGTTAATTATGTCAAACAGACGAGGAAACAATCGAGCATTTATTTGCAGAATGTCCAATATCGTCACAATTTTGGGACTATATCAGCCAAATCTTGGCACAATTTGGAGCGAAGCCCATTGTTCTAGATATGCATGTAGTCTTATTTCAAGAATTTGGATCAAGCGGTGTAAATATCATAAAGTCTGAAAGGACTATTTTAATAACAATACTAACCATAGGTGTCTGGGCCATTTGGAAACATCGGTGTGCACAGACGAAAAATCCATCCATGGGCAATCACAATAGAGCAATAAAGGCAATATTTCGTTCATTGCTGCTGAATCATATTCCTTGCGAATATTTTAGACTAAAGCAGCATGGTAAAGAAAAAGTATTCAAGGACATATGGTGCAAAACAAACATAGTTTCAATGGAGTTGGGAACTGTAAAAATAAATGAGCCTGCACTAGCTTAAATCATTTAATTACTACAGCTGATTTATCTGTGTCTTTTTAATTAATCTGTGTCCTGTAATTCATTTTAGTCTGCACTTTGATATTGTTATGTTTAATAATTCATGTTAACAAATAAACAGACTGGGGTAATTTAATAATCAATCGATAAAGTAAGTTGCCATTGAATTATAAAATCGTCTTGGGTAATTTTAGAAACTTGCACAGGGTTTTATAGGGTTATTTGTTCCTGGGTAATTTACAAAACCTTACAACAAAGTAAATCAAAAATGTAAACAAGAGAGCCATCTATTTCCATCTATTTTTCTGTAATTTTTCTGCTGACTATATATGTTATGCTACCCAAATGCTACTACGCCCGCTGATCTTTAAAGAATCAGCCCACTGGCGTCAATGATTGACTTATTTGTCATTGATTGACGAGGCACTTTTCATTTGTTGGATAGTTGCACTCGCCACACGGGTCTACTACTACACCTGGGTTGACTAGTAATGCCTTTGTTAAGTTTTGTTTTGCTATCGGATCTTTATCAGCCTATTGCTTTGTATCTATACTATCTATAGATTGTATTAATGCTCATTATTTATCTTTTGTTTTGGTGTAATATTAATCAGGCTTACTAGTTCACCAGGTTTTTTTCTGGGGGTTTGCAAGCCTTTTTAAAGCAGTTCCTCCGTGAAGTTTGTCCGACTGCGTCAGCATCGGATTTTCAACAAAATAAAAATGTAGTAGTAGAAGTCGTAGTGCTAGATGCAGCGGTAGTAGATTGCAAACCCTCGCAAACCCTTTTTTGACACATTGCAGAGATTTTCTAGACCACATCCAAAGATGGCCTTTCTATTGTTTAAAATAAATAGTTTCCAAGGTACCCATGATCCAACATAATTTGATCCTATCCGGATCCTGGTGTGTATCTGGATCATGGCTAAGACATGGAAATCCGCTTGGATGGTAATTAAGTTCCTTTGCTGTGTTGTAATTTATTCCAAATCTGATCATTAGTTTTTATGCTACAGCGTATGACAGGCACGCACGCTAGCACACACGCACGGACGCACGCACGCATTCACATGCGCATGCACGCATGTGCGCACGCACCCACAGACTAATACCATGTTCCCATTATGCGTCGAGCAGAATTATACTGCGTACGCGTGTGTCTGTCTTTTCAATTGTAATTTGTAAGTTACCAAGAAAATCATTTATTTAGAACGTTTTCAGCAACGGTTTATTAAATTGTTCACATCACCACTTGGCAATCGGATTCGGCATTCCAAAACTGCTGCAAATCGTGTGCCGGGCTATGTTCATCCGGTTTTAACTGGTTCAGTCTTTCACAAAGTGGAGCCCATATCGCGTCACTAAGATACTGAATACGATAATCTATGTAATAGTCTCGCCTCCATTCATGATACTCCAAGTACGCGGTCTTATTCCACGTTAAATAGTGTAAGTAAATCCCAAGCTGGCGAGGGCTTGTAAAATCCTCAGTGAAAATGAACGAGTTTGGCGGAAGTAGTCTTTCATAGTCTTCCCGACGTGCACCACGAACAACTGGCACGCTTCCGATTCCCAGGGCATTCATGAATGGCTTTTCGCTGACATATTCGCGACAGTTGCTGTTTTCAAACGCCAGTACAAACAGATAATCTCTAAGAGCAGGACATGGTCCATAGGGAATCTCCATGAAGTTTTTAACCGGGCATTTCCGCCCACATTTGCCAAATACCAACACTCGAACTGTGCGTTGGAGTTCATGGACGTATTTCAGGCGGCCATTGTGAACAGACGCGTGGCTGGGAATAATAATAATAATAATAATAATAATAATAATAATAATAATAATAATAATAATAATAATAATAATTCGTCACGAACGGTTAAATGTGCATATCCACACCAAATTGCTTGAAAATTAAATTGTTGAAATTATATACCTTTATAGGCTCAGATTGTGTAGACCCTACCTCAATGTAATGAAATGAAATGAATCTTGACATATGATGATTTGATTCCATATAAATAAATTTCATAGATTTGGTTGTGAATTTGAATTATGGACTCGTGCCTCTAATTCAATTTGACAACTTAAAAAAATATATTAATTTATACGTAATGAAATCATCAAATGCCAAGATTTATTTCGTTCCATTACGACACATAATTTTTAATAATAATTATGTAACACGAGGCACATAATTTAAGCCTCTAAAAGTATATAATTTTAACAATTTTATTTTGAACCATTCTGCTGTGAATATACACCTTTAACTGACGACGGACTAAACGTTGTTGTACAAATTATATGTGCTTACTATTTACTAAACATGCTGTTTAATATTTCGAAACTAATTTGACTGGGCGTTGTTGCTACAACAGCACCCAGTCAGATTAGTTTCAACAGCTTACCTGCATAATTTTCCGGAAATTGATAGTCAGCTAGTTCGTGGATCGATCGATCCCAGCACGGGCGAAGTATGGGTGGAGCTTAACTAGAGATGGGCGGGGCATAGCGCAAACTGGATTCCTTTAAATTTTAAGACACATGTCCCGAACCAAAATATTATGTGTTTAACAAGCTCAATGTAAAATGAAAAATAAAATGGCCACACAAATATACAAAATTTCGTAAAACCGGACTTATTAAAGGTGCATATTCACAGCAGAATGGGTAAAAAAAAGTTAAAATTATTTACTTTTAGATGCTTAAACTGTGTGCCCAGATGAAATGAAACGAAATTCGATTTCATTACGCATAAATTGACATCATTTTTAAGTTATCAAATTGAATTAGAGGAAAGAGCCCATAATTCAAATTCAAGACTAAATCTGCTAAAGTTGCTTTTATCATATAAACAAGCCTTCTAGCCCGTTCCATATTTTTCGATATGAGCACACATGCCATATTCAACGGAGTATTTTCATTGGCTGTTGGGTGCGCAACCCATTTAAATTGACCAGTTAAAACATGGATTGACGAGAGCGTGACGCGTATGGACAACTACACGGTACTGTTTTAATACGATTTGTTTACTACGATTTGTCATTCATGAAAACGTCATCGCAAAATGTCATCGTTTGACAGTTTATCAGTCGGCAACGAAGTAACGATTGATGGCCGTGGCTATAATTTTCAATGACCAGTTAAAATACTATTTAACGGCTGACATCGCCAGATTTTGTGTTTGTCACTATATTTTGCTGCGCATTCAGTATCCGTATCAAGTAGTGGTGCTTCACAGCGGCGGTATCGATTTCACGAAAATCAACAATGAGAAATCAGATAAAAGTCACATCAGCAACTATTGTCAAATATTTCAAAATTACAGTTTATATGATAAATAAAATCTTAAACTCGGTTACTTTGCATATCACTATTATGAACCTCGTTGAAAATTATCGATTTTGCACTCGCTAAAGCTCGTGCAAATTGATAATTTCCAACTCGGTCCATAATAGTGATATGAAAAGTGGCCTCGTTCCAGATTCTCTATATATAATATTGAGTTTGGTCAAATCATACACGTGTCAATAACAGAAACTATTAGCCAATTCAAGATGTTATTAACCTCTTTTGTTGACCAAACTCGACGCCTGCCACCGCAAACACGTACGCGCCATCACTGGACACCGATGGCCAGACAGCATAATTTCCAACGATGCACTATACAAGATGTGTAATACGTCGCCGCTGTCTGTAAAAGTCGCCCAGCAAAGATGGTCCATGTTTGGCAATGTACCAAGGATGCCAGTAGACACACCAGCACAGAGAGCCTTGGAATTCGCCCTACTCGGAGCCAGCAAATACAGAGCCGGGAGAGGACATCACTGCATAAATCTGGTACGCGTGCTAAGAGGTGCCCTCAAGAAAGCAGGATTCGGTACACTCAAGTCAAGAATGGACCTGAGGAAGCTAAGGATGTTGGCTGAGTACAAGACACAGTGGGCAAAAGCGAAGAAGGACTGATTGCAGCTGTAGGGTGTTTCTACTACTACAGCCGCAGAATACAGTAATCATACATACTCAATTTAAGCCTCTAAAAATAAACAATTTAATTTTCAAGCATTTTGGTGTGAATATGAAGCTTTAATAACTGTTGTGTATTAAAACACGATACACCTTTAACCCCATTTGAAGTTACAATGCGAGAATTGTCATGTTGAATATTCTGATGATAATTAGACCGGGAGCTGTTGCTGCATATGGCTTCCTGTCAAATTAGCTTCAAAATATTCACCAGCTTACATTTATAGGTGTTTTGAAATTGAGATTCTGGTCATTTTTTGTTGTAAAATACTACTTTTCTCACGCTTTCGGGATTACAATGGAAAATCTAAATATACAACGGTTATGTTAATAAGACTAATATCCGTTTAGGTCTATATCGTTTTATTTACTCACGCCACCAGTTCAGCGTGAGTACTGCCGTTGGTATGGCCTGCCTGAGTGTCTACCTATTTGCCTGCCTGCCTGCCTGCTCGCCCGCCCGCCCGCCCGCCCGCCCGCCCGCCCGCTTGCCTGCCTGCCTGCCTGCCTGCCTGCCTGCCTGCCTGCCTGCCTGCCTGCCTGCCTGCCTTCCCGACTAATTGGCTGACTGACTGACTGACAGACCGTAGCATATCTCCGGAACGCAAGAAAGTAGAATCACCAAATTCTACATACAGTTATATTGTGTTAGAGCTTCTGAGTTTCGGGTTATAAGGTCAACTATCTAGGTCACTAGGTAAATAAGCGCATACCGGAATACACATTTTGACCACAATTTCAGTCCAATTGTTTTCAAAATATTCAGCAAGTCAAGAGATTTTGCTTCCTGAACGTATTGTCCGGGTTGCCTTGAACAGTGTGTCAGTACTTATTAAATATGTATACGACTTTCTTCACGATCATTAGACCTAACTATTATGGGGTCACGCCTGCGTGAATCCTTAGCTCAAACTAGGGCAATTATTAATTCAAAGATCATTATAAATCAATTCGGTTTCAATCAAAGTTATTAACGTACATGTTTTATTATTATACCACATAAAAGTGGGGGTGGATGGGTGGCGGGTATACAATAATTGCTTTGCGCGTGCGTGCGTGGGCGCGTGCGTGAGTGCGTGTGCCCGTAGGCTTACCCGGCGGGTGCGTGGTATGTAACCGAGTTTTGCCCGTGCCATATTGTCAGTGTATTTCCCATATAGTCACAAAATCTGCGATGTCAATCTATTATAGCGTTTAAACTAAACGGACCGTTTTTCCAGACATTGCGCACCTTTATGTTATGGTCCGGACAAAATATCGGGAACGGACAAATTCAAACAAATTTCTATGATGTTAAGTGAACCATGAAAACTAGGTCACGGTGACCTGGCTTTGATGTGCGACCCAATACTAGCCTACAATGCATCTATAAGCTATGTTTGGTTACTGTATATAATAAGAAAAACTTAAAACTACAGCCCGGACAATAATAAGCTGCCCTAATAAGTGAACCGTGAAAGGTCAATTTGATCTTCTTTCAATACTTAACTCTTAGGCCGTGCTCTCACTAGAGAGATAATCCTGAATAACGCCATACGTCAGTATGGCGTTATTCAGGATTAAGTCTCAAGTGAGAACACGGCCTTAGATAGAGGTATGTGGTCATTTCTCGCTAGACTCAGCCATTTCTAGATAAGTTCCTTCCACTTTTTAATCGATTTGAAAGCTTGAATCCTGAATTAGCAGGATTTAATTTTATGAATTTACAATTTAATCAACATTCTCCTCAATAAGCCATATCAAAAAGAAGTTGGGCCTGGATAGAGCTGGGTGGGGGGGGGGGGGTGTTAGGGGTGAGGGTGGGGGGTGTACCTGCACGAGTATGTATGTGAGTGAGTGCGGGTGCGTGCGTGTGCATATGTGCACGTGCGTGCGTAACTTTACATACTGGCAGTTGGAGATGACTGTAGCTACCAGACCCGGCTGGTGGCCGATGTGGCTCGGAATGAAATCATCCCTGTACGGCTTCCTGATAGTAGTTCCTGTCGGAATATAAATATCGGAATCCTGCCTGTACGTCATTGTCCAGTTAAACACTCCATTTAAACTGGCGAGTTTATATGAATTAGTTAACGTCGCATGATAGGGGCATTCCTCCATCAGCCAAACCCAGCGTTGCCATGGAAGTCTGAATCTTGGTAAAGCTCTTAACGTTGGTATTAATCGAGTATCGATAACGACGGCATCCGCTTCAGGCATAGAAGATCGCATCCGAGTCACGTAACAGTTCATGACCTGTAGAGGTCCAAGTTTACTCGGTGGCTTTCTATTATACCGGACGTAATCTACAATGAGGAAGGTCTTGTTATGGTTGGTACCTGAGCTGGTGGTGGTGATGGCGGTGGTGGTAGTAGTAGTAGTAGAAATTGAATCGTTTGTTGAATTGTTGGTAACATTTGCCACGCTTTCGTTCCTGGATATGAATATGTCTGTAGTATTTATTTCAAGATGGTGAGTTAATTTTTGAGTGGCATTGAACTTGAAGCGCCATTTATAGCCTTCATCTGATCTGGATGGAACAAATAGAGACTCTACTATGCGCGTAAGCCGCATATCCCCAGGCATCCACAGCAGAAAGAGAACCATGGAAAGTACCACGCATAGGAGTAAGCCATTGAATATCACTCGATACTCTATCATCTTACCTGTGAATAATAATAATAATAATAATAATAATAATAATAATAATAATAAAAATAATAATAATAATAATAATAATAATAATAATAATAATAATAATAATAATAATAATAATGAAGATTTTCTAAGTAGGCTATTGCCTTAGCGATTTCTTCTCTTTCATTCACCACTTCATCGCCACTCTCTTCCTCTCCTCTTTATTCGTCATCCTCCATGTACTCGCGCTTTCTTAATCATTATCCTACTTCTTTCTCTCCAGTACTATCGTCGTTCTTATCGGTCACTTCTAGTTGTCGTTCTTCTGATTCAACTCCTCTCCTCATCTAACTCAGCCCTTCTACGCACGCACGCGCACACGCTCCTCCATTTCCATTCCTTCATCTAACCTGCTGCTCCTGCTGCTCCTGCTGCTGCTGCTGCTGCTGCTGCTGCTGCTGCTCCTTCTCCTGCTGCTGCTCCTGCTGCTCCTGCTCCTGCTGCTGCTCCTGCTCCTGCTGCTGCTGCTCCTGCTCCTGCTCCTGCTCCTGCTCCTGCTGCTCCTGCTCCTGCTGCTGCTGCTCCTGCTGCTGCTGCTCCTGCTGCTGTTGCTCCTGCTCCTGCTGCTGCTCCTGCTCCTGCTGCTGTTGCTCCTGCTGCTGCTCCTGCTGCTCCTGCTCCTGCTCCTGCTGCTCTTGCTCCTGCTGCTGTTGCTCCTGCTGCTGTTGCTCCTGCTGCTGTTGCTCCTGCTCCTGTTGCTGCTCCTGCTGCTCCTGCTCCTGCTGCTGTTGCTCATGCTGCTGCTGCCCCTGCTCCTGCTCCTGCTCCTGCTCCTGCTGCTGCTGGTCCTGCTGCTGTTGCTCCTGCTCCTGCTGCTGCTGCTCCTGCTGCTGCTGCTGCTCCTGCTGCTGTTGCTGCTCTTGCTCCTGCTGCTCCTGCTGCTGTTGTTGCTCCTGCTCCTGCTGCTGCTGCTCCTGCTGCTGCTACACCTGCTCCTGCTGCTGCTGCTCCTGCTCCTGCTGCTGCCGCTGCTGCTGCTGCTGCTGCTGCTCCTGCTCCTGCTGCTGTTGCTGCCGCTACTACTACTACTACTACTACTACTGCTGCTCCTGCTGCTCCTGCTCCTGCTCCTGCTCCTGCTGCTCTTGCTCCTGCTGCTGTTGCTCCTGCTGCTGTTGCTCCTGCTCCTGTTGCTGCTCCTGCTGCTCCTACTACTACTACTACTACGACTACTACTACTACTACTACTACTACTACTACTACTACTACTACTATTACTACTACTACTACTACAGCTACTGCTGCTACTACTACTACTAGTAGTCGTCGTCGTCGTCATTTACTTACGGTACACAATTGCATGTTCTTCGTTATGGTGATATATTTTCGATCGTACAGTACATGTAGTCATGTACACTCTGCCAGCTGTTATACCGGGGTTACTATTGCGTACCGAGATCAATCAGCCCCTGGTCAGTCATCCGTGACCATGTTTCTAATTAAGGCATGACGGTACTCACGCATTACCCTCTTTAGGTCTAATTAACGGTATATATTTGGAAATACATCAGATTAAGACAAATTGGCCTACATATGCTTCTATAGTGTCAGTTAACTGATTTTGTTTATTTTTTATGATTTCATTTACCCAGCGTTAAGAATCGTGTTGTAGATTTATTAACGGAATACTAATCTAATCTCAAATATCGCATTGTGGTATGTAAAGTCCAAATCAGTTACTTCACGGCACATTTCTTTATTTGTAATGGTATGACAATTATTTTCTAGTATCCCGTTAATGTTGATATGCAGCCGCCATCATTTGTCTCCTCGCTCGATTGGACGTGGTGTCATCTATGTACCGATAGACCGGGATCACATTACACAATTTTTCCTGAAGTTGTTTGGGTTGTTTTATCGTAGGATGATCGGCCGATTTCTCTGCAGATCATCGTAACGACCATACTACTCGGCAACTCAGTAATACTGATACACCCACCAGAAATTTTAATAGAATTTTCTTTCTTCACTATGCATTTCAGAAATGTTCTTAAATTAACATATTAAAAGTCTAACGTGGGCTTGCTAAGACTTAAAACCTGCAGATTGTAGCACAAGCATCCTCTTTGGCATGAAGGTAGCGTATGGCCACATATAACATTTAAGATATGGATGTAACGCGTCAATATCGGATTTGCGCCAATAGCAAACGGCGCAGGGACCAATATCGTATTTGATACCGGCGCACCTGTTTGTCAACGGCGCAAGCCCACTAATGAATTTGATATCGGCGTATGGGTTCGCCAACAGCGCAGGGGACCAATATCGAAATGGCTATATTTTGGGCCGATGTGAAACATTATTACCCCTCCGTAATGTCACATGACCAAATGCTGTTATTTGGTTGGGTAAGATCAGGGGTGGATGATCTGGTATTTCCTTCAGGCTAGGCCAATACCTGTAGTTCGGATCGACCGGTAGGGTACCGGCCGTACCAGCTAAGCTGGGTACGCGCCGCCCGTCTAGGATTCGTTTCCTGAATACGCCCCTCTGGGTAGAGCTATAGGCGTATATAGGCCTATGGGAGAGAGAGCTAAGTTCGTTAAAACGCATTATGCGCATGCGCGCGCCGGGATGCTGATTCTATGTGACCTGAATAGGATGGTGCTTTTAGTGTACCGAGCTGGTACTCTGTAATCCTTATTGATTGTCTGTTCCCGTTAATTCTGGCATCAATCAAGACCAGAATTCGACGGACTTTCCAAATCTGTAAACCATTTCAAAATCGGTTGAGAAATGGCTGAATTATCCAGGAAAACTCTTCTTGATTATCTTCAAAATGTTGCCGTGACGTCATAACCACGTGGACGTAAAGCTTCTAGAATGTTCTAGAACGTTCGACGACGCTATTATTAGTTGTGCAATGATTGGCTGTTGCTCGATATATGATTGGATGACGCCTGCGCCTGTGACGTCACGGAGAGTATAAAAGGAGAAGCGATCCAGTGATCGAGAGCATCCTCGACCAGGGGCCGAAGAAGTTGGACCTGTACTGGCTACGATCGACAGTTATTACGCATATGACTTCAGTTTCCGTGGCGTTCCCGTAGCTACGAGTAGCCAACCCAACGCAGTAAAAGCAATTTTGTAAACTCCCCATCTGCGGGAGCAATTTGGAACTTTTGATAAATCGTTCAAGAATACTACATCTACATTCGGAACACAAACTTGCGGTGAGGCCTTTGCGGCCTGAATATGAGTCTACAGATGTAGAGGCAGGATGTTCTTTGATGGATGACTCGCCGGATCTGCCGGCCATGCCTAAAAGTGGTATTTCAAAGGACGCCGCACCAATCGTGTAGGTTCTTTCGACTTTCGACCGTAGCAAGTAAACTCTGCCCGGTGCGTCTTCAGAGCTGGTTGAGGTACCCAGCACCATGAAGCCTTGTTTTGTATCTTCATTTGCCTCTTACAACCCCCGCTAGTGATCAGGTTGTTTACACCTTCCATCTGTGCCATCGGTGTACGGGAACTTTCTTCACCACGTTGTACTATTGTATCTTTTGCTGACTGCTCGTTGGACATTCTATTAGGCCTACAACACTAAGCGATGCACTCCCACCATGGACGTTCTTACGGGACTCTTGTTTGCGGAAAACAGCTTGCGGCTGCGCGATGGGCAAGCGCTTTAGCCCATGTTTTGCCAATATTTACATAGCAGAGTGGGGGGAGGAAGCATTAGAAAAGTGTCCAAAACAGCCCCTCATTTATTGCAGGTACCTTGATGACATTTTCATGATTTGGCAACACACAAAGGCAGAGTTTGATGAATTTTTCGAGATTCTGGACAATCACGATCCGAATATCAAATTAAAAGCAACCATTAACGAGATGTCTGTAGATTTCCTGGGTGTAACTGTATATAAAGGTCTAAAGTATGAAACAACTGGCTACTTAGATTATAAAGTGTATTTCAAACCAACCGATTCGCATCAGCTATTGCACAAAAATTCTTTCCATCCACCGCATACATTTAAAGGAATAGTAAAATCGCAAATAATCCGTTTTCACAGGAATTCGAGTGATAGGAAAATCTTTGAAGAAGCATGCTCTACCCTATTCAAAGCCCTTAAACCATGAGGTTACTCCTCACGATTCTTGCGCAAAATCAAATCTGAAACATTGGCCGGCTTGGAAACCATTCCAGATAATGCCTCAAATCATCGGCCTACCAAGATTTCTCACAATCGTCCGATTATAGGTATAGGCGAATCTCGCAAATGCGGAAAGAAAAGGTGCAAGTTAGATGAATTTCTCCCAAACCAGAATACTTTCACGAGCTTTCAGAACAAAAGCAAGTTCCAACTTCAGTCTAATCTAGATTGTGACTCTGAAAATTTTATTTATCTAATTTCATGCAAATTGTGCCAAAAACAGTATGTCGGCGAAACCAAATGTCCATTAAGATGGCGGGCAACTCGACACCTCTCAGATATTAGGCTAGAGGAATACACACATGTTTCCGAACATTTTAATCTTACTGACCATTTAGTCCCTCGTGACTTTGAAATTATGCCGATTGATCAGCCACCCCTTTCAGATACGGCAGAAGAAACTGATAAACAAAGAAAACTTCGAGAATCGTTTTGGATTAAAGAACTCGAAACACAGTGGCCAAGGGGAATAAACTACTCGGACCCAGGCCTATCTGATCAACGTGACAAAATTCCATTCATTCTGACCTATAATCGGAAAAACGTCGAAATTTAAAAGTGGTATTTCAAACGTCCCCACACCAATGTCGTGTAGGTTCTTTTAACTTTCGACCGCAGCAAGTAAACGTTGCCCAGTGCGTCTTCAGAGCTGGTTGACGTACCCAGCACCATGAAGCCTTGTTTTGTATCTTCATTTGCCTCTTATAACCCCCGCCAGTGATCCGGTTGTTTACACCTTCCATCCGTGCCATCGGTGTATGGGAACTTTCTTCACCACGTAGTACTATCGTATGTTTTGCTGACTGCTCGTTAGACATTCTATTAGGCCTACAGCACTAAGCGATGCACTCCCACCATGAACTTTCTTACGGGACTCTTGTTTGCGGAAAACAGCTTACGGGAACCAACCTGTGGGAACCAGCCTGCGGGAACTTTCCAGCTTCCAGAGAGCGCATCATCTCACATCGACTACAGATTGACGTGTCAATTTCAGTAACACAGTAGCCTAACTTGGGAATGACTACCAAGTATTGAAGTAACTGTACTTCACCGTTTAATTGTTTCTCTATATAGGTTTTGTTAATTATCTCGTATCCGTATTAATTGTTCCGATGACTAAAAGGAAACATGACAGTCTTAGGACCAATAGTTTTAGTTTCTGTATTTGTTAATAGTTATTATTATTTTCTTCAATATGTTGCTAACCACACTATAGTAGGTTCGTTATCCTGTATTAATATATATATATCTTAATCATTGACACTGTATTGTTTGTTCTGGTTAGATTACGTATGTATATGGCCAGTGGCCATCCGTTAACTTGTTTTGCTTACGTTATAGAAAATATAGGACTGCAGTGCATGTAAGAAACACTATACAGCAACATTTATATATGCAGCATTTTCTTCCGCCACCAACAATTTTTCACTGAGGTCGCTGTCCATGCTATAACTCTGTTTATCCCAGCATGCTACAGACTAAACCTTTTCTATTCAGCTCGATATAATAGGTTCAACATGATTAGAGACACTTTCTTCACTACATACTGTGTAATATACTCTTCTCTTCCGGCAGTGCAATAATCTAGCCCCGCACTCCGGTAAGACTCATAACTCCAAGATTTTGTCTCTCTTCATATTCCTCTTAGCCTTGTGGCTTCTTAATTGTTTGGATGTCCCTATCCGCACCATGGGCTGATCCGACTCTGGGAAACTATTGGGGTTTCCGAGCGGTGATGACTAGGGTGCGGTATCACATACACCTCCCCGCGTATCTTCGGATACTTAGTAGTTAGCACTTTAAGCCAATGTAGGAAAGCAATGCGAAAACACATGTACTAATTTTTTTTTTTACTGACAATCCTCCCGCACCGCAGTGCAAAACTGGCAACTTGTATATAAACCTAACGACAGGTTAAACGGTTAGATCTATAGGACCCGGTAATGGGTGAGATACGTATTCTCACCGAATTTTGCTAAAATGTCTGGGCATGATATTTAGATCTGCCACGCCCTTATGGGAAGGACATTTATGGTGTGCATTCGTCTCTCTTACACCCACCAACGCGATAGGAGATATGGCCTAAATATGCTTTCGTGAAATGTAAACCATGTCTTGTAATGTTTCATGTGGTTACGAGGCGGAATGTTCGGATTCTCACCCAGTTCGGAGATCCCACCAAGTAACATGTATGAGCGCTGTCTACAGTATTGATGTCCTTGGGCATCTGTTCTCCATGACAGCCGTGTCTAATAGCTAGGTAGATATCAGCCAGTTGCGGCCTAAACTAATTCTTGTTCTGAAAACAACTAAATGGAATTAAGCAAAGCAGAAGGCCCGCAGAAACAAAGCGGCAACTACTAACTCAGCATATTAGGAATCACATAAGACGGTGATGAAGGAATCCATCGGGAATCTTCCGTTCCATCTTCACGTAAAACAGTACGCACCCCTATAATCATAATCTCACTAGGGATGGTTTTTTCTTCCTACAGCATTTTTGTTTGAAATATTAGAGTGGGCCCATTTTTGCCTACTATTCTTCTCCCGCCTTAAGGTGTGGTGACACCTTCCCGAGATGGAGGCCCGCACGAGGCACTTGCCTCTCGCAAGGATTCAGCGACGACGGTCCATGCCAGGATAATACTCCTCAGCCAAACTATCACTAGGAGTAGTGCCCGCATGAGGCACATCACTTTTTCGTCTGAAATAGCCTTCTTCCTTTCAGCTTAGAGGTATAATAACTTATATTAAGTTAAATAGCTATGTCTTGTGTACGGGAGCCTCCCTTGCGGGGATACCTCTGTGGACCTACGAGTCTGTGTGGTACTTCCGGGAGCCCCATGTTTAAAAGTTTATCTACCTGCCTCTATGTCTTGTATTTTCGTATGCTCTTGCTGTAGTTTTATCTAGCATATTTTCAATTAGTTAGGTAAACGCATTGTATAGACTTATATTTTTAGGTCACCAAATCAAATCTTGTAAGTCCATAGATCACGAAATTGCTATGGACAGGCATAATGGTGACACAAATTCTTGGGATGAGACCGTTGTGTTTAATGTTCGAGACAATGGTCGCACAGCGCCACCGGAACGAGTGAGTTCCACTGGCCTTAGGAGCCAGTTTTTGTTTCCCGCGGGGCAGTCTCGTTCATGGTCCGTCACCCCGAGACCGGATGCTAACCAACGTCATCACTCGTCGTGCACTTACGGTGCGGCGAGACGACATGAGACATCGGAATGTCCCGGCGAGTTACAAGTGGCGCCCGATGTGGGGCTCGAAGAACAACAGTAATAACGTGCAGCGAACTCATGCCCACCCCATATGGTGAGCTCAGTTCAATCCCATCTCCGTTCAGCGAGGACTCCCTCGATCAAGAGGTAGCCTCATACGACGGATTTTCAGCACACATCCTCACCGACTATATCAGAGATTCTGTGGAATCAACATCTCCGCACTATAACCTGTTTTCGCCTGTTAGCGATGGCACCTTTCGAGATGCCTCACAGTCGGGAACAGAATTTAGAACCATCTCGGATGTCCGCAACAGGCCAACTCCATCAGGGCCGAATCGTGGACGACTCCGACAAAGACCCGACTACGGGCATATCAACAGCCCTTCAGACTACTATCGTTCACCCGTGTCATGTACGGAAACAGTATGGCCGGGTGATAATCCACCACATAGACAACCTCCCACACCGCCCCCCTTCTAGTGAAATGCTATATTCAAGGGGAACACCGCAGAGTCATCGGGATGAATCAGCACCACCATTTCGCCGGTATATTAGTCATGCCACATATCATAACCGTCAGCCACTTGCACCACCACTATATGATGAACGACAGTCCTCACAGTGGGAGGAACGGACGCGCACCCTCCACCGCAATCCGCCTCCTGTTCATAGACCCATGCCAGTCTATTGCTCAACAAATGGGGTGGACTCAGTAAATTGGAGTACACATGTCCAAGCTCCTCAGCACGGGAGACACCAACACCACCACCACCGGCACCACCGGCACCACCGGCACCATCGGCACCACGACCAACTACAGTTCAATCATCAACTTCTCAGATACCCGCACCACCTGGATTTCAACCACTTCACTCTTCCCGCGGTTTAGGCCGAGTCATCCTCCCTCCCGAATTTAGTGGGGAGAATGACTGGACCAACTATAAAATCCTGTTCGAAATAATAAGTCGGATTAACTGCTGGGACGATAGACAAATGGGTGAGTATCTTGCAGCAAAACTTTGAGGAAAAGCTATGCAAGTTCTTGCGGATCTGGGAACGGATTGTACACCCACCTACACCCAGTTGGAATGAGCACTCACGGAGCGATTTGGCGACACAGCTCTCGGAGAAACTAGTCATCTGCAACTTAAAAATCTTCGACGACACGCGGAAGAAACTCTTCCTGAGTTAGCTAGCCGAATTCGGAGGCTAGTCACCTGCGCATATCCGATCACCAATACGGAGGGCGTACTTCACTTGCATCTCAATACTTTCATCGATGCATTAAGCGGTGAACCCGCACTAAAAGAAAAACTATTTCTCGGCGACCACGGAAGTTTGGTTTAAATAACGGCAACTGCGGTTCGTATTGAGAACTTTCTAGAGCGGGAGAAAAATAATTGGTGCCAACTCCATCCTATCAATGAGATAGAGGGTGCAGCTATCGCCCCGCCCACTAGTGCTCCCCCCCCCCCCCCTCCCAGATCAGCAACACCAACCGCACAGACACCACGACCATCAGATATGCAGAAGACCAGTCAGAATCAAGCGGCTGGAGGTAGTGGCCATGCCCACAAAGGAGTGTACAGCGGAGCCCCACGGCGCAGAAACCAGCGCAACAACAACAACACTGGCAACATGAGAGAGCGGATAGACGAGACCAATAAGCAGATCTCCGCACTCACCAATTTGGTAACCACACTCAGCACCAACCTCGCTACCACACAGTTTAGGTCGGCAAATACTACCAGCACCGCACCCCCACTGAACACTTGTTTCGGATGCGGTCAGCCAGGACATTTGAGGGAGCGGTGTCCTAGCCGACCTCCCTCTACAACGCCTGCTCCAGACCACAGCACACCACAACCAGAGAAACAGTCAAACTCCTAAGGGTGCCGAATCACAAGGAGCCACTTCGGTACCCATATCATTCTCCTGGCTCAACTGCGGCTTTCACGCAACAACGATCAGTGACTAACCATCATCACCAGAAATCAGCTTTTACATCCACACCAAAATGCACGGTTTCCAATATGTCCATGCCTACGTTGCCTCCTCCATTCAACAGCAAGGACATACCCTTCTTTTTCCATACATGACAAACCTTCTTTCCTATGTAAAACGGCAGTAGTAGGTTGTAGTACCTCTGCTGAAACCACGTTTATGAAAGCACCACGTCCCGCCACCAAGACACTAGATTCTCGGTGCCCTCTGGTGGTATGCAAAACACCACTCCAATCAACAACATCTTCCACACCAACAGACAGTAGCGATTCGGGAGAGACAATTCATTCCACCTCATGGAATCGCACGTGCCGACATGGACGGAAGAACGCACGTCCATGCAAACCACGGTGTTTCTTTTGTGCTTCAACAAAACATCCTATGAAGCATTGCCGGAAATGCCTTGCACACGTAGAACTTATCCGTCATCCCGTACGCGCTGCCGTCTATACCAATACTGCTCACACAGAAACGACAACAACACCACCACCATTGCTACCCCCAGCTCCCTCTTCACTGCAGCCTACACCCCAGCAGAGATGACGGACTGGCCCATTCCTCATTCAGCCACCTGCAACATTACGAGAAGCAATACGGAAACAGTCGGAATATATACAGAGTGATGCTGCTCCCACACCAGTATCGCGGACAGCATCATTGGAAACTGTTCCGCAGGTTCATCGAAAGGTAATATATAAATGTGCCTGTCTGTTTAGTGTCGTTTCCACAAGCGCCACCATCGACACCGGAGCTTCTATTACAGTATTTAACCAGCACGTATATGAGAGCATCCCACCTCATAAAAAGCCCCCCCCCCCCTAAGTCTACCAATATTTACCTACAGACGGCTACAGGAGCAGATGTACCCGTGGCCGGTGTGGTTAATTTAGTCATTCAAATAGAGGAGATGCAATTCATTCAGAGAGTTGTCATCGCCTCCATTCATAACGACACCCTGCTTAGCTCTGATTTTGTTAGTGTCAGCGAAGACATCATACACTGCAGGTAACAGGAACTCAACATACATGGCCGACGAATACCTCTCGGACCAGCATCATCATTATACGATACGTGTGCAGTAATACTATCAAGTACCGCCACGTTTGAGCCGGGACAGGAATGGATCCTATGGGCCATGGCACCACAGTTAGGAAGCAACACACACATCGCCATGCTGGAACCCGACCCTGATTATATGATCGCCTCACAATGCGCAAGTCCCCGCATAATAGTGGACACCACTGATAAAGGGAAGATAATGGTACCACAGATCCAATCACTCTGGAACCAGGAGTACGCTGTGGTCATTTAGTGGACATAATTTCATTGGAAACGCCTGCACTTTCTGATACAACACCACCGCTGACTGATGATTTACCCGAACAACTACACGATTTATATCTGCGTGCCACTGTTGGATTACTGCAATCACAAAAATGGGAAATTGGGAAACTATTACATAAATATCACGATAGTTTTTCGTCTGGAGATATGGATCTCAGAGAGACTCATCTCGTACGACACTCCATCGATACAGGCAATAATCGCCCTGTACGACAACCGGTACGATGTCTTCCCATTCACAAAGAAACGGAAGCACACCAACAAGTAAATGACATGTTGCGAATGGGTATTATCGAACCCTCAGCTTCTCCATGGGCTAGCCCTATAGTGCTAGCAGGCAAAAAGGATGGAACCTTGCGGTTTTGTATCGACTACCACCGCCTTAATGATCTTAGTGTTAAAGACGCTTATCCACTACCACGGATAGATCAGGCCTTGGATTCCTTGTCCGGAGCAAAGTGGTTTTGTACCCTTGATTTAGCTAGCAGTTACTGGCAAGTAGCCATGGATGAAGCTGATATGGAAAAGACAGCATTCGTTAGTAGGGACGGCCTTTTCCAATTCTGCAGGATGCCCTATGGGTTGTGCAACGCTCCCGGAACTTTTGAATGACTCATTGAGCAGGTATTGACTACCCTGCAATGGGAAATCTGTCTCTGTTTCATCGATGACGTAATAGTTTTTGGACCTACGTTTGAGCAAACTTTAATAAATTTGGACACCGTGCTTTCCCGTTTCCGCTCAGCCAATTTGAAACTCAAACCGAAGAAATGTCATCTCTTCAGACAGAGTGTCGAGTTCCTGGGACACGTCATATCTGGTGATGGAGTGGCTACACAGCCATCAAAAACTAAGGCAGTAACAGAGTGGCCTCGGCCTTCTTCAGTTACGGAGACACTGAGTTTCCTTGGCTTATGCCAGTACTATCGCCGTTATATCCAACATTTCAGTGAGATTGCTTCACCCCTCTACCAGATTACCGAGAGAGATCGACCTTTTGAGTGGACGAGTGAGTGTGAAGGCTCCTTCAAGGCGCTGAAGGAACTCTTGACGACCGTCCCGATTCTTGCTCACCCTAATCTAAACCTCGATTTCATCTTTGACACTGATGCATCAGCTTTCGCTATTGGTGCAGTTCTATCACAGGTCACCGAAGACGGAACAGAGCATGTGTTGGATTATGGTTCGCGTACTCTGAATAAAATGTAGAAAAGATACGCAACCACCAAGCGAGAATTATTGGCGTTGGTCCATTTCGTCAAATACTATAAACACTTCCTGTATGGGTGACCTTTTACATTCTGTACAGACCATGCCTCATTACGGTGGCTCAGGAACTTAAAAAATGTGGAGGGCCAGGTAGCGAGATGGCAGGAATACCTGCAAGCCTATAACTTTAACGTTGTTCACCGTCCCGGAAAATTGCATGGAAATGCCGATGCCCTTAGCAGAATCGGCGTGGAGGCTGAACACGAAGAGGCCGACACCGTGACACAGTCAACACAGCCATCTCTGGTGTTTCCGAATTGAGGTGCGCAGAGTGGAATCCAGAGAAAATCGCACACCACCAAACAACAGACGTGAAGACACGGAATATATACACGTGGATTCAGGAGGGGGTACGTCCTCCTAAGGAATCGGTAACACCCTTATCCACCACCACGGCAAAATATTATTACCAACGGTTCGAAGAATGTCAATTAATAAATAACCACCAAACAACAGACGTGCAGACACGAAATATATATGCGTGGACTCAGGAGGCGGTACGTCCTCCTAAGGAATCGGTGACACCATTATCCTCCATGGCTAAATATTATTACCAACGGTTCGAAGAATGTCAATAAATAAATATTGTTCTGTACTTTAATGACCGTTTGGTAGTTCCGGAAAGTTATCGAGAACTCTGCAAATTATTCCATATCGTCAAAACAAGGACAACTCCGTACCACCCCCGGAGCGACGGGATGGTAAAGAGATTCAACAGAACTCTCGCGGAGATGCTTACCAAGGAAACACGCCTTGATTGTGGAGAATGGGACCTACGGCTCCCGTATGTACTCATGGCTTACCGCACTTCGGAACATTCCTGCACGGGCTACACCCCTGCTCGGTTAATGTTAGGCCATGAATTAGCCTTATCCCTGGATCTGGCCATGCCACGAATACCAGCGGAGAAAAATTCACCATCTCTGTATGTCGAACTCTTCCGGCAAAGGATAGAACAAGCCCATGAGTTAGTGAGAGAAACACTATCCACTGCACACCGGCGGCAAAAGACATGGCATGACCGGAGAGTGCATGGAGATCCATATGAAGCAGGAGGAATGGTTTGGGTACACGATTCATGACGGTCTGCAAACATGCCAAGTAAACTGAGTTACCTGTTGAAAGGCCCCTATGTGGTAGTAGGTAAGACGTCGGACGTGACCTACTGCATCCGTGCTTCGGATGGTCTGACCTCAGTCATCCACTTCGATCAACTTAAACCTTGTGTTAGTAACGATCCAGCACCAGAGCTCTGAATGGGCGTTTCTCATGACACCCGTACCCAGACAGATATTTCTATGGAAATTAGTATTCCCATGGTTAGTGTAGAGCCACACGGTGCTAGTTCAGCCCACATTCTACCAAGCCAGAATGTGGATGAACAAGCGGCTAACGCTGACGACGATGATGATATACGTACTCGCCCTCTCCCTCCTCAGCGCGGGTCTACTAGATCTGGGAAGTCGTATCTGAAGAATTTTGTGTTGGTTTTGTCCAAGGGACCGGATGGAAAAGTTGTTCCTCCGATCTCTTCCCATTCCCACCCACTTCATGCTATGCCCCCATCATAGAGTTACCACAAGCGGAAGCTGAGGCTGACCCAAGCCATGCGTCCTGTGGGGTGGAATATGTGATGAATAGCATGGAAGTGAAGAGGCTGGATGAAGCCTTGGCGTGTCTAGAACCGCAGAACCATACAACAAGGTGTACCTGACCAATTACCGTAATCTCGAAACCACAATCCCCCCAAGGGACACTCTCTCCAATAGTCCCACCACCGCCATCACTCCAATTCGCGTCCCTTATCTACACACCAAGTTCGGACATCACCAGCCCAGTCCAGTTCACACTCCACTCGTCATCTGTTGACCGTCAATCTTCAGGTATGAGAGAGACTGCTGTAACAGAGGAGGTGGCATCCCGCACCACACCGACCAACATTACCCCCCGCGGTGGGCAGGGAAGCAGCCTGTTCAACAGACTCTCAGCTCGAATTTTCTTGGTGTCTAAAAACTACGACCACATCCCCCTATCCAAAGGCCACCCCATCAAATAGGCCTACCATACTCCCCCGTGAACAGTCAGAACATCACACAACAGACAGAACGTCAACACTTACAAAGAACACACCTGCCTTCAAGACTGGATGCGTCAATTCATCATTGCTCCTACATCACATACTTGCTCAGTTATACTCAGCATAATGGAGACATTCAATGTCGGCAACAACAGCATTTAGCAGCACCTACCGGTCTTAATTAATTACCGGTAGAGACATAAATATTCCCGCAACAAATTCCTCCCGCACAAAACTGTGGGAGAAGTAATACCTCCCGCAAACTACACCTCCCACAAATAACAACAGACTTGGCGTTCACCAGCATGGAAAATTGGAATGCGCCACTTCGCTTATAACATTGGCATCATACAGCAGCCCGGACATCCCGGCAACAGAACGCAACCAACAAATCTCCCGCACACACCTGCTTATCCAGTTACGGGAGAATTGATCATATGGATATCAGGAATGCACTACAGCCATCTACAGTACGCATCACGGGAGGACGTTTGTCCAACGATCCTCCCCTCCCTCTTTTCTCCCGACATCGTACGTGAATAGCTAAACTACATACTTCATCTACACGTAATAACAGTCAATATTATTAAGAGAGCAAGATGCCGCAATGTCGTCAGTCACGAGTAGGATTTTGCTACCGAAACGTTGAATTCAACAATGGTTTGATCAAAGTTATGACAGCATCCAACAGGTCATCTTCACTCTAAAGTAACTTTGTCCCACCTACGGGCTCGGCCATTACAAAGTGAAATACCCTCAGGGTTCGATAAAGTTGACATTCACACCGCAACCCTACCTTCTCGCACTTAGTGGCCAAAAACGTGTTACCATCACGACAGCGCAAGTACCATCCACAGAGAACCAGTCACGCATAACAGATTCAAATCACCAACATGACAGAAACACAGACACTCAGGTTGACTGTATTTACAAGCTCCGAACGACGGCATTGTAATCATAAAAATTGTGGCACAGATGTTTGCGAGTTCTACTGTAATTTAGCCATTACTAAAATTGTACAAATGTGTTTGGTCTAAGCCGGGACAGAGCTAGTTCTACCCATCGAGGAGAATGCATGGCCAGCCCTTCCACTCGGAAAACACAGCTATCTTGACGGAATCAGTAACGTTAATCTACCGCATGAATAGATCTGTTTAAACCACGCATAAAAATTACTTGCAACTTTACTGTTAAATTTTTTATTAAGAGCACAACTGCTCTACGGTGCTACAATCATTATCGCACGGGCCGGTAAAGTGGCATCAAAAATCCTGCAGTAAAATCAGAGAGAATTTCAAAAATTCTCTCCAGTGCGTTCCAGTCTATAATCAACACGGGCTGAGAACTACCTATTACAGACACCTACCAAGACGCATGTTAGAGAACTAGCTCAAATACGGCACATTATAGAAATCTTGATGTAACATATATATTTTTATCTCTCGCCTCTGCAACAGGCTACACGTCAGCAACAGAATTTTGACCGTCGCCATAGACAGCATACACAGTTCCGATCAACCACATGCTTTTTAGAGCCACGTGACATTTACTACTATTTCCAGTGAGTTGGATCAAATGCTTTAAACAAAAGAGCCACCCAAAAAATGCAACTACCACAGCGTGATGGAGGAGTGGCGAGGGTGAGTCCGGGAGATTACCGCTGACATCACCTGGCTCCCACGCACACCATCAGGCGCTCCAGCCTAAAATTCGAATAGGCAGGTTTATAAGCATCCAACCTGGAAAATCGCCTCACGCTAATTAAAAGGTGAGGTGCCGCAAGGACAATGTAGTACCACGTTTCTATGTTGATCGGAGGCTGTTAAACATGCGAAATAAAGACAAGTTTAATGAGCCATTCTTCCTATAGTTACAACTACTCCCCTTATATGGGAGGAATTAATCCTATGACGTCCAGGCGAAAAGCAAGGAAATATTCACATAAGAATGACCGAATCACCTGTAAAACTTTTTAGGTGTGGTCATCCGCCGTCTGTGACGTCATCAAATAGTATGAAAGGAAGAAGCGCGCTCTGAAACTTTGTCTTCCCGTCAAAACTCAACACTAGGGAAGAACATAGCATTAGCCTTCTTTCGTGTCACAAACTAAATTCTGCTGTTTTTCTTATTATTATTTTGTTATTATATTTGGCCTGGCAAGTTATATACCATGAAGAGATAGGGCATTAGGTTTTGAATAAAGTTCCCGCAACTAACTACCATGCTGGAATGAGATGGCACTTTTTGAAGATCTAGCATTGTCGGATCCCTCCAAAGAAGAATCGGTGCCAGTTCCGAAGCGGTTCCCGTGTAACTCATTGTTGACTAGCGGAGAGCCATGTACCAGAACTTTCACTAGGAAATCCGACCGCACCCTTCATATTAATAAGGATCATCTCTTCCAGTCAGCCTTTTGTGTGACGTGCCAGTGCCTCTACACCGCTACTCGCCATGGGATCACTCACGCGCTCCGTCATCATCATCATGTGTTGGAAGTAACGTTGGTTCTTGGGGAAGAGAACGAGGATCGTGCCATTCTAGCTACTCCGTTAGAGTCTCGGCTCCGGGTCAAGGTTCTCCCAACTGAGAAAATTGTCCGCACGAAAAACACCATGCATAGATATCCCATTGGACTTTGTCTTCCCGCGGCTACAGCAAGTAACGTACCAACAGCCAGATGTGCAATTCTGCCTGCAGTCGCGTCTGGAAGTGTTATGCCGGTACCTATCACTTCATCCACACCGGTCCTGAAGCAGCGTAGGAAGCAGAAATCTCCTGTAAAATCCAGGACGGCCGCTCCTGCATCAGTTACTAGCCAGTCAGCTACGGTGACCACACCTGCCATCATAGAATCACAGACAGTAGCAGCCAGTCAACCAATCTCAGTGGTGATTATGACACCTGCGGATATAGACATTTCCAGTTATCCGCAGTCTCCATCTCCACCTGAACTTACCATAGACGAATGACCGGGACCATCACAGCCTGTGACAATCAGCGTAACTCCAACCTGTGTTATTCAGCATCCGCCTCCTTGCCTTTCTGACCCTGCAATCAGGAAGGGAACCACGCCGGAACGACCATACGCGTGGAAAAGACGGATCGCACATACCCAGGATATCCATCCCGTACTGAACATTACTGATAGTCGTCTGCTAAAGTACGCTAAGTTCTGAAAGATGTCGTCTCCTGCCGTATCCGTTCCCGCACCACATCTTCAGCCGATGGCACAGCTCACCGCCATCACCACGACAACTACAGCGACCACCACACCGGCTACACCAGCCATCATCATGACAGCTCCCGTCACCACAACATCAGCAACATTGGCAACTACTAGTACCGCCGCTGCTACACGGACGGATGTCTTGGAACCAGTGCAACTGTGCGAGACATCATGGATGCCCATATTTCTGGCACCATCACTTCGGATGTTTCGGACAGTGCCAGTAATAATAATGATGAGAGCATTTCAGCAATGACAGTGCATCCACCGCGACCTACCACCGTCAGTCGCGGGACCCAAACTCAATGGGGAAATTTCGCTGCTGAGGTGTCATAATGTGTAATTCAGCAGAAATGATAATAGGCGATTCGTGGAAATGTATTACTTATTATTTTATTTTTTAAATACTTTTCTTCTTATTATATATGTTAGATCAATTGAATTACGTCCTAGGATGACTACGGTTATCCTACACAGCTGCACACTTTAAGTGTCCGGTTGTGTCTCATACAAAATGAGCACCGCAGACTCTAATGTTGTAAGAATGTTGTGTGCGACGTAAAGAATACAACCTCCCGCAGTGGAATAACGTCACAATCCCGTCATGCATCTCAGTCGCGCTGATGCTGCCTGATAAACCAGGTTTTAAGTTATTATTATATATCTTATTTTTCTTATTAATTTTCTTCCTGTCTTAGACGTCAGGACGGATATGGGGTCAGCGAGAGCTGCCCATTGTGGACCCACAAGGACACGCCGCAAATAGATATTTTAGATGTATATATAATAATAATACTTGGTGATACATGTTGCGTGCCCCTTTATTTACCCGTGGTACACAAGTAATTCGGTGTGATTAATAAAAACATACCTCGTAAGGGTTACCTAGGTAATATTTATATACCTTGTCTCTTTTTGTTATTATATTTTTATATATATTTACAAACTTAAATTGTGGTACGTTGGAGCTTGGGTGTTCTTTGCGGAGATTATGATTATCCGCACTAACGGGAACACCCATGCGAGCTATTGTTTAGGATCATATACTAAATAAAGTTATAGCACGCACCGTAATATTAATAATTAAAAGAACACAACATAAGAAAGGCCTGGAAAAATAATTCCAGGTAAAAAATTGAAGAATAAAGTATGCCTCCTCCTCTTGGCACCCCTCTGTGCTCTGTCTCTTGAATACACGTCTATGCGTCACTACTCCTCTCTGGCCACACGCCTACCCGGGAAGTCTATGATTCCCGCCTAGCGTACGTTCCGTGCGTCAATCCGCCATGCATGATCGTTTGCCACTCATGTCAAACTAGGTGTAGTTCGGATCGACCGGTCGGGTACGCGCTCCCCGTCTAGGATTCGTTTCCTGAACACGCCCCTCTGGGTAGAGCTATAGGCGTATATAGGCCTATTGGAGAGAGAGCGTGTCGAAAAATGACTACGTTCGTTAAAACGCATCACGCGTATGCGTGCGCCGAGATGCTGTTTCTATGGAGCGCGTGGTTGTGACCTAGATATGATGGCGCTTTTAGTGTACCGAGCTGGTACTCTGTAATCCTTATTGATTTATATTCCCGTTAAATTTGGCATTACTCAAGACAATAATTCGACGGGCTTTCCAAATCTGTAAACCATTTCAAAATCGGTTGAGAAATGGCTGAGTTATCCAGGAATGACTCTTCTTGATTATCTTCAAAATATTGCCCTGACGTCATAACCACGCGGACATAAAGCTTCTAGAATGTTCTAGAACGTTCGACGACGCTATTATTAGCTGTGCGCTGATTGGCTGTTGCTTGAACGATAATTGGATGAAGCCTGCGCCTGTGACGTCATGGAGAGTATAAAAGGAGAGCATCCTCGGCCAGGGACCGAACAGGTTGGACCTGTACTAGCTACGATCGACAGATATTATGCATATGACTTCAGTTTCCGTCGCGTTCCCGTAGCTACCAGTAGCCAACCCACCGCAGTAAAAGCAATTTTGTAAACTCCCCATCTGCGAGAGCAATTTGGAACTTTTGATAAATCGTTCACGAATACTACATCTACATTCGGAACACAAACTTGCGGTGAGGCCTTTGCGGCCTGAATATGTGAGTCTACAGATGTAGAGGCAGGATGTTCTTTGATGGATGACTCGCCGGATCTGCCGGCCATGCCTAAAAGTGGTATTTCAAAGGACGCCGCACCAATCGTGTAGGTTCTTTCGACTTTCGACCGTAGCAAGTAAACTCTGCCCGGTGCGTCTTCAGAGCTGGTTGACGTACCCAGCACCATGAAGCCTTGTTTTGTATCTTCATTTGCCTCTTACAACCCCCGCTAGTGATCGGGTTGTTTTCACGTTCCATCCATGCCATCGGTGTACGGGAACTTTCTTCACCACGTAGTACTATCGTATCTTTTGCTGACTGCTCGTTAGACATTCTATTAGGCCTACAGCACTAAGCGATGCACTCCCACCATGAACGTTCTTACGAGACTCTAGTTTGCGGAAAACAGCTTATGGGAACCAACCTGCGGGAACCAGCCTGCGGGAACTTTCCAGCTTCCGAAGAGCGCATCATCTCACGTCGACTACGGACTTCGGAATGACTACCAAGTATTCAAGTAACTATACTTCACCGTTTAATTATTTCTCTATATAGGTTTTGTTAATTATCTCGTATCTGTATTAACGGTTCAGATGACTAAAAGGAACCATGACGGTCTTAGGACCGATAGTTGTAGTTTCTGTATTTGTTAATAGTTATTATTATTTTCTTCAAGGTGTTGCTAAGCACACTATAGTAGGTTCGTTAACCTGTATTAATATATATATATATCTTAATCATTGACACCGTATTGTTTGTTCCGGTTAGATTACGTATGTATATGGCCAGTGGCCATCCGTTAACTTGTTTTGCTTAAGTTATAGAAAATATAGGACTGCAGTGCACGTAGGAAACACTATACAGCAACATTTATATATGCAGCATTTTCTTCCGCCACCAACAATTTTTCACTGAGGTAAAATAAATAAATAAATAAAATAAATAAACTTTATTTAAAGAGGGTACATCGTCAGTGGCCTGATCTACCCGAGGCCCTCTCGGAACAGTTATATTTACACTATGTACACTATTTCCGAGGTCGCTGTCCGTGCTATAACTCTGTTTAGCCTGGCATGCTACTGACTAACCCTTTTCTATTCAGCTCGATAGGATAAGTTCAAAATGATTAGAGACACTTTATTCATTACATACTGTGTAATATACTCTTCCCTTCTGGCAGTGCGATAATCTAGCCCCGCACTCCGGTAAGACTCATAACTCCAAGATTTTGTCTCTCTTCATATTCCTCTTAGCCTTGTGGCTTCTTAATTGTTTGGATGTCTCTATCCGCACCATGGGCTGATCTGACTCTGGGAAACTATTGGGGTTTCCGAGCAGTGATGGCTATGGTGCGGTATCACATACACCTCCCCGCATATCTTCAGATACTTAGTAGTTAGCACTTTAAGCCAATGTAGGAAAGCACTGCGAAAACACATGTATTAATTATTATTTTATTTACTGACAATCCTTCCGCACCGCAGTGCAAAACTGGCAACTTGTATATAAACCTAACGACAGGTTAAATGGTTAGTTCTATAGGACCCGGTGACCGGCGAGATACGTATTCTCACCGAATTCTGTTAAAATGTCTAGGCATGATATTTAGATCTGCCACGCCCTTATGGGAAGGACATTTATGGTGTGAATTCGTCTCTCTTACCCCCACCATAACGATAGGAGATATGGCCTAAATATGCTTTCGTGAAATGTAAACCATGTCTTGTAATGTTTCATGTGGTTACGAAGCGTAATGTCCGGATTCTCACCCGGTTCGGAGATCCCACTAAGTAACATGTATGAGCGCTGTTTACAGTATTGGTGTCCTCAGGCATCTGTTCTCCATGACAGCCGTGTCTAATAGCTAGGTAGATTTACTGGCTAATAATCCCAGAAAGGTAGTCAAGTCCCTGTATAAGTTTTCATATCACGGTAGCTCTTCAACATTCTGTCACTGTGCCACTGTCTTGTGTGTCATATATATGTTAATGTATAAATGTTTTGTTATGTGTGTAAGGAGACCATCACTCAATAGGCCATGCCTTTGATGGACTGCCTGTTTAGATTATATTTACATGTATAGGAAAACCATGAAATAAAACAACTTTGAACTTGAACTTGAACTAGATATCAGCCAGTTGCGGCCTAAACTAATTCTTCTTCTGAAAACAACTAAATGGAATTAAGTAAAGCAGAAGGCCCGCAGAAATAAAGCGGCAACTTCTAACTCAGCATATTAGGAATCACATAAGACGGTGACGAAGGAATCCATCTGGAATCTTTTGTTCCGTTTCACGTAAAACAGTACGCACCCCTATAATCATAATCTCACTAGGTATGGTCTTTTCTTACTACAGCATTTTTGTTTGAAATATTAGAGTGGACCCATTTTTGCCTACTATTCTTCTCCCGCCTTAAGCCGTGGCGACACCTTCCCGAGACGGAGGCCCGCATGAGGCACTTGCCTCTCGCAAGGATTCAGCGACGACGGTCCACGCCAGGATAATACTCCTCACCCAAACTAGCATTAGGAGTAGTGCCCGCGTGAGGCACATCACTTTTTCGTCAAAGTTAAATAGCTATGTCTCGTGTACGGGAGCCCCCTTGCGGGGATACCTTTGCAGACCTACGAGTCTGTGTGGTACCTCCGGGAACCCCATGTTTAAAAGTTCATCTACCTGCCTCTATGTCTTGTATTTTCGTATGCTCTTACTGTAGTTTTATCTAGCATATTTTCAATTAGTTAGGTAAACGCATTGTATAGACTTATATTTTTAGGTCACCAAATCAAATCTTGTAAGTCCATAGATCACGAAATTGCTATGGACAGGCATAATGGTGACACAAATTCTTGGGATGAGACCGTTGTGTTTAATGTTCGAGACAATGGTCGCACGGCCCCACCGGAACGATTGAGTTCCACCGGCCTTAGGAGCCAGTTTTTGTTTCCCGCACCCCGAGACCGGATGCTAACCAGCGTCATTACTCGTCGTGCACTTATGGCGCGGCGAGTCGACATGAGACATCGGAACGGCCCGACACTACCCGGCGAGCCACATACCACACTATTTTACTTTGACCGCGCAGCTAGTCGTAACGCTCATTATAATAATAGGCATGTTGCTAAAATGGCGGATACGCGCCAGCTTCGGAATTGTTGCATTTCAAGATTTCAAGTAACTCAATTTCAAGACAGCTATACAGGAACGCTGTTGCATATTTGGAAAATAATTTGACGGAAGCTGTTGCTGCAGCAAGGTTGTATAACCCGCAAAACACTTGTAGTCGAATAGCGAATGCATTACTCGACAAATTAATCATAGCCATAAAAACGGCGAGTTAATTATCGATCACAATCTTGTACATTTCTTCGTGACGTGATAATAATGATCCGCGTGACGAGCGTGTTACATACGGAAATCAACATACCGATGTGAAATGGATCACGCATAGAATTAATTGTAGAAGTAATTATAGTCTATGGTAAGCCCATACCGAAGTATGATGTTATTCCGGAGTAACTCTCAGCGTGAACACGACCATAGACCCCGTTTTTGGCGTACAGCCAAGGCAAATAAGTGTCAATTTCACTCATGCAGAGCTAGCCTAGAGATGCCTAATTCAAGAATTGCTTATCTAATTATATTGTCAAGTTATGATAAAATCTCTAGCTTCGACGTCTGAGGGGTAATAAATTCGTTACACACTTGTTTTGGCGTAGGTACAGGCTGTTACCACACGCGCAAACAATTCGGGAAATATAAAATGTATCCTCTCTAGCTACGCTCGGGAGATACAACGTTTGCGCGTGTGGTAACAGCCTGTGAAACGCCCCCCCCCCCCCCAAAAACACTGGTATAACTAATAGTATCAAAGCATACAGATGTTTGTTTCTAACCGCACCTTATTAATGGCGGGCGAACACAATAAATAACAAAATAAATAAAAAGCGATAATTCTTAAATTTGAATGCTTTAATAACGCAATTCACGCCAAAATGCTTGAAAATAAAACTGTTATCAATGATGTTTTGAGCGTATCGACCTTATCTATAACAATTGATCCACGTGAACACGACGAGCGTCCGTCATGAAACCGTATTAGAACAAGAATAATTAATATGATTTTCAGACCGACATGAATACATTCTACAAGCAACAATGACGCACAGTCCGCGATTGTTTTTATAAAGCCAGTTGAAAAAGTCCGTATTCACTTCTAACATTTAGGCAGCCGAACAGGGAATCAGAAATTTGTGTAATTTGCTATTGGTCTCCACGCCGTTGGCCAACGGGCGCACCTATATCAAATTCGATATTGGTCCCCTACGCCGATATCAAATTCGATATTGATCCCTGCTCCGTTGCCAATGGGCGCGCAGATATCAAATTCGATATTGGTCCCTGCACCATTGGCCAACCGCGCAAATTCGATATTGGCGCGTTACATGGACACTAGTTGAGGCTGGTATTTTTAGCCCCAGTTGCATAAATCCAAGATGGCCACCGACAGTGGCGAGACTCTTGAGGTATTTGGTCACAATTCAGTTAACACAATTTCAAGATCTTAGTCTCCAAATATATGTTTTGATTAGGAGATGTCTGAGAAAGCAATGGCATTGGTGCTGTGAGGTCAGGGTCGGTCTCTACAGCAAAGGTCGAGGTCATTTTTACAATGTTGGTCATATCGCTTGATGTAGATGCGATATCTTCACAATCTTAGTGTCTAAATGTGTGTTTATGATGAGGGGCTAACCAATGAAACAGTGAATTTTGGAGGTGTGGGGTCAAGATCAAACCACAAAGCAAAGGTCAGTGTCATTTTGCCCAGGTTTAATAAATTTTACAATGTCAGCCGTTATCAAATGGTCAAGATAAGATATCATGATGATCGCGCGATCAACAAATGCGCCTTCGAAGTGGGTGTTTTTCCAATGCAGGGTTTAGGTTATTTTTTATCTTAGCTAACCAAAGTTAGGCTGCAATGACAAGGACACATCGAACAGCAAAGGTCAGTTTCATTTAGTTTTATGTTTTTTATCAGGGACGAAGTAGTTCATCCACAGACCATGGGAAGTTGCATTTGGATCAATCTTTAAAAGATAAAGTTCTATCTTTACAACTCTGGTGATCTTAACATCATCAAAAGTATCATATAACAATATAATCCTGGATTGCATTGCATTATGGTGCCACATTAACATACCAATTAGTTGATCACAACAGCATCTAATCCGGAAAAACATGCACATTCCCATAACAATTATCACAACACGTGCATAGTGTAGATCAGAGGTTCTTGCACTCCTTGGTGCAAACACAGCTCACAAGCCGTTTCAGTACACACGAGATACATGGGTTAGATATCCAAAATAGCTGCAATTTTTTGAGACCATCAGCCAGCTTCAATCTGATGGTTCCGTGATAGCAGCGTAGGAGATATGTACATTGCCCCAGACGTACCCCTTGGTATGTAGCTCGAAGAACATGTCGGAGAGGTGTGTCACTCCATAGAATACATACATGGTTTCACTGAAAATGAGATAATGGGAGTTCAGAGCTGAAACGGTTGCCTATGACACAATCACGATACAGTAGATGGACTTCATCTGATGGAACGGTGGGTGACACACTTCCCATGGCGGATAATAACTGATTATTAAGAAAGAATTCACCTTTCCATGGTATCCATCTATCGTCTGACGTCACGTGGGGTCATAATCAGTTAAGCGGTGTGTAGGATGATGTCATAATCATTACGTCATAAATTATTTTATATGGCCCGTCTTTAAATCGTAATAGTCCGACACGTTGTACAAATTGTATGTCTCTACTATTTAATAAACATGCTGTTGAATATTTTGAAACTAATTGGACTGGACGTTGTTGCTGCCATAGGCAGCAACAGCGCCCAGTTAAATTAGTTTCAAAATATTCAACAGCTTACCTGATTAGTTTTCTGAAAATTGATAGTCAGCGAGTTTAGAGATCGATAGATCTCGACATGGGCGAGGTATGGGTGGAGCTTAGCTAGTGATTGGCGGGGCATAGCCTCTATAGTTGCATTTCTGTCGCTACATGTGACATTTCGACTGCATGATTGCAAAAGAAACGCAAAGGAATGAATTCTTGTCTCAAGACAACCTTTCCGAACTAAATTGTATCCAACAGATAATATGTCTATATGAGGACCATTTCGAAATAGGATACTAAAGAAAATGATAGACGCGGAAACAATTCAAAAGGAAGTCGCAATGGCCCGGGTTATACCGCTATATGTGTATGATGCGACAGGAGAACATGTCTTGTAGTCCGCCATTAGGTGTGCAATTTTGTACAGCCGTTTGGTCGCTAGTCTGGGGCTTTTCCCGGCACCGCCTACATTGGTGCGGGCTTTGTTTTCTAGTGCTTTTGCGCTAGGTTCATAAGGAACACTCTGATTTCCTAATAAAAACAGACGAAACTATGATTTCTTCTCTCATAGAAACTTGTATCATAACTAGATATTATCCAGCCTTTAATTTTTGTCAAGCTTATGGACACTATCCGAATAATGTACTAACAGAATCATGTAACAGAAGTATACTTCAAATGGAAGTGACCGCTGCACACGCTATACTGTCAACCCTGTATGTAACGGTCATTCGATTTTGGGGCCATAAGACGACAATTCCTCTGACATTTCCTGACGAACCCGGCCAAAACTGGCCTCTAAAGCGGCCATGGGGAATATCGATTTACAGGCTAAAAGGCATTTTTTAAATTTAGCAATTGAATAGCTGGTTCTGTAACGGAGCCAGTCATTCCAATTGTAAATTGTCAAAATAGTCTTCTTTTGTCCTGTAAATCTACGTTCAAAATCAATTACTTACTCGAGTGTCTTGACCACATTTAGCCATTAAAGGGTCAAAGCGGTTCGTCGCAAGGCATAGGCAGCAACAACACCCAGTCAAATTAGTTTCAAAATATCCAACAGCTTAACTATATAACTTTCTGGAAATTGGCAGCAGGTGAGTTCAAGGATCGATCGATCCTAACACGACGAAGTGTGGGTGGAGCTCAGCTAGGGATTGACGGGGCATAGCTAAAACTGGTTTCCTCCATTGAAGCCAGATTTCCGACGGCTGTACAACATGCTCTCGCAATCCATCTTGCAGCTACAGAGAACAACAAGTGTCTTAGGGGCAGCAAATTCTTGAGTTGAACTTGAAATAGTTACCTAGCTAGTCAAGTATAGTCGGTTCAGATGGTTAGTGCGAAATTTACGTAAATTTCCAAATGGCGGAGACCTATCGCTTGCAACGAATAAATGCATATAAGTGTAAGTATTTCACTAAATAACTTAATTTTGATGAAATTATGCTTTCCCATTTATGCCAATGGTCCCAAGCCCCTATTCCTTCCCACTTTATGTCATATGGACGCTGTTTGACGTCTTAGCGGACAAAAATAACCGATTTTCGCAGGCCATCCAAACAGACGACAGAAAGGGTTAATCGAGACTGGTACCCGGCTCCAAATTTTCAGCAATAGTAATTCAATGAGGAATCAAGAACAAACGAACTATAGTTAAGTATTTAGCGTCCGACTGGGCATAGCAACTGCGCATGTTCAGTAAACCTGGAAACTGACTATAGTTAGCCAGTCGAACTTGCCCCTAGTGTCATTTGCACTTAAATTTGTAGTCGCTTTCCAGACCTGAACACGGTGGTAAACTTAGAAGCCGGTGATTTTGGTGGCAAAGTTTGAGTTTTACCAAACTTATAATAGCACCATTAAATTCAATGATTGCATAAATATTGGTGTATCCACTTAAATGGGGTTCATAACTCATTTAGTTGTAGAAATACTTTCCAAACTAACCGCCAAATGACAACCATATTGAAATCCAAATGGCCGCCAAGTGAGTGGAGAAAAAAACGTTACCACTTGAATTCCAAGACCGTGGCGTATACGGTATTAGACTATGATCAAAATTTCAACTGGAGCAAAAGAATACAAGATTCACAGAATCGATATAATGCCCCAAGACTAGAATTAGCACAGCCCCTTCGTCAAATGACTAGAATTAGCACAGGCCCTTCGTCAAATGACTCAAATATGTCATATCTTTATCATCATGAACGATGTAGCTAATAAATATGCACCCAAAAATGGCAACAAACATTTGTAAATTCCTTAACCCGCGTAACCACATTTAGCTACATAGGCAACCCCCCCCCCCCACCCCACACCCCTGCGCCCTCCCTACCCAGCCATCCCCACTCCAACACCACCACCACCACCACCCCCCACCCCCCGACACACTATATGTAGCTATTGGAAGTCCGTGCGTTTCAAATTGAAGACAACTAACTTTACAGGAAAGCTGTCGAATATTTGGAACCTAAATTTGCTGGGAGCTGTGGCTGCTGCCATAGGAAGCAACAGTTCCCTGTATATTTAAAATATGTCTTATTCATAAGGCATTCGTTTGTGGTCTGAATGGGTCAATGCGTTAAAAGTCAATACAGGTCATATACTTAGATTTGCCTGCGTGGCCTACATCTGTAGATATAGAAATGTGTTTTATGCGGAACTATAGGAACCAGTAACCGTGACATTATTCTTTTTGGAAAACGATCAGCCACATTTTCCTATACACGTCATTGGTGACATAATTACCAGAATCTCGTCAAATTCATATTAAATTGCGTCTGGACCTCTAGCACATCTGTAGCAAAAATTATTATCGTGGCTGACATTTAATTAGGCCATTGTGCGCGGTTAACCATATTAATGGCGGATTCTAGTTTATTCATCGATCATATGAGGGCATGATCAACTGCGGGATGTGTATGGTGACGTCATAATCAATTACAGCATGAATAACTCGACATGGTCCGTCATAAACGCTTAATAGTCCGTCAGTTCCGTCAGGTTGTGCGAATTGTATATCTTTACTATTTAATAAGCATGCTGTTGAATGTTTTGAAACTATTTTGCCCGGGCGCTGTTGCTACAGGCAGCAACAGCACCCAGTCAAATTAGTTTCCAAATATTCAACAACTTAACTGTATTGTTTTCTGGAAATTGAGATTCAGAGAGTGCAGGGATCGATCGATCCCGACACGGGCGAAGTATGGGTGGAGCTTAGCTGGAGATGAGCAGGGCATAGCTAAAACTGGATTCCTCCGTTGATCTTTTGTTGTCCTAAAATTTGAGCAAGATCTAATCCGTAGTCTTTTTAGATACAGCTATACACGCACGCACGTACGAACCCACACACGCGTGCACACACATACTCGTACGTACCCACACACGCGTGCACACACATACTCGTACGTACACGCGCACGCCCTGTGACTTTCAGAACACAAATGCAATACCCTTTCCATTACGAGACGAGGGAAATTAGTTTTTACCCGCATCACTAGCATGGAGTCCTTGTTGTTGTTGTTGTTGTGGTTGTGGTTGTTGTTGTTGTTGTTGTGGTTGTGGTTGTTGTTGTTAAGACGTTTTTTAATAACTCTGATCTAAATCCCAACAGCAACAGCTTTTAGCAAAAGTTTTCAAAATAGCCATTTTACGCAGTCCTCAAGAACTCAGGTTCTGCTGGGGTAATCTTCTCCAATCTTTGATAGCCGCTTGTCTATGTGGTCCTACGCACTTGTGCCAATGATGGGGGGGGGGGGGTGTTCAAAACACAACAGCAACAGCTTTTAGCACCATTTTATAATATATACATTTTACGCATTCTTCAATAACTCAGGTTCTACGGGGGCAATCTTCTCCAAACTTGGGTGCAAGCTTGCCCATGTGGTCCCGAACACGTATGCCAATTTTAGGGCTAAAGGCGCAAGAGCATCAGCTCTCAGCAAAATTGTTTTCAAAATAGACAACTAACGGAGCGATCTTTTCCGAACTTGGGCTGATGCGTGTCTATAGGGCTCCCGAAGACGTGTGCCAAGTTTACTATAAAAATTATGGCGTAACAGCAACAGCTTTCAGCAACATTGTTTGAAAAATAAACTCTTGACCTTACGACGGCCGGACCGAAAAATATATCACTGGCGCGGGTATTGGACAAATTTGTCCTTGTTTCTATATAGGCCACTGTTGTGTTTTCTCATAACTTTAACGAAAATTATATCCTGCGACGTATAATTGTCTAAGAGATTAGCCTATATTTTGTATTTGTTGATTTGTATTTATCTCGTAAATGTGTCTAAGAATATTGCATCATAATTTCGTCTTACATGGCTAACATTTTGTGATGTGTAACTTATTATTGGATGGTAATAATATGGTTTTGTTCAATGTCGAAACTTGATATTCAAAACCATATACATGTACATCAACTGCATCTTGATTTCTTCTATTCTTCCTCCAACAAATAGGTGGATCCGACATGTCGCTTAATTATCTTACGTCATAGTCAATGGAGGGATCCAAACGAATTGTATGTCTTTGATGGATTTATTATTTAATAAACATTTGGTTGAATATTTTGAAACTAATTTGGCTGAGTGTCCAATCAAATTAATTTCAAAATACTCAACAGCTTAAGCCTACCTCTATAGTTACCTTAACATTGGGATCTTAGGAATTCAGGATTCAAACTATATAAATTGATAGTGAAAAGTGGGAGGGGCTTTGCTAAATATGGGCGGGGCATAGGTAGAAATGGATTCCTCCATGTACGTCACTTGTTGGCTGACATCACAATTGAATGGCATAGGTTCGTCACGAATGGAAATCGAAACCTTCCGACAGTAAGCGCCAGCATTCATCTTTCCAGAGTCTCCATCCCTAATCAGACCTCGTATGACGTCATAATCAGCTCAGCGCATGGATGATGACGTCATAATCATTACGTCACAAAGGGTTCCATATAGGCCGTCATCAAATCTGAAATGGTCCGACACGTTGTATGAATTGTATGTCTTTGAAATTCTTTGCTATTTAATAAACATGCTGTTGAATATTTTGAAACTAATTTGACTGGGCGCTGTTGCTGCCTTAGGCAGCGACAGCACCTAGTCAAATTAGTTTCAAAATATTAAACAGCTTGTCTGTGTAATTTTTTGGAAATTGATAGTCATGGTGTTCAGAGATCGATCGATCCCAACACGAGCGTGGTGTGGGTGGAGCTTAGCTAGAGATGGCCGGGGCATAGCTAAAACCGGAAAGGTCCATTGAGGAACCAAGTTTGAGCTATGGCACCACCCCCACTCCACCCCCCCCCCCCCCATCTCTAGCAACACCCCACCAACACTTCGCACGTGTTGGGATCGATCGATCCCTGATCTCCCTGACTGTCAATTTCCAGAAAACTATATGGGTAAGCTGTTGAATATTTTGAAACTAATCTGAGTCGGTGCTGTTGCTTTCTATGGGAGCAGCAGCGATCAGTCAAATTTCAAAATATTGACCAACATGTTTATTAAATAGCAAAGACAATATTGTACAACAACGCTTAGTTCATCATCAATTATGCGTTCATGACGAACTTGTCTACCTAATTCATGAGGTAATTGATTAAGACGTCATCCTACACGCAACGTAGTTGATTATGACGTCAACAGCATACCTTTATAGTAACAATGAAGTTGAGTCAGGAAATCAGGATTCAGTATCAAAATTTATTCATACGGGCGTATAAAGTGGGCGGAGCTTAGCTAAAAATGGGCGGAGCATAGCTTCAAACAGATCCCGAAGTTGCGTCTTGGGAATGGACGATAAAACGGTAAATTTGATTGGATTGAATGGGAACGCGGTAAACTTGATTAAGCAACCAACTCCTAGCTTGTTTCCATACGACAGTGGCACACTTTCAAAAATAATAAATACGAAAATTATTGCACAATATATATAATCATTGTCTAGGGATTACGTATGTTTGTCCTATTGTTAAACTAAATGTATGTATGTATGATTACTGTATTCTGCGGCTACATGTCCCGGTTATGTAATATGACTCGAGTTGCCGAATGGCATGCCATACTTAAGAATGTACAGGGTCACTGACATAATGAATAACAACAGAAATCGGAGATTGTAAACCCTCGCTCTGCGGGTTTTTTTTCATATTCACAAAAACTCGGATTTTATTCCGATTTTCCGGATTTTGTGGATCACAGCCAAATTGCGGAATGGTATGCTATGGTCACATTCTTGACTGTGTTAAAATTGGAGCGAAATCGAACCAGCACTTTCCGAGATATCCCTAGATCCATAATTTGATCGGATTGTAGATTTTTTTTAACTAATTTGACCAATCAGCAACAGCGCCAAGTCAATTTAGTTTCAGTATACCTGTATAGTGTTCTGGAAATTGATAGTCAGTGAGTTCAGGGATCGATCGACCCCAACACGAACGAGGTGTGGGTGGAGCTTAGCTAGAGATGGGCGGGGCATAGCTACACATGTAAAGGCCCATTAAGAGTTGCTGTTCGTCAGTTTCATCAGGTTGGAAAATGTCCGCCTCTTCAGATGAGCGGGCGTCAAAATTGGCATCAGTTCTACTTGATGTGGGCTATCAAACCAGAGGACGTCATAGGCGTGTCGTTGAGCCTCCCAGCCATTTTCTGGAGCTTGGCTGTCGAAACCATTTTGTTGGTATCCGGCCAGAATTTGCCAACACACGGTGAACGTTTGATATGCTGGCATACGTCATAACACGATTTCACACGGTGGTATAATGGTTGTACCACGGACTCTTAGCTGTGGCCTTTGATGCGTATGTGGATTGATTGTGTTGTGACGGTCTTGACAAAATGTTTCCTTCATGAGTTTTTGGAAATGTTTCTGTCTACTACAAATTTTACGATGGAAGGAAATCTAACATCATCTGTTTGGCCATTCCTACATACATGGCACTGATTATTGTGGCAGTATTGTTTACTAGAGATACTGATTATATAAGTTATATCATCTACAAATTTTTATGTTTTTGTTTCTGACATGGCATTTTTCCAGGGTGGGTGTGTGGGGGTGGGGGGGGGGGGGTGTGTGTGTGTGTGTGTGTGTGTGTGACATGATTCGCGAGTGATTCTCACATTCTAATTAAGCACCCACATTGCTTTTATATATGTATCTAATCACAATTAGAGCTGCCACTACTGAAAATAGCTTAATAATAAACAAATTCGTAGCTATAACACAAATATTTTCTGACAAAGACCTCGGACATCATTTGTTACGTTTTTCTGAATTTGACCCATTTATTCTGAAACACCTTGTAGCTGCGTGCAATGAGCGAAAGTGCCTGATTTGGATTGCCTCCATACTTTCATGCAGTGAATGACATGATTACGTTCACTGAATCCAATCACAAATTTTCATTTGCCATCTCAGCAAATGTGTCTTGAGCATCCTTATATCAACATCCCTCACGAATTTTGAATGGGCATTTATTCCATGTTTAAGGCGGCTCTCAAGAGCACCTCTCTCTTATTTTTACTTGCACGAATTTTGTATGAATCGACTGTCATTCATTGTCGATGTCCCAACATCCATTTGCAATGATACAGCAGAAAACTGACACATTTGTATCTGATGACCTAACTCATATTCCCCTCGCATTTTTCCTCTCAATGTGAATAACATGAGTGCAGATCAAGATGTCAGCCTCGTCATATATTGTTTTTCAAGTTTTCTTCCTTGGTGGCTTTCCCATCTTTCCCATAGCAGATGTAATGTGCTCCAAGATATGAGAGATACTTTAGTCTCCCTTGAATTATCTCTGCATAATGCTGGCCCTGCTATTCTATTTCCAGGAAGTTTGGTAGCTGCTCTTTGAATGATCCCGACTTCAGACAATCCAAGATATTTCTTGGACGGTGCTGATCGCGTCGTGTCATCCAGGCATCTTCTTACTATTTCCCAGTCATTTATTGATAGGACTGTATGTGTCAACGACGAGATGCACTCTTAAAATCACAACAGCCAAGGCTCCATACGCTTCTGGAATGGGGTGGAAGAGCATGTAGCAAGAACATGCCATCAACAACAAAGCCAACCTCTGAGCTTGATGTGAAAGATGGAACTTTGCTTTCATGTCTGCCTGGACCATCCAATAACCATCGTACTAACATACGCCCAATCACATAGCTACGCTGTTAGAGGCCGTACTTGTAGACCTGTGATTTCTCGCTATGTGAAGTAACATTTCGCTAGTGGGTTGGAGGTAGCCAATCAGATCTCTGCCTACTTCACGCGATAGGCGAGACTTCGTCTGGTGACATAATTTACAATCACGGAAACAACGGCAGTCGCTACGCTGTTGCTCTGGAAAAGGACATTTGCAAATGTTTGCAATAGTTTTGTTATAAACAATTTATCTGAGGAACAGAAAATGTGTAGATTGGTTTTCGGTAACAAAAACCGCTTGTTTGGTTTACGCACGTGTGTAAATTTGTCTACTTCCTGATTTCTTATCGAGCAATCTCATTGGCGCAAGTTGACTGACCCCAGTTCATTAATATGTATGCAGCTTCGTGAACGTAGCACAAACATCAAAGGCGTGCAAGCACGGTACTCGATACGGGAAAGTAGTGGGAGGGCGAGGATCGTGCAATAGGACGATGTCCAATAACCGTGTATGCTTCACATGGGCAATAGAATTCACCTTTCCAGAGTATCCAACGATGATTTGACGTCATATGACGTCATACTCAGCTAAGCGGCGTCATAAATGATTCTATTTGGCCTGTCTTTAACTCTTAAAGCACAGTGTAAGAATTGTATATCTCTACTATTTAATAAGCATGCTGTTGAATATTTTTGAAACTAATTTGACTGGGCGCTGTTGCTGCCATATGCAGCAACAGCACCCAGCCAAATTAGTTTCAAAATATTCAACAGCTTACCTGTATTGTTTTCTGGAAATTGATAGTCAGGTGAGTTAAGTGATCGATCGATCCCAACACGAGCGAGGTGTGGGTGGAGCTTAGCTAGATATGGGCGGGGCATAGCTAAAAGATGGAAAGGCCCATTGGTGGCAGTGGATGGGATACGATATGGTTCAAATCAAGTTTTCTCTGACAAGCAAAGATAACCAGGCATTCCATAAAGTCAAGTGAAATAACATGCTTGTTACGCTTATTTATTGTGTTATTTTGATTTGGTGCTCAAAATGTTCACTTGTGGCTGTGCATCAATTATAGCTACACCTGCAAATCAAAATATTACTCCTGTAGCGATGTGACAAATATATTTCTGCCTACGATGACATATACCCCAACACGTATGTTTCAAATTTACAAGTTCTTATTTAGTACCACACTAATATTTTGCCCAAAATTCGCTAAAATAACTATTTTACAACGCCACGAAAAAACATTTAAGTCCATGATTTAAACATTGAAAATCGCCTTCCTCCCACTGAATACACTAGTATATTGCGTTAGGATCATAGTAGTAGAAAAGTTTCGGAACAAAATCTTTTTAAAATGTTGACGCGCTTTTTGATTGGCACTCACAAGTCACATGATTTCGATGGGATGGGGCTTATTTGCCCATATATGGAATACCGAAACGGTGCATGTTTGTACAAGAACGCCCACCAGAACCCGCCGCCCTTGGCACTCCATATATATGTCATTAAACCCCTCCCCCTCGAAACCACGTGACTTGTGAGAGTCAATAAATAAGTGGTTTCACCCCCCCCCCCCACCCCATTATTACGCAGGATGTTGTCCTGCTAAGCAGCTGCGATGTTTTTTCTTGTTATATCATCTTCGAGAGTTTCGCATCCTTTTTCTTAGCTCTCTAGCAAAACAGGCAGATGGATAGTGTTTGGCGTTGGCATTGACAGGGCAAAATCATACGGCTAACGTAGTGTCTTCTCATGTGATGCATGTGTTTGGTGTCTTCTGTGGCATCTGCAAGTGGCACAACAGTAAGGTTTTTAGAACAGTTCGCGTGATAGCGATGACTACTGTCGGATTCATCTGCCAGCGGCTGAATTATCAATTGTACTTGGATGTGACAAAATTTCGCCTTTGTCTTCTTTTGCTGCTGCATTGATGATGGATGGTCAACGCTCTTAAGTGATGGGTGCGATGTTGCCCGTAGTTTTGTCATCAGGTGTTGCCGCATGGAGGATTCACTCCCTGCCCGGGTCAAGAGCTACCACGCTAGCAAGCGCCATAATCAAACACATGCCAATGGGGTGGGGTGGGGGGAATCTTTCACTCTGGTTGAAAAGTCAAGAAATATGGTGAAGACCCTATTTTAAACTTATTGTTTGTTGATGAGGGCGACGATCTTTACACGTATGTCAGTTCAGCTGTGTAGCCACTTGTCCGCCAGGTGTACGAGGGCTAATTAGTAGGCCCCTAATAATTAATGCTGTGCTTAAGTGACGCACTCACTGGACATATTCTTCTTAAATTGCCGATTTGTAATAAGTGTTGATTACCTTCAAACTTGTCATATGAGTTGGTCTTGTAGGTACCATGCCAAATAAAACACATCTGGTGGCACTACCAACTCTATCACACCCATCGCTAGCATCGCCTAAGGTAAGCGACCAGTAGAACACCTGCATGACATCACTTTTGTAGCTTCTTTGTTAAGCAAAATCCGCGTAACTCTTGACTTGTATACCGTCTTCCGCTTACAGGACACGTTCGTAAGTAGTTAGACAAAGCGATGACCTAGTGACCGAATTACGTATCTTGGCCAGAAATTATGCGAATATTAATCGTTAAAGCAAGGCTCGTGATGGCATTAGCGTTCGTCTGCTAAATTTCTGCAGACTACATTTTCCATGTGGTTTTACTCTGGATATGCTGAATATTTTTAAAACAATTTGACTGAAACTTTCAGTCAAATTGTTTTCAAAATATTCAGCAAACTAAGTTTTTGCAAGTTGAAATTTTTGTCTGCTGGCTTGCAGCAGTCAGACAGTTCACGCAATAGATCTATACAGTTAACCATCCTGAAGCCGCTACCTGACATTTGAAGCAAAAATAATGGTGGTTCTTTCAGATATGGTGGTCGTAAGACAACATATTTGAAAGAATCGCCATCTTTTTGCCTCAGATATATCCAATAGCGGCTAACTTGTATTAAGTATATGTCCGTATGTTGGTCGCATAACACAGGCTATACCGTATTTGTAATAATGATGTTAATTGGATATAAGGAAACGTAAATCTTACGCAAGTCGAAATCGGCAGTAGCCGACGCGCAATAATTACCAGGCGGGGTAACGATTACAAGATAATTAACAGGATTACATGAAATAATATCTATTAAATTGTGCCAGATTTAAAGAAAAATAATTTGGTGTATCTGGTCCAAATCGTTAATTAGATGCCGTTCAACAATATATAGCCTCTGCTGGCGGTATGGTGTGATTGATTCCACCGAAGTACACCTGCTCGGTAACATACAGGTAAGAAACATTTTCCTTTTCATCCATCAAACTAGAATGATATTTTAGAAGTAAATTAGAAAGAACTTTGTAACTTATAGATTAAAGGCGCGTATTCGCACTAAATGCTTGAAAGTAAAGTTGTTAAAATTGTATACTTTTAGACGCTTAAATTGTGTACCCCAATGCAATGAAACGAAATACATTTTAACATACGATGATTTTATTATGTATAAATTAATATAATTTTTAGTTGTGAGTTGAATTAGGGGTCGTGTTAATTTCACAACGTGAAAAACTTATTTTAATCTGTACGGAATGAAATCATACGCTAAGATTTATTTCGTTTCATTACATCTAGGCTCACAAGTTATGCCTTTAAAATTTTTAAAAATTGACAATTTTATTTTGAATGATTCTGCTGTGAAATATGCATCTTTAATGGTGCACATTCACACGAAGATGCTTAAAAATTAGAGGCTCAAAATGTGTAGGGGCCTACATCAACGCAATAATAGATATAAATCTCAACATATAGTGATTTCATTCCGTATAAATTCATATAATGTTTGTCTCGCCTGCGAACAAGAAAGCGAGATGTGTCACTTTTCTGACGCGGTCGACAACTGCGTCAACAATATTAAGTTTTTGCGTTTAGCAAAACATCCCAGCTTATATTTCAGGATCAATTAATCTTATTGCAACTAAACTTGGCAATGTGGTTACCTATATTGTTAGAAAGCGGCATGAGGCCTACTGAGGCCACAAGGTCAAGGGTCAAGGTCACTGTGACCTTGATACAAGACTCTGTTTTCTCAATGTTAGGTTTTTGCGTTTATCAAAACGTCTTGGCTTATCTTTCAGGATTGGTTAATCCTATTGGAACTAAACTTGGATACACTGTTACCTATGACGTTAGGAAGCAGCGTGCTGACACTGATGTCAACGTCGAAGGTCACGGTCATTTTGACCTCTACCAAACTTTGTTATTTTTCAATGTTAAGTTTTTCGGTTTAGCAAATCTTATCATGTTATATTTCGGGATTTCCTAACCCTAATGGAAAGAGGATACAGGATGGTGACAAGGTCACCAGGTCAAAGGTCAAGGCCATTCTAATATTGCTATTTTACCCCTGCTTTTTCAAGCTTAAGCCTTTCCATTCAGCATATCATTTATATTTCAGGATTGGTTAATCCTATTGGAATTAAACTTGAATACATGCTAAACTTGAATACATAGTTACCTATAATGTTAGGAAGTAGCATGATAAAACGGATGTCACATGGTCAAAGGTCAATGGTCAATGCCACTGTAACAAACGAGACATTTAATTTCGCGGAATTATTGTTTTAAGATGTGAAGTTGAATTAGGGAATCGTGTCTCATTCAATTTCACAACTGGAAAAAATTATTTTAATTTATAGGTAATGAAATCATCATATTCTAAGATTTGTTTCGTTTCAACACAATTTAAATCTCTAACAGGACACAATTTTAACGATTTTATTATCAGACAGTTTGGTGTCAATATAAAATTTATTTTATTTTATTGTACATTGTATATCCCCCATATGTCACGATGTGTCCTGGGCTGTAAATAAACTTGAACGTGTTAAAATTAAACATTAACCGTGTGTGTCAACTTAAACCTTTAATTGACAAGCCGGCCAAAATAGTACTTGAGGAATGTCCATTTGCAGGCCAAGGGAAGACTATGTTTTGAAAATTTACCACTAAAATGACAGGCTTGATAAACAAGCATATACCATTCCGGTGGTAAATTAAAAAGAAAATAGTCTCCACTTGGTCTGAAAATGACCATTGACTAAACAAAATTTGGGCTTGCTTGCCCGTTAACCCTTCCCTGATAACGCAGCTTACTGGGCCGATACCGGGCCCATACTGAAAGTATGGGCCCGGTATTGGCCCAGTATGCTGCGTTCTCTGGGTTATGTCTGCCTCCTGCAAGCCACCGGACAATACGTTCAATGGGTAATATCTCTGAACCTGCTGAATATTTTGAAAATAATTTGACTGAATTGTTTTCAAAATATTCAGCATATCCAGAGGTAAACACCATGGAATATGTAGTCTGCAGAAATTCAGTGGCCAGACAGTTAATAATCAGACTAAAAACTGCATGCATAGTGGTCATAAGAAATGTTTATTTGCAAGACTCTAACAACTGAGTGATTTTTACAAAGTCTAGTCATAAATTTACAAAAATAGACAAATTTCATATACTTTCTTGAAAAATATTTACCGGTAAGGGTATGAGGCGTTTAAGTACTTGCACGCGCTGTTTACAGAATAGGTGTTATCAAAAGACATTTAATTTTCAAGGTACTAGGTTTATTGAAGCCACGTGATCATTTCGTTGCTTGCCCAGACACAAATATAAACAGGTGAAGATGGCGATGAAGAGGATGGTGACACACGCTTTATACGCGGCAGTCGTTGTGATTTTATTGGCCCAATCACTAGCCGCCCCGTCAAATGGACGCGTTATGACACGACAGGTAAGAACTGGACACTGTTTCATTTCAGTTGGACGTTTGTTTATCCGCGTTTCTGCCTTCAGAATTTTCATTAGCATATGCGTACTTCACAAAAATAGGTTATGAAATGGAAGGGATCGGAGTATATGTCATTTCCAATAAAATAGGAAGCGTTTTTGGCCAAACATTTGAAAAAAATAAGAGACAGGTGAAATTTGGTTGGGAATGGTCACTGGGGCCCTATAGAGTCATCAAAGTCATACTAAGAGTCCCCGCATGTATAATGTGCGCGTTTGAAGTTCAGGGGTGGGCGACCGTACTTTGACTCGGGGACCAAACTATGGGTGGAGACAACACCTAGGAGGTCGCTAGGGGAGTACACTATGGGAGAGGAAACACCTTGGGGTGGCGATACCATTCAATATAATTGTTTACAGGTCATAATCAGAAACAGTGATTCTATCAGGATTCACAGACATCAGTTCTAGACATAAGACACTGTTACTCACGATGGTAAAGGCCGGTGTGAGAATTGCGGGCGGTATTGCCTGGACGGCTGTTTGTTTGGCTCTGTTTATCTGCAAGATATCCTCAACGCAAGATTGTAGAATGGACCTTTGCACTTTTAACCATGCCCGCCCATCTCTATCTAAGCTCCACCCACACCTCACTCGTGCTGGGATCGATTGCTCTCTGAAGTTCCTGACTATCAATTTGCAGAAAACTATACAGGTAAGCTATTGAATATTTTGAAACTAATTTGGCTGGGCGCTGTTGCTGCCTATGGCAGCAACAGTGCCCAGTCAAACTAGTTTCAAAATATTCAACATCATGTTTATTAAATAGCAGAGACAAGCAATTCTTACAACCTGTCGGACTATTAAGAGTTAAAAACGGGTCGTATAGAACCATTTATGACGTAATGATTATTACGTCATCCTACACGCCGCTTAGCAGATTATGACGTCATATGACGTCAGATTGATAGATGTATACTCTGGAAATGTGAATTAGAGTCCATATTTCTCCCACACAAGATGATTATAGGGTGGCATAGAAGTGCACTGTTCTCACAGAACCTGGACGCCATGGGGCAGAATAACTACTTGCAGAATCTCATCTTCAGATATAGTCCCAACATGGCATATGTCACGAACACTTTCCAATTAGACTCAAGTTCAGGCAGCTCTTCGATGCTACCCATTCGTATCTCGCGAGATCGGCTTCGATACGAGATCGAGAAAAGAGTTTCGTGCATAATGAGTGCTTTCGTGTCTTGCGAGATCTCACTCGATACGACATCGAGAAAAGAGACTCCTGAGTGCAATGAGTAGCCATTAGCGCAAGAATTTCCACTAGAAGATAGAGATAAAGAGAATTCCAGAGTAAGCCTACCATCTATCATCTGACGTCATATGACGTCATAATCAGCTAAGCGACGTGTAGGATGACGTCATAATCATTACGTCATAAATGATTCTATTTGGCCCTTCGTTAACTCTTAATAGTCCGACACGTTGTACGAATTGTGTCTACTATTTAATAAACCACATTGTTGAATATTTTGAAACTAATTTTACTGGCCGCTGTTGTTGCCTATATCACTCAAATTAGTTTCAAAATATTCAACAGCTTATCTGCATAGTTTTCTGGAAATTGATGGTCAGGTAGTTCACAGATTCGATCGATCCCAACACGAGTGTGGTGTGGGTGAAGCTTAGATAGAGATGGGCGGGGCATAGCTAAAAGTGGAACGGTTCATTGAAACTTAAAAGGACACAATAACCACCATATTCATACCAGACAATATAATTTCACATAAAGTGAGATAATATATAGCGCCTTGTCTTCTGTATAAAGAATAGTTAAAGGGATGCTAATCTCAGCTCCACCGATAGATTATGGTTTATAGATTTCATTTCATTCATATCCTGTCATATTCCCGTTTCTGTATCACAATTATCTGTTTTGTAATATCGCGTAAATGGTGAACAGTGATCGCCACCATTTTGTCTCCTCAAACGATAGAGTGTGATGTCATGTAAGTGCCAATACATTAGATTCCTTATTATGTAACACTCATTTCGTTTAATATTTTGAAACTAATTTGACTGAATGTTGTTGCTGCCTATGGCAGCAACAACATCCAGTCAAATTAGTTTCAAACTATTCAACAGCTTACCTGTATGATTGTTTGTATACCACATTGCCAAACTATAGCTGGCACCTCTATGACTGAGCATATATCGCGAAGCAGACACGCTAGGCTGTTTCTGATTGGTTGTAAAGTAAATTATATTATAAACATGATAGGCTGTAGAAATGTCGCAACATTTAGCTACTAAAGCCTGAATATCTTTCTATAGCAGTGCGATAAAAAGCTTACAATTACCTGAATAGTTTATGAGCGGCATATTAGACCAACTGAACAGCTATCAAGAGTTCAGATTAGTTATCCTTTAATAGAAAAATAGTTCCCTCTTAATTCGACTTGAAATTCAAAATGGACGGGCACGCAGTAACTCCTTCGTGTATGAAATGACTAATCGCCCATCTTCTGCACGCCGACCGCCAATATGACACGCGTCGAAGTTTTTTAACCCTCATATTTGTTCAAGAAAATTTCAATTGTTTTCATCGAAAATGTCCATTTGCAAAGCAAGAGAAGGCAATCTTTGACAGTTTACCACTGGAATGAAACGGCCACTAACGACGGAGAGAACGAGAGGACGGGAACTGAACATCGATGCACCATGGTGCCTGCCATCGTGCTCACATCGGTACGCCGTTCGAGGCCGTACTCGCAGACCTTTGATATCTTGCTATGTTGACTGCCGGTTTTAACGCCGCCAATCAGATTTCCGTCTACTTCAATCTATCAAACAATATTAAAATAGAGGCGTGGCTTCGTGCCAATGTGATTGACAGTATATTAACAGGATGATAACAACCGGGCAATTTCATTGCGCGGAAGTTGACTGACCTCATTTAGGACATTTTGTTAACTTAGCTTGGATATCATAGCCCGTAAGCACGGTACTCGATACCGGAACGGAGTGGGAGGGTGAGGGTCGCGCAATAGGACGATGGGTGCCCGACGGCGCTCGCCAGCTATAGACAAACTATGAGGTTTATCCCACAAGTCGAGAAGCAATCATTTGTCCCCAAATACTATTTGCCATAGCCAATAGAAAATAATAGCCAATGGATTGAATTATGTCCACGACCATCTGTCTTTAGTAACCAGTGATGGTCCACAGTGTGTCCTTTATTGACACATTTTACTCGATTGAGTTATCTTCTTTTAATCTTTCAGTCATTCGAGTTTACAGTTATAAGGGAGACACAGATGGATTGCAGCCGGAATATGGCTTGTGGGTGGGAATGGTGTCCTTGGCATCTACGTCCTGGATACCGGAGTCGTGTGGACTGTCACGCTGTCAAGAACCAGTAAGAATTTGACCTTTCAATTTTTAGCGATGCCCCGCCCTTCTCTAGCTAAGCTCCGCCCACACCTCGATCGTGTTGGGATCGATCGATCTCTGAACCCCCTGACTATCAATTTACAGAAAACTATACAGCTTAAGCTGTTGAATATTTTGAAACTAATTTGACTTGGTGCTGTTGTTGACCATGGCAGCAACAGCACCCAGTCAAATTAGTTTCAAAGTATTCAACAGTATGTTTATTAAATAGTAGAGCTATACAATTCTTACGTGTCAGACGTTTAAGAGTTAAAGACGGTCCGTATAGAATCATTTATGACGTAATGATTATGACGTCATCCTACACGCCCACTTAGCTGATTATGACGTCATTACTCCGGAACGGTTCATTGATGAGCACGTGCTTGTGATATATATAAACTCCCTTCCACTTAGAGTAATACTAATATCGAGTGAAATGTTATGTTGTACTGATAGATTATGACGCATAGATTTTATTTCAATCATTTTCAGCAGAGGCTGAAGATTAAGTCTATTTGGGGGCCTCAAGGCTAATGGAGGAACACAATTTTAGTAATGCATCCTCCACCCCCACCCCCACCCCTCCCCGCCCCCACCATATGTAGCTAAGCTCGATCCACGCTTCGCCAGTGGTTGAATTAATCGATCCCTGAACTCCCTGACTATCAATTTCCAGAAAGCTATATAGGTAAGCTGTTGAATATCTTAGAACTAATATGACTGGGCGTTGTTGCTGCGTTATGGCAGCAACAGCGCCCAGTCAAATTAGTTTCAAAATATTCAACATCATGTTTATTAAATAGTAGACATACAATTCGTACAACAACGCTTAGTCCGTCATCAACTAAACATTCGTGACGAACTTATCTCCGTCATTCATGACGTAACTGATTATGACGTCATCCTACACGTCACGTAGTTGATTATGACGGATATGATAGATGGATAAACTGAAATCCTCCATTGGCTGTGGGGCTCCTTATCGGGTGTATCAAGGATGGAATGGTTACTACTGTTGCAGCGCTACTACTACTACTACTACTACTACTACTACTACTACTACTACTACTACTACTACTACTACTACTACTACTACTACTACTACTACAGTGAGGAAGGCACTTACTGTCGGACTTTGCGAATTTTGTGTCGGACTCGAGTCGTTTGATTGTGACGTCATCTAACGAGTGAGTTATTTTGATTATGACGTCAACCCCTTGAGTGACAGATTGGATCCCTCCATTAACACATTCGTTAGGCCATTATAATTAGCGACTCAAACGCATAAATGCTATAAATTATATAGACCCTCCGCGTAAGAGTGATCAACCATTATGCTCCTAGATTATCCACATTTTAGACTAGAGGCCGGTATTGTAGCTACCTTGCAAAAAACACCTTAATTGAAGACCAGCGAACCGTAACAGTATTACTTACGAATTTACGAGGCGATTTAGTTAATGAAATTCTACGTACATGCCTCCCCCCCCCCACCCCATCCAAAAAAACAAAACAGAAATATATCAGTTAGTAGAAATTTGAATACGATGCAGGAAAGGTTCTGTTGAATATTTTGAACATAATTGGATTGGAAGAAATGCAGCAATGTCGTTCAATTCAATTATGTTAAAAGTATTCGATAGTACGATTTATTTTGTTTTGGAAACAATTAACCTTATTTCTGAGCTGTGCGCGTGTATAATATGATTAGACAATGATCATGCGATTTCTGAACAAACTCAATGAATGAATTTGCTAACAAGACTAATTACCTTAAAATCATGACTAATTATGTAGCCTACGTAATTAGCGCTCATTCTAAGCTCATTTGCATTACTAACACCAGAGAAAAAATTAATTTAAATAGGTTAGAAATAAATTAGAGAAATTTGGTCACACGTCTGGATTTGCGACTCGCTAGTAGGTGTGTTAGTCTCTGTCTGTCTGTCGTCTGTCTGTCTGTCTGTCTGTCCGTCTGTTGGTCTGCCTGCTGCATTTTTTACGCTTGGTAAAGCTGCCCATATGTCACAGCTTTTGCGCGTTCGCACTTGTTATTAAAAATTTTAGTCCCAACTCAGAATTAGTATAAATCAGTTTGTCTGTCGGTCTGCCTGTCCAATTTTTTACATTTCTAACAAAAAAGGAATAATAGCGAGTCGCACATGTTTAAATTTCAATTCAACTTAGATTTGCTGTGAAAATTGCTATTAGAATAATCCGGAGTGGGCTGATGGGGTGGGATGGGGTGGGATGGGGTGGGATGGGGTGGGATGGGGTGGGATGGGGTGGGATGGGGTGGGGGATGAGCTAAAATTTCACCTTTGGCTACAATCATCCAGAGGTAGCTTACAGCCCCGGGCTACAATCATCCAGAGGTAGCTTACAGCCCCGGGCTACAATCATCCAGAGGTAGCTTACAGCCCGGGCTACAATCATCCAGAGGTAGCTTACAGCCCCGGGCTACAATCATCCAGAGGTAGCTTACAGCCCGGGCTACAATCATCCAGAGGTAGCTTACAGCCCCGGGCTACAATCATCCAGAGGTAGCTTACAGCCCGGGCTACAATCATCCAGAGGTAGCTTACAGCCCCGGGCTACAATCATCCAGAGGTAGCTTACAGCCCCGGGCTACAATCATCCAGAGGTAGCTTACAGCCCCGGGCACCCTTATCAATAACGTAATGAGGGAAATGCTATTCCCATAGATATGAATATATTAGCTAGATGGCTCATGCGCACACTATGAAGTATGTTATTGCGACCGCCAGTGAGGAGAGTTCAGTAAAGAGCAATTGCGCATGACCGGATATTGACTGACTGGCTGATTCAGACGATCAGCTGCAATATATAGCCTTAAAAATTACATTCTGATAATTTGAAGAGAAATTGAACAGACGCAAATTTACATATTTTTATCAGAAAAAAAATTGTATTGGCTCTATTAATCTGACACTTTATTCGACTACGTGTTAGGTTTAGTAAAAAAAAAATGCTGAACTCTGAAATGCCGCTTTTGAGAGTCATGAGCGATTTAGCCAGTATATACTAAATCTATGGCTATTCGTGTATTCAGTATCACAACGTTGGCCTTTTTGACACGATTTACAAAACAACAAACGTATCCCATAAATAAAGAGGTTAGCATAGAAGATGGTTGTTCTTGTCATTTGTGACGTAACGCTGTGTTGCTCTAGCCTCTACATTATTGAGGGATCCTATCTGTCACTCAGGTCTCTGACATCATAATCAAGTACGTCACATGTTAGCTGACATCACAATCAGATGGCACGAAAGTTGGCACGAACCAACAGTAAGCATTTGAATTGCATGTCTTCCTGTTGTAAATTTATAATTTAATAAACACTTATTTTCCGACTACATTAACTTGGAGTTCTAGGCAGCATTAACTTCCAATCAAATTACTTTCAAAACATTCAACAGCTTGTTGTATAGTTAGGTAGGCCTACTTAAAATTGAGATTCTGTGAATTCTGCGTTCAAAGTGTTAAAATCGATAATAACGTGAGAACAAAATAGGCGGAGCTTAGCTAGAAAAGGGCGAGGCATATTTAGAAATGGATCCGTCTATTAACCCTTTCAATGACAAATCCCTGAAAATTTTTAATTCTTTACGATATAAAACTTATTCTGTTGAATATTTTGGAATTAATTCGACTGGAAGCCGTTGCTTAAGGCAGCAATGGCTTCCAGTCAAATTAATTTCAAGATATGCAACAGTTTTCCTGTATGGTTGCCTTGAAAATAAGATAATAGGAATCCATCAGTGAAATGGTTAAACAATAATACTGTATTTTTTATCCACAGATGCGACTGTCTGAATGGTACTCAATGCTTGAGAACAGACCTGTATGATCCGACCAGCAACGTGTATCTGGTGTTCCAATATCGATGTCAGGATCCGACCCCTTCATCACTTTGAGCTACAGATAGAAAAGAAACGTATACCTCTATCACACCTTAGCGCAAGCTCCCCCCCCCCCCAACCCCAACACACGCTTTAGTATGGTAGTTGCTAGCGGGGAGGAAGGGGGGGGGGGGGGGATTCAAGATGGCTGCCAAACCGCTTTTCCGGAAAGTTCGATACTGGCAAATTTGAAATCAGCATACCCAAAAACCTATACACAATTTCGGCTTCAAAATCTATCAAATAAAAAAATCCAATATGCCCACCAAACACGCTATATTTTGAAGTCGGCCATGTTTTTTGACATATCAACTTCCCTTGAACAAAGTTTAATGACCCTTAGTGCCTAATCATATCTCTCAATGTTTCGGTCCGATCTGTTCAGCGGTTCTGGAAGTCGTTTTCGCGAGAACTAGGTTATCCAAGATAGCCGGCAAAGCATTTGCCCAATCAAATTACCTCGAAGAAACTTGTTTCAACTGTTGCCTTAGATGCTATTTCATGAGTTTTGAATCAATTCCCTAATCAGTTTCGGAGATCTTTAAAGACGCTTCTAAAAATTGGCCAACGTCCAAGATGGCTGCCGGACAACTTGGTCGATCAGCTCCGTTTGAACAAACTTGGATCTCTATGACGTAAGGACGATCCCTACCAAATATAATTCAAATTGTCCTAGTGGTTTAAATAAAAAGTTGATGGGCGGATGACAGATGATAGACAGTCGCCACGACATAAGCTTACTTGGCCTTTCAGGCCAGGTGAGTACGAAGGTCCCAATGACGTTACCATTTCACTTACTGACCTCAATGCTGTGACTCTTAACAGAGTAAACAATTCGGTATCCATGTTTAGATCCAATAGAGGTAACACATCCTGAAATATGTTTGCGCAACACAATATTTAATGTTGAAAAATGTAGTATTGTACCACGGTCACAATGACCTTGATCTTTGAAGTTGTGACCTCACGACTAAAGGAGCAGATCAAAGGTGTGCGATAATGTCCTTGAAGTAATTTTTGTTGGCATTTACAATCAGGTGTCTATATTTGGTTTCAATTATACAGAAGTTACTACTTAGTAGTACTGAAATATAAAACTATTTGCGCAAAATCGTAGTAATAACAGGGCAGAGTACATAGGTCAAAATAATCTTGGCCGTTGACCTAGTGGCATTTCTGTCAAAATGTTTCTTCGTCTTCCTATAGGTAAGCATGTCTTGGTTTGGCTTAAAATAGATCAACTAATCCTGAAATATAAGTCCAAATAAAGAATACAACGTAAAAACTTAACACTAAAAGAGGGTGGATATCGAAGGTGCATATGACCGTAATCTTTTACCTAATAACGTATTAGTCGGTATGCCGCTTCCTCTTGGCGTAGGCAAGTATATATCTAGATTTGGTTGCAATAGAGCGATCTGATCTGTCACTCAAATATCCGACGTGATAATCAATGGACCGTTCCGTTTTTAGCCACGCCCCGCCCATCTCTAGCTAAGCTCCACCCACACGGGCACACCTCGCTAGTGTTAGGATCGATAGATCTCTGAACTCCCTGAATATCAATTTCCAGAAAAGTATACAGGTAAGTTATTGAATATTTTGGAACTAATTTGACAGGGCGCTGTTGCAGCAACAGCGACCCCGTCAAATTAGTTTCAAAATATTCAACAGCATGTTTATTAAATAGTAGAGACATACAATTCGTACGTGTCGGACTATTAAGAGTTAAAGACGGGCCATATAGAATCATTTATGACGTAATGATTATGACATCATCCTACACGCCGCTTAGCTGATCATGAAGTCATATTACGTCAGATTGATAGATGGATACTTTGGAAAGGCGAATTACATCACTAGTTAGCCGTCTTCACAATCAAAATGATGTAGAGCTCTCTTTGATGAAACTTGAAAAAGTCCGTCAAGTGTACGAATGAGGGATTTGGGCTACAATTTAATAAACATTAGTTTTAAAATCCATGACTTTTCAGGTTTTCCATGATCTGTACCTGCCCGCAACTGTCCTCCAATGCATCCGCGATCACGTGAAAGTTATGGCTTTCAGCAATGAATTCCCATCTCATTTTCAAGGCAACCATACTGGAAAGTTTTTGAATATTTCGAAATTAATTTGACAACAGCTTCAAGTCAAATTAATTTCAAAATATTCAACAGGATAAGTTTTATATCGTAAAGAATTTACTTTGAGTGTTAATATACACCAACAAATAGTAGTATTTGTTGGACGATAGTTGGGTTTTTTAATCTAGCGTGCTAACATATTTTTTTCTGGTAGTTTACTACTAACGCAATCAGCAAAACATTTTCAAGCAATTTTTGGTAATAATTGATTGGAAATTGACAGATCATTAGGATAAAGGTGTCCTGCACACTTTTCATTGGTCCTATTTATTATATATTATGCCATTTTATATTTTGTCATTCAACTGCCCATCCCTGACACGCTCGCACATGTATCGTATAAACAAAGGTTCTTAGCCAATAGGAAAACATAATAAAGTATTTTCATTGGTTGTTAGCGTGGGAAAATAATGTTTTATTGACCAATCAGAATACGGTCGTCCTTGCGGCATTAAATATTACTATGTCAAAGTAGTGACGTAACAATACCACTTGTCACAAACCATCATATATAAGGTATTTGTCAATGTATATTACTAGCTATCCTGTGTAAATGAATAAACTTTGATTCGTGGTAAACTTTCTCATAGTTCAAATTATAAGTAGCCTACTATATCTTTTTGAATAAGACGTCCACTGTTTTAGTTGTCAGGGTGTGATTATCCACCCTTGATGATTGTACGATAATGGAAGATCTATATTGGGAGTTCAGGGATCGACATTTTTGGGAAATATGTACAAAACCTCCGTTTATATGACAATAGAAGCACAAACTCGGTCCAATTTAATATTACGATTATCAACCACGTCAAATTTTAAACCCCTTACACTCGTTAAAACTCCTGCAATATGATAATTTTCAACTTTGTTGATAACAGTGATATTAAATGTTACCTCGTCCCAGATCCTCTATGTACGATTATTAACTTAGATAGCGTATGATTATATTTGTGAATAAAGTCTTGTCCAGCAGTATTAAGTTGTTGCATTATTTCTCTTAGCACTTTAACTGTCTGATTGGTGCAAGTCACCAAACAATAATGGACATTTCCGGTTTTATCTATGCCCCGCCCATTTCTAGCTAAGCTCTACCCACACCTCGCTCGTGTTGGGATCGATCAATCTCTGAACAGCCTGACTATCAATTAAAAAAGAACCCACAGGTACGCTGTTGAATATTTTGAAACTAATTTGACTGGGTGCTGTCGCTGCCTAAGGCAGCAACAGCGCCCGTCAAATTAGTTTCAAAATATTCAACAGCATGTTTATTAAATAGCAAAGAATTACAAAGACATACAATTGAATTGTAAGGGAGATAATCGTATGAATTGTATGTCACAATTTTATGGACGTTGATTGGATAGTGGCGATCGAAAGTGTAAATTGTCAACTTTCTGACGGGAGTTCTAAAGCCTAATTTTTTAACGATTTCCTAGAAGAATTTATGGGGAATATATTCCTTAAAAAGTTTCAGTCCACTTACATGGTTCGAAGGGTCAAATTTGATCTACAGGGCTTTAGTAATTATAGGATTTTTCAATATTTGCAATCAGCCTTTAGTAGAGTAATGAAGAAATATGCAACGAACGAGTGATAAAATTCAAAATCAAATTTTTACTTTCTTTCTTTATAATGTACAATATTTATAATTCTAAATAATACCTAATCCTAAAATTTTCCTATATGTAATGGTCCAAAATTTTGAAGAAGTTGACAAAACCTTTAATTTTTCATTAACTTAAATTCCTTTCATTGATAACTTGACATCCAAACTTCCAGTGTCCAAATTGTATTGCATCGATTCACTGACTGATCAATGACACCATCTCTGCTCCGGTACAGTATTGAATTTACATGAGTAAAATTTCTCCCCTCACTGACCCCCGGAATATACAGGACAAGAATGTCAGGTCCGACACATCACCGCTTCAGCATTTTATTACCCATCACGCAACAACATACGCCTCACCCCGTCACACACGTCTGCGGCTATCTCGTTATCCAGTGGCTCATCTTCAGTCACAACTGATTGATCGAATTAACGGATTGATGTTGTCTGCTGACAATTGTTTGTTCAAGTGCCCCTAAATCGCACTCACACCTTACCATCTCAACTCTCACCCGAAATCGACACCTGTCAATCAATCCACCTACACATCACTAACATTCCAGCCTTTTGCCAATCTCATTTGCATATCAAAACCCGAGCTTGACGAGGAAGGAAAAAACCTGTTTAACCCCTTCACCCACAGACACTAAAATCGAACACATTCCTACGTTAGCGACATTACACATCGCGTGAAGATGTTAATTCATGAATTACCTACGCAATTCATTTACAGGGATAATTGTGATTACAACTTAATCTTAAAAAACATAGAAACGCTCGTTTAAAAAACACATCAATTATCCTGCCGTAAAAGGGTCATTGACGAGATTGATATTTACACCAAACATAGATATAGACAGGACTAGACCACGCGAGACAGATAACTTTGCAAAAATACAAATGACAAATTTGATTAATTACCTCCCTTGTATTTAACTAACCAAATTAACCCAGCCGTTTTTAACAGTTATCTCCCTTGCACTGTTACCTAACCAGTAACACTCAATGTAATACCAATGAGAAACAATGAACCATTTACTATGTTACATAATGTCAGACTATTTGAGATTTGATAACGGTCTATATGGAACCCCTTGTGACGTAATGATTAAGCATAAGTCTCAACTCCTTAATTCTATTCTATGCTTCTAGAATGAATTAACTCCCTTCTTGTCAATCAGAATAAGACTGGCATCAGTCTAAATAGCTCTGTGACTGACATATGTCACTGCGCATGCGCACGAGCTTGCACTTGCAGACAGCAAGGTGAAGAATGACATTCAAGTTCTTTGAAACTCGCAAAGTTCTCAAATCATTGCCACGTGGGGTGGCTGAGGCGAGGTCATAGTAATTGAACAGTATGTTTATGTGGTTAATAAAACTACAGACGAACAGTAGGTTTATGTGGTTAATAAAACTACAGACCAACTCCTGGGGAGGGGGGGGGGGTGGAGGTGTGCGTGCGTGCGTGTGTTATTACACCACAAGCATCTATACCGTTCAATCACTATTAGCTAAACCCGTAGATTTGGTCAGTGTCTCACTTTAAAACCAACCGGTGGGTAGAGATTTGAGAACCATTAAAAGAAGGCTCAAATAACAAAGTAAACAAAAATAAATATCAATCAACAAAATAGTGAATTCAATTCAACATCACTTTTGGATTATCAAATAAACAAACTGACCTCACAATTAACTAAACATGATAATAAATAAAGACTAGATTGATCGGTCGAATACGCGTTATTGCAAATCCCCACATTCAGCGCTTTGATCATTTGACCCTACCCCAAAACCCACCTCCCGGGTTTGGAGCCAAATGTAAATGTCCTATTGCACTTACAATCATATTAGTAACTCACATACTAAATTTGGTTGACTTTTGTCCAACAGTGTCAGAGGGGTTGCATTACAATCAATTTCATGATCTTTTGACCCATCCCTACCTCCTTGGAGCGGGGCCAAATGTAAATGTGCTCATCCACTCCACATTAATATGGGTAACTCACATACTAAATCTGGTTGAATTCGGTCCATTGTTGCATTACAATTAATTTCTTGACCTTTTGACCCCATCCCCCCCCCCCAAAGGGGGCGGGGCCAAATGTAAATGTGCTCATCCATACCAAATTAATATGGGTAACTCGCATACCAAATTTGGTTAAATTACATCCAATGGTTTCGGAGGAGTTGCATTACAATCAATTTGTTTACCTTTTGACCCCATTCCCCACCAACCCCTGGGGGTGCATCCAAATATAAATGTGCTAATATACTCCACCTTGATATGGGTAACTCACATAACAAATTTCATTGAATTCTGTCCAACAGTTTCGGTGGAGATGTGTTACAATCAATTTACGCAGGTTAAAATTAGACTTTTTGACCACTCCCCTACCCCTTGGGGTGGAGCCAAATGTAAATGGCCTCTTGCACTCCACTATCATATGGGTAACTCACATATCAAATTTGGTTGAGTTCCGTCTAACGGTTTTAGAGGCGTTGCATTACAAGTAAGTGATTTTACACCCCCCCCCCCCCCCCACACACACACAAACCCCCACCTCCCCTCAACCCCCACACACTCCCCTCTCAACCACTCCGCATTGATATGGGTAACTCACATACTAAAACTGATCTGGTTGAATTCTGTCCAATGTTTTCGGATGAGTTGTATTACAATCAATTTCTTGACACTTGGACAAGGGTGGGGACCCGGGGGTAGAGCCAAATGTAAATATTATCTTGCAAACCGGAATCATATCAGTAACACACATACGATATGGAGGCGATTACAATATCCGCGACATTTCTTTAAAACATAGGGATAATAACCTCACCAATGTCATACAGACAACCATTCTTAATGATGATGGCGAGATGTGCTCGGCAAATCAGACCAGGTTTGTTTAATCAAAATTGTAATGTTCCTAAAGGAGGCCGCTGGACTCTGATCTTTCAGATAAAAGGAGATAACGGTAGACTCAGATTTCAATACTGCGACCTGGATGACCTCATCTAAGGATGATCAAGCGCAAATAGCGAAAGAGGTAGCGATGTCACGAACATCATGTACTTTGACATTAGCAATTTGTTTGTCACCCAATGAAGCTAGTTCATCACAGTCTGATCGTATCACAAATCCACCGGGTAATTGTTTTCTTAGACGCAGATCCCAGGCTACCTTTTCCGCATAAGTAACCCAAAGATGAGAAGGATACATCTTATTAAAAGTGGTAAGTTTTGTAAATTTTTAATGCTCTGACTGGACACCAGAGCTTGTCAGACAGAGAAAAAGAAGTAAGGCTCTTAAGGACAGTAGGTTGTGCTGGATGAAGACTAGATTGTGTCTTAGATAAAAATTCAATTCTCGGATAGAGAACCAAGCCATCATCAAAAATTTTAAACCTATTATCCTCTACGGAAAGAGCATGGATGTCAGAGTCTCCTAGCCGAAGCTACAGCAACCAAGAAGACAGTCTTAAGGGTCAACAATTTCAGCAAACTGAGCCCAGAGGTTCAAAATGATTTCCAGCCAAAACATGGGCTAGTGCTAGATTTCAAGAAGGCAATGGTTTGGCAACAGGACGAATATTACCCAAAACCATAAATAAAATCCTTCAAAACTTAAGTCTTAAGAAGACAAGGTAAAGAAAAAACTAAGGAAGACCTAACCCTAACAGTATTCGCTGACAACATAATAATATCAAAAAGATAAAACAAGAAATCTAGCACTTGGGATAAAGATGCAGAATCGGACAGGATATCATTGTCTGAACACCATTTAGAGAATATTTTAAGTCAACCCATGTAAACACATCTAGCAGCCTCTCTTCTCAGTTCTGGAACACTTAAGAATTTCTTGAGCTCTAGAAGAAAATTGGACCTGCGAGACTAGACTAGAGACATACGCAAAGATTGAAGATCTCTGGATTCGGATGTAGATATTTCCCATTGACTTGGGATAACAGGTCCGGACAAATTGGAAGATCACGAGGGATGTCCACCAACAGATCGAGCAGATCCACAAACCAACCAAAATGGGCGATCAAGAGAATCTTGCAATCCTGCTCCTTGACTTTCTTAGGAACTAGCGGAACGGGAATGGTCCGAGGGTATGCATATGCTGACATCGATGGTCAGAGGGTATGCATATGCAGACATCCCTGTCAAGGACTGAGACAGTGCATCCACTGCCAGAGCCAGAGCCTCTAGAAAAGAAGACATGAATGTGGACATCTGGGCGATGAGACTCGTCACAAAAAGATCCATGTGGAGGCGACCAAGAAGAACAAGAATTCCGTGGAATTAAATGTCTTGCCTGTCTCCACCTCCCCAACTGACTCTGTGCGTGCGTGCGTGCGTGCGTGCGTGTGGCCAAATGTAAATGTCCTCTTGCACTCCGCAATTATATGGCTAACTAGAATACCGAATTTGATTGACATGTCATCCAACCATTTCAGAGAAGTTACGTTACAATCAATTCAACCTTTTGAACCCTCCCCAGCGCACCGGGGTGGAGCAAAAATGTAAATCTGCTCTTCAACTGCACACTCATATGGGTAACTCGCATACCAAATTTGATAGAATTGTGTTCAATGTTTTTGAGGAGTTGCATTACACACACTCACACACTCACACACTCACACACTCACACACGGGACGACCACATAATCCCTATTATGCTTTTAACCCTTTAATGGTCAAATTTGGTGGAGAAAATCTAACTAATTGCTTATTGAATGTCCATCTCCAGGCCACGAGAGGACTATTTAAAAAATTGTACCACTGGAGTAACTGGTTCGGTTATCGAGCCAGTCATTCCTGTGGTAAATTTTCAAAAATAATCTCTTGGCCTGCAAATGAATGTTCCTCAAGACCAGTGCAGAGGCCGGTTTTGACCGGCTTGACCATTAAAAGGTTAAAGAATGGGGATAATAAATAACAAAACCCTTAAATAAACAATTCAACAAATTGTATAAATTTTCTTTTAAAACAAGAAAATAAATTATCACAGTTTTTGTAAAATTAAATTTAACTATAACTATAGGTAAAGGTAAAACAACTGTGAGAAATGATAACCATTTAATGGTCAAGATTTGTCAAGAAAATTAAAACTCCCATCTCTAGCTAAACTCCGCCAACCCTTTGTCCGTATTATGACCGATCGACCTCTAAACTCCCTGAATCTCAATTTCCAGAAAACTATAGCCTACAGGTAAGCTGTTGAATATTTTGAAACTAATTTGACTGGGTGCTGTTGTTGCCTACGGCAGCAACAGTGTCCAGTCCAATTAATTTCAAAATATTCAAAGGAATGGCTATTAAGTAGTATTAAGTAGTAGACATAAAATTCGCACAACTTGATGGACTATTCGAGGTGTATGAGATTATTTCTGTCAAATATGATTGTGAATTCTGACAGTGGATTGTGACATCAACCTATATGTGAAATAATCGATTATGACGTCAATACTCGATTGACAGACTGGATTCCTCTATTTGCAGGTTAAGTGAAAACGATTTTTCAAATTTTATCACTGGAAGGCTGGCTCGATTAGGTTATCAAGCTAGTCAAATACAAATGAACAAAAATTAATTATCATATATGACTATTTTAAATTTTGACCATTTAAGGGTTCAATAACACTAATTAATCCTTTAAAGCTCACCGGCCAGAAACAACAAATTCTTTACCATGTAACAAATATTCTGTTGACATTTTGAAACTAATTTGACTTTAGAATCAAGACTTGCATTCGGAAAGGAAAATATTTGAAAACATTTACCGGTAGTTAACATCTTCAAACTGTGTCCGTCTGCTATTTTCTGACGAATGGCGCGATCCACTTTTAGCTATTCCCCATCTTTAGCTAAGCTTTGCCCATGTTGGGATTGATCGTACCCTGAACTCACTGAATCTTAATTTTCGGAAAACTATACAGGTAAGCTGTTATTTTGAAACTACTTTGACTGGGTACTGTTGCTGTCTTTGGCAGCAACAGCTCCCAGTCATATTAGTTTCAACCTATCCACCAGACTGTTTATAAAATTTAGTAAAGACATAAAGTTCGTACAAATTAAGAGTTCCTGGCGACTTAGATACGACATTCATGATATAATTTTAATTATGACATTAGCCTACCTGATTTGATTATGTCATATTATTGACTGACAGATTGGATACCTCAATTATGTCATATGACATACAAGCTGAATTTTGATTTGTTACGTGCAAAATGCTTCGAAACATCTTTAACCATTTAACCCTCGAATTTGTTCATAGAAAATATCCATTTGCAGGACAAGAAAAAATTATTGTTGAAAATTTACCACTGGAATGACTGGCTCGGTTATCGAGCCAGTCATTCCGGTTGTAAATTTTCAAAAAGTCTTCTCTTAGTCTGCAAATAGACATTTCTGAAGACCATTGCGGAAGCTGTTTTGGGCCGACTTGATTGTTAAAGGGTTAAACTTTTAATCACTAAATTTGTTCAAGAAAATAAAAGATTTTCTCTCCCAAATGTCAATTTTCAGATAAATTTTTTTTTTAAATTTAGCCGTGGAATAACTGACTTGTTTACCAATCCATTCATTCCAGAGGGAAATTTCCAAAAATACCTTTCTATTGGACTGCAAATGAATACTTCTTAAGACTACTGCGGAAGCCGTTTTTGGCTAGCAAGTCTGATTTCAGTCAAATTAATTTCAAAATATTCATTATCTTTCCTGTATAGATGTCTTTAAATTGAGATACTGGAATTTTACTGTTCATCAGCTTAAATCTATATATGTTATGTTATTGAACATGGACAGATTATAAAGTAACAAGAGGAAAAAGGGCCTGTGTCGCTCACCTGGGAAATTGGCTTGTGAGATCATAGCATATAAATCTATTAAATGATTTGCTAGGAACATTAAGAAAGTACACGATGGCCACCAGAAATATTGATCAATTCAAAGCCTGTATACAAAATCTGAGACCTATCATCATCGGTATTTTGTACTTATACAATTTCTGAAGCCTACCATCATAGGATCCTTCCAGTCAAGTCTGGCTGAAATTGCTAAGGCCGTTAGTGATATGTATGTAGTCTTTGACTTGATTTCCCCAAGATTTTCGATGAACCTAAGATGGCCACCAGCAAAACTGGCCAAACAAAATTCTGTATACATCCAGAAAGGTTTGGTTGATATCAGCCAAGCGGTTAATGAGTAGTAGTCTTGACCAATCAAAAGTCGGTATATAACTTCTGAACCCACCTATCATAGGATCCTTCCAGCCCAGTTTGGTTGAAATCGACCAAGTGCTTCATGGGGAGTATGCTTTTAACTGATTTCCCAATATTTTCGGAAAGTGCAAGATGGTAACTGTACAAAACAACCAATAAAAATTTTGTATACATCTTCTGAAGCCTACCACCATAGAGCCATTCCAAGCAAGTTTGGTTGAAATCTCCCAAGCAGTTAATGAGGAGTCGTCTTTTAACCGATCTCCAAAAGATTTTTTGTAAAATTGAAGACGGCCTCCGGAAAAGTTGATTAATCAGAATTCTGTATAAATATCCTACGGCTTTACCATAGCGTCCTTCCAGCCAAGTTTGTTTGAAATTGTCCAGGCAGTTAATAAATAATCTTTTGGAAAATCCAAGATGGCCACAAGAAAAAGCGATCAATTAGAATTCTGTATACAAGTTCTGAAAGCTACCATGATAGGGTCCTTCCAGCTAATCTTTGGTTGAAATCGTCCAAGGGGTTAATGAGGAGTACCAGTCGTGTTTCAAAGGAAAATCGACCAGTTAAAATTCTGTATATGATTTCTGAAGCCTACTACCATAGGGTCCTTCCGGCCAGGTTTGGTTAAAATCGTTCAAGTGGTTAATGTGGAGTAGGCTCTTAACTGATTTCTCGAAATCATCGGAAAATTCAAGATGGCCGCTGGAAAAATTTATCAATTAAAATTCTGCATACAAGTTTTGAAGCCTACCACCATAGGGTTTGTCGAGCCCAATTATGTTGAAACCAAAAAGCGGTAAATGAGGAGATACATTTTAAAGTTGTTGACGGATGAGAGACAATGGATGGACGCCAGATGGACAACTGTCATGACATAAGCTCACTTGGCCTTTCAGGACAGCTGAGCTAATAAATGGCCCAAGGACCATAGTTATCACCTAGCTGGTAAGGAAAAGTAAATCATGTTTACATTAATTAATGATTGACACTACTACCCACCAGAGAAAGCTCCACTGGCTCATGTCTGGGCACACATAACAAATGGCATCTACAAATGGGAAAATAAAAATAGTTTTTGTTTCCGGTAAACCGCCCGGGTGAACTTTTTGGCCTGTATGACCTGGTCGGCAACAAAATAATTTTTTTCCCCAATGTGTGATATTTCCATGACACTGTTAACTTGTGAAAATCGCTTTGTTAGCAATTAAAAAAAACCCACATTTTTAGCGCATCTCTACTATGAGATATGAAGAGACCAACCTTCCAATACATCAAAATCGCTAATGCGTCGTAAATAAATGACTGTCTAGCTCATGTGATCATAATGCGTGTTTCCTTAAGGGCGAATTTAGGCTGTCACGTTGGTAGCTACTCGGTCAGGGTACTCGAGACTGTCCTCCTATTGGCGAAAGTACCTACCCGGGTAAAACTATTGATATTTTGGCACTACTCCAGCATGAGAGAGACGATCTAAACTTACCCCAACTGGCACCTATTAATCGTAATCAGAATTGATAGTAAGGTTTCGGTTTGTTTATAGGCCAGAATAACTGTACTAAGTATTTATAAACTTTTTAATTTAGTATATTCCGTGATCTGACCCGTTTTTGTGTTTTAAACAGCGTTTGTAATTCCCAATCGGTAACAGCCTATGATTCTACTACTGGTAGTAATATTTCATTGATAAATTTTGATTCCCTGATGGGCATTTCTGATCAGAACCAATCAGATTATTTGTGACACTACGTGATGGAAATACGTCATTACAAATGTTATTGCGTTTGGAAGACTTCCTCTATACATACCGCTACTGCGTTTCTATTGGCCACTACGGTAATGCGCATCAAAACTATCCAATCACAAGCGAAGAACAATATAAACTCTGCTTAATGCGCAACACGCTGTTTACATTAGTTCTTCACGCCGGATACAGCGGGAAATATGAATTGTCGTCTGCAAAGTCAATGACGATGGAAACTAAAGATATTTCTCCAACTACAGTTTGCGTTACAATAACTGTGCAAAAACCACAATCATCGCCGGTTAAAACTATATTAAATAAAAGAATAACTAAATATCCTGCAGCAACAAGTTTTCTGGAATTTTTCGATCAATAGTATTGTGAATAAAAAGTTATGGTTTATTGAGCATCTCTATGTCTTTTTTTAATTTAAACTATATCATAAGTCTGAAAAGGAAAAAAAATATATATATAATACAATTTTTTTCCTCCCTCTCTACTGACATTTATTCCTCCCACCCGGTTTGCAGGAAACAGATTTTTTTATGGATGGCCTGGTCACAGCCAAACACTTGCAGAGGAAATGCAAGAATATTGATGTCCTTGACATCACTGACCAACAGCAAAATGACCACTGATCAATGGGGCAGCCATCCCTAACACAACAGACAAATTGTTCAAGTGTGTTAACAGATGTCATTTACTAATGGGACAATAGTGACAGTAAGAAATCTGGATACGGAAATGCAAGAATATTGGCATCCTTGACCAACAGAAAAGGTCCCATTGAGCAATGGGCCAGCCATCCCTGACACTATTGTCAAATGATTAAAGTGTACTAATGGAACATTTCTGACAAATCTTGTTTTAATCCATTAGCAGTTTATGAAATGTGAGACAGATTATTTTCCGTTTAGGGTCCTTTAGGGTTCAATACTTTAAAACACCTTAAAGAACCAGAGCTATGGCCCTTATTTCAAGTCGTGGCTTCTTCATATTCACAGGGAAAATAGATATTGCCTGAAGGAACATAGCCGCTAAATTTGTTTTTAACCCATCTACAATTGGCAAAAACAAATGAATTTTAACCATAGGGTTCAATAGTTTAGTCTTAATGGACTAGCGTTATAGCCCTTGTTTAAAGTGCATACTCTTTATATTCCTAGTTCTAATAGATATTTAACTGAAGGAACATATCTGCTAAATTTGGTTTTAATCTATCAACAATTGGCGAAAGCATGTATTTTCCCCATAGGGCTCAATAGTTAAAAACACCTTAATGAACCAGTATCATGGCCCTTGTTTAAGAGTGTGGCAACTTCATATACATAGCTCCAATAGATATTTCTTAAAGGAACATATCCATCAAATTAAATTTTAATCCATCAATAAATGACAAAATTTGCAAAGAATTTATTTTCCCCATAGAATTCAATACTTTGAAAATATAGTAAGGGCCATAACTCTGCTATTTGTGGATGTGACCACTTAATATGCATAGCTCAAATAGATATTGCCTAAAGGAGCATCTCTAATGAATTTAGTTTTAATCCAACGATAAATGAAGAAACGTGCCACAAAAGTATTTTCCCACTAGGCATCAATAAAATGCCTTAATGAACCAGAGTTATGGCTCTTGTTAAAGGGCATGGCCACTTCATATTCATAACCCAAATAGATATCGCCTAACTGAACATGTCTGTCAAATTTGGTTTTAATCAATTGATAAATGACAAAATGTGCCACGAACATATTTTCCCCATAGGCTTCAACCCGTTGAAAATATAGCAAGGGCCATAACTCTGTTACTTGTGGGCATGGCCACTTTATCTTCACACCCCAAATAGATATTACCTAATGAAACATATCTGCGAAATTTGGTTTTAATCCATCAATAAATGGTGAAATGTGCCACAAACATATTTTCCCCATAGGCTTCAATACTTTGAAAATATAGGAAGGGCCATAACTGTTATTTGTGGGTGTGGCCACTTCATCTTCACAACCCAAATAGATATTGCCTAAAGGAACATATCTGCGATATTTGGTTTTAATCCATCAACAAATGGCGAAACGTGCCACAATTTCTGGCAGACAACACACACAGACAGACAAATCGCGATTGTATAAGCTCACCTACAATAGCTAACAAGAGTTTCAGGCATACTTGTTTGAGGAATGCTAAATGTGAACAGTTTGTCTTTGATAAATGACACTTCGTCTATTTGATGAATTTTAGCTTTTCAATGGAGATAACTCTGGCGAATATGGGCAGATTTTGTTTTAAACGAAATCATGACACTTCGTCTATCCGGAACACATCTGCTGAAAAAAACAATTGTGAGTGTAGGTTCAAAACTCTTCGAGATCTGGCTCGGACAAGACAATCTTTACGAATTTTAGCTTTTCGAGGGAGATAACTCCGGTGAATATGGGCGGATTTTGCCGAAATTAAATCATGACACTTCGTCCATCCCTAACACATCTGCTGAAACAAAATTGTGATTGTAGGTTCAAAACTCTTCGAGATCTTCTACGGACAAGAAAGGTTTGACAAATTTTAGCTTTTCAGGGGAGATAACTCAGGCACATATGGCCAGATTTTACCGAAATGAAAACATTGCACTTCGTCTATGTGAGTGTAGGTTCAAAACTCTTCGAGATCTGCTCCAGACAGGAAATCAGACAGACGGATGGACGGACAGATGCACGGATGGACAGCGAGCACAATCACAATCACGCTTACGTGGTGTATAAAAAATGCAATTCCCGTATGTTCCCTTGCCATAAGCTTGACATTTGAAGCAAATTTGATGCAAATCTCTGGAGTTCTTATGTCCTCATGCAAAAACCACAATTCTGATGAATTGCAAGGCATCTTAGTCGACAGAACTAACATCATAGTTCATAGAAGTGATCGCGTAACAAAAAGGCAGTCCAGTTGTTTTTGAGACCGATGAGCATGGTGACATGATGTGTGGAGAAGTTGGAAGGATAACTGGTTAAAGATCATGTCGACAGATAAACCTTTAATGGTCACACCAGCCAAAACCACCTCTGTTATGGTCTTGTTAAATGTCTATTTACAGGTCAAGAGAATATAATTTTTGAAAATTTACCACTCATTCCAGTGACAAATTTTCAAAAATTATATTCTCTTGGCCCGTAAATGGATATTCAATAGGCAGATATTTTTCGACTAAATTTGACCTTTAAAGGGTTAAATGGAGACAGTGAACCACTTCTGCGAACAGAACACTTCTCTGGGTGACTACCAGGTCACTTCCTTGGACTAAGAGGTCACGTCTGTGGACTTGGAAAATTAGATCACTTCTCTGGACACAGAAATAGCCATGGGATAAGAAAAGTCCAGCAGAAAGATAGCATATATGGTGAATAAATTTGAGGCAACATACACTCACATCACTGCTTAATTTTTTGGAGTCCAAATTGTCTGCATCTCCAGACGAATGGACTCAGAATCACTATTAACATCAGAATAACCCTCATCTACATTATTAGTCAACACTGCACGGTCATACCCATCCATTTCTTTGAGATCTCGGTTCAAATACTCCAAACCAATAAACTGTGTATGCATATTCTCTGGGCTCGACACATTGCTATTATTCCATTCTGATTGGTCTGCACTTCTGGTACCACTGGTCCTGTTTGAGGTAATAAAATCCAGATCCTCAGTCATGATTACAGAGCCTGCATTATCTGATTCTAGAACCGTTGAACGCGACTCATCTGCTGCAATTGTAGCACTGAACCCCTGTTCACTGAAGACAAGATTGCCTGTACTGTTCGCCAGAATAGTGGCAATGTCATCAATATTTCTATCATTAGACCATGATGCATCATCAGTATCATAAGTATCAATTAAGGACTGATTGTCACGATCTTCATTCAAATGTCTCTCAACATTTCCTTGGGAAGAGTGTACTGTAGGAGGAGACAGTGTGATGACATCTGATCTATGGTACAAATCTACTGAATGCTTTACAGGTGCAATGGCTTCCGTTATCGGCATAAATCTCTGCTCAGTAACAGTCGGTAAAGTCATTGTTTTATTCCTATCATCTACGGTTACATATTTACTGTGCATAGATGGTGATAAGTGTCTTATAGGCAGAGTACTAGCTGGCGCATAATTGAAAGTGGCAGCCGTTTCATTTCTTGTCTCTGTGTTAGTCGCCTGAAGTACGGGCACCTGAAGCGGAAGGAAATCTTTACGTGGTGATAAATGATCGGGGTAGATATCCATATCACGCACTGGAGAACTGCTCTGGTATGTGATGCGATTCATGGCATTAGCCATTTCTGATATATTGTTGCCAATGTTTGATGTATTTGGTACATGAGTATTGTTTGTTAGAAGTCTAACAGGTCTCTCATTGATATCACCATTATTACGTATGTATTGGTGTGCTAGGTAGGAGCTTGTAGCTGTAAGATGCTCACTACCCTCTGCAACCTGACTATATTCAGGCTGCTCATCTGCAAATAGAACTCGGCGTGTGCGAGGTGTCATCCTCTTGTCAATGCCAGGTGATGTATTCCATCTCATTATCCCAGTCGGTGATACATTCTCAAAGGCACCATGCCTAGATGCAACATAAGTTGACACTGGGAGAGGCTTCTGACTAGCACCAGTATGTAGCACCATTGACCTGTACTTTTGGTCAGGATTTGTTCCGCTACTTCGGTTGCTCGGACTTGGATCTTTTTCTAGTCGCTCCACTTCACCATGTTCAATTAATGTTTGTGATGGAATCACATACAACTTATCGTTGGATACAGTTTGTGATTGGTTTGGCAAAGTATCTGTTTGATCAGACTTCATAACTCGAGTCCCATGCAGCAAGAGCACAGGATTCAACTGCGGTGACATGCGTGGTGGATCCATCTGATTAAATATTACCGGTGATTGTCGTAAATGAGCAGAAGGCTGGAACACCGTTAGACCGGCGGGTGAATCAGAAAGTTGCCGCACAGGAGACTTTGGTATCTGCATAACGGTTACATGTTCTCTCTGCGGCTCAAGGTCACGCTTGACTAACATATCAGATAACTGGTTTGAAGATCTCTCAAACGCCGGGATCCAGAATTCGGCCAGGGCATACGTATTCAGATGCTGATTTTGTAGGTCTGATGCTGACTGACCTCCATGACCAGCGGTCATCTGCCGTGGCAAATCCTCACATATATTTTGATAAGAAGGTACACTATAACTCGGACCATTTGCAATATCAGCGGATCTCAGTGGCGAGTAGGCATTCAATCTCAGTGCAGACAAATTGTTGCCAGGTGAGGATTGATTCACCATCTCCTGTGCGGAAGTAGAATTATCTAAGTCGTAAACAAACTGAGAATGACTTGTGTTTGTACTTTGTCGACCTGGAGAGCCGTCACCCACTTGAGCATGTCTATTCATGTTCTGAGAGGCATTATCAGCATAGACTGAATAGCTTTCTGAGGCCTCACCTGTATCCTGTCTTCTTAAATCACAATTTATGCTTTCTGTATTTGTGGATATGCGAGACGGTCTGGTCATATAGTAATACTCATTTAGATGTTCTGCAGCAATTTGTGATGCAGGCTGTGCGGTCAAATCACAATCTATCTCTTCTGTACCATACTGGTTATTGAAACATTGTCCTGTTGCTAGATTGTGAGGTTTGGGAGATGGTCTATTGATATGGAAATATTCGCTTAGATTTTCTGCATTAATCATTGATCCTGATGCTTGCCTGTCCACCTGTTGGTCAGCAGTCCGAGCGGTCAAATCACAATTTATCGCATCTGTGTACTGCTTATCGAAACACTGTCTTGCTGCTGTAGGTGTAACATTAGGAGATGGTCCATTTGGATGAAAATAGTCATTTTGATTTTCTACACTAATCATTGATCTCGATGCTTGCATGTCCACTATTTGGTCAGCAGAGTGTGTGGTTAAATCACAAGAGATGCCTTCAGCATACTGATCATCAAAGCACTGACTATCTGGAAGAATATCATTGCTATATAAAGATGCTGCATAGCTTTGAGGGTATGCACTACTCGCTTGATTCTGAGCACTAATCGCACCACAATGTCTATTAATGAGATATTTAGAAGGCGAGAAAGCCTTTACAGGGGGATATATCTGAGGATTTACAGCAGATGGCTCCGACACTGTGTGTCGATCTACCTCCTGGACAATGGTCTTTGGTGTAAAATCACACATTATACCCTCAGTACCCTCATCAGCATAACACCGGCCATGCAAGCTATCTGTGTGCTTAGATGGAGAACTGCTTGCATGCAATACAGCAGAAGCACCTGAAGGTTCTAGAAACTGAACAGTTTTAGGAGACGTGCGGTTTGCCAGCAGTAATCCACCGCACTCCTCACTATATGAAGCGTTTAAGCCCTTTCTATTTAAACCTATCATGCGGTTACGCAAATCACTGCTCCTGTTACTGGGTGGTGACATTGAATCATCAGGTGATGAGTCAGGTGATGGTAAGTCAAGACTATATGAGGCATCATACCTATCCCTAGCCAGTCGTTCAAACTGCTTGAATTCGCTTCTTGAAACTTCTACCAATGAGTCATCATTACTAACGACGCTGCAACTTGGCCGGATTGGTGATAGTACGGGACTGGTAGTACTATAGTCACTCCTCGCGTAGTCTTTACGGGGACGCCGAAAATGTGTTCGTAGAAAGTCTTTTAGTGAACTTAAACTTGAAGTATTTGGAATCCTTCGATTCTTCTGATTTGGATATGATGAGCCTTTTGCATCATTTCTTGTGGCAAACAAGCCAAAACCTGAGGATAAATAGGCAGCAATATTGCATGAAATATGATAAATTATAATGATCTCTTGAATAGGCTTGCATGATTACGTGATTAAATCGAAAATTGCGATTATGTTTTAAATCGTGAATTTATATGATTAAAAATTAAATAATTGAATAATTGTGAATATTTTCTATTGCATAAAATATTTCACAACCTAACTTTCAACTACTTTTTAATGCCATCGGTCATGAAAAATGACATTTTGCTTAGTGAATGTATGCCCATTTGCAGGGCAAGAGAAGACAATTTTTGAAACTGTATTACTAGGATGTCTGGCTCCAAAAATAGTCTCATCTTGCCTTGCAAATGGACTTTTCTAAATACCATTGCAATTTTCGTAATTGATATTCTTTTGTTGTTAAGTCTTGGTAATTTTTAATAATCGATCGCGATCACTCAATAATCGCACAAGCCTACTCTCGACTCTGAATACTGAATTTCCAAATTCTCAATTTCAAGGTCCCTGCACAGGTATGCTATTGAATGTTTTGAAAATAATTTAACAAAAAGCTGTTGCTGCCAAAGCAGGTAGCAACAGCTTCCAGTCCAATAAGATTCAAAATATTCAACAGAGTAGTTCATGCATTGTAGATGATTTTTTATAGTTTGCTATATGGGTTCAAAGGCTTAACTAGATTGAAGGGTTGATGACACACCATCGCAAATCCAAAACACCCCACCCCCCACCCGTTCACCGCTTTTACCACATTTGACACCCACGCATCCACTACAAACATGGGGTTGGGTGGGTGAGGGAGGCAAATGTAAATGGTCTCGTGCACCCCGCAATCATATGGGTAATTTACATAACAAATTTGGTCGAATTCCATTCAATGATTTCAGAGGAGTTACGTTACAATCAATTTCTTGACCTTTTGCCACACACATACACACGTATGCCCTCGCGCATGCGCACATACATGGCCCACGCACACACCCACCTCCACACTAGAGCGGAGCCAAATGTAAGTGTCCTTTGCACTCCGCAATCATATGGGTAACTCAATACAAAATTTGGATGAATTCCGTCCAATGGTTTCGTAAGAGTTGTGTGAATCATCCTGCACACGTTGCATGGATGATATAATCCAGACCTTTCGAAAAACCTGGTGATAATATAATGATTGGTAGAAGTCATAATGTTCAAAATTTGTTGGTTCAAGCAAATTATAGCTGGTATGTGCAGAGAAGCAAATGTCAATTTTTGCAAAGCTTGTAGAGAAATAACTATAGGTCATAGAATATGGAAACAATAAAATGACCCATGTCTATCTATTCCCCGCCCATTTCTAGCTAAGCTCCACCCGCTTTGTATGGGTGTTGGAATCGATTTGAAACTCTGAAACCTGAATTTACAGAATTTAAATTTCAACATAATGATACAAATGAGCTGTTGAATATTTGAAACTAATTTGACTGGGTGCTGTTGCTGCCTGTGTCACAGTCAAATTAGTTTCAAAATATTCAACAAAATGTTTATTATATTGTAAATTCATCAAAGGCATATAATTCCCACCCTTTTCAATTTTTGTGATGGATCTACATTGTGACAGATTTGATAATGATGTCATATCCATGACTGACAGACTGGATCACGCTATTGAATTGGAAGTTGTAGGGTTAAGTTGAAGGGTTTAACAATTTATCGAATACATAAATCTAGTGTTACCACCATTTCTGGGAGACAGCAAGCTAAAAGACGATTCTCCAGGCAGATCTTTCACCATAATCTTGGGCGCCCACTTTCCATTACGGCCAAACTCCAGCCTATAACCTCTACAAAAGGAAAGCATGGTAGCCTTGTACATCAACCGAATAGATTCAACCCTTTAACACTCATATTAGTAAAAATGGCTTGTGCAGTGGTCTTGAGATGTGTCCATTTGCAGAGCAATAGACTATTTTTGAAAATTTACCACTGGAATGACTGGCTCGATAACCGAGCCAGTCATTCCAGTGGTAAATTTTCAAAAATACTTTTTTCTTGGTCCGCAAATGAACATTTTCTATGAGAAAATTAAAATTTTTTGGAACAAATTTGAGAGTTAAGGGGTTAACCAATCTTCTGTTAACAGCGCCTCAAAGTATTCAAAACGACTTTCAGCAATTAACAGTCAAGATTTTGAAAATAATAATAATAATAATACAGCATTTATACAGCGCCATATCTCGATAAACTAATTTTCATAGGCGCTTGTCATTAGGTGAGACTTTAGTGTTTTCTTGAAATTTTCTATTGATTTGCATGTTCTTATAGTAAGAGGCAGTTTATTCCATAGTTTAGGGGCAACAACACTGAAGGCTCTATCCCGACAGGAGCGCAAGTTTGATCATGGGATGCAGAGCAATCAGTGGTCTCTAGGCCGAAGTATGCGGCCTGGGTCATAGGGTGTTAGCATGTCTATTTATTAGCAATAAATACAAATCTTTCTTAAGGGTTACAGGGCACAAGATTTTTTTTTGTAAATTGACGAATTTACAAAAAGAGCTGTCTGTTGTCGTGGAAAATGATATTTCTCAAGTCCACTAGGTTTTTGGTTGGTTTGACCGGCAAAGGCTTAAAGGTGCGTATTCACACCAAAATGCTTGAAAATAAAATTGCTAAATTTGTATACTTTTAGAGGCTTAATTTATATGCCTAGATATAAGGAACTGAAATAAATCTTAACATATGATGATTTCATTACATATTGATTAGCATCATTTTTAAAGTTGTGAAATTGAATTAGAGAAATGAGTCCCTAATTCAACTTGACAACAAAATTTTTTTTAAATTTATATGAAATGAATTCATCATACATGTACATGTATGCGAAGATTTATTTCGTTTCATTACATTTAGATACACAATTTAAGTCTCAGGCATTTGGTGTGAATATGCATCTTTAAGAGTCAAGAAAATACAAATATTTGCCTAGTCATTGTCAATTTGTTGGTCGACAACAGATATATTGCCACATGCGTGTCTCGTGAGATCTCCATTGATACGAGAGCGAGAAAAGAAAACTTGTGTGTATTGAGTAGCCATTGGCGCAGTGATTTCCACCAGAATATGGCGGAAAATAGAATTGAAACTTAAAAGGACACCAGAGCTACTCTCTTCATACAAGACATTATTATTTCACGCAAAATGAGATGATATAAAGCCTATAGTAGTCTGTATGACAAGCAATAGTCAAATTTGTAGCATACAAAATAAGGTGATGAATTTTCTGACATTGCGGAGATGCTGATATCACATGAACCACTGGGTGGATCGAGTTCATTTTAATGTCTGTATCAAGCTAGTGATACAGAGGTTAAGATGATACCAAAATCAACACGATCCACATTGTTGCTTTTACAGTCCACTAAGAAGATAGCCTGGCTCCCGATCTGTCTAGTTTCCAAAGTGGAGTCTGTGTAACAGTCTAGTCCTTGTGATGACGTAATAAGACGGCCGGTCATAACATTAGAGGTGTATTCTCGAAGAAGCCACGCCTCTATTTTTAGATTGATATTGCCAATATATTCTCAGTCTGTTGTCAGACCCAAAGAGGAAAAGTAGATCTATTGAAGACTTAAAGAAAATCAAATCTTTAGTACTTAAATTAAAGTAATTATTGGCACAGATGACATCTGACAATAGACTAGCAAAAAAATCGTAATCACCTGACAATATATTATCAGTTTATTACCAGATCTAACAAGAGCATGCCATCAGACTGGTTTCACAATTGCAATAACATTGCAATAGACTGACAATAAAGTCGTAATAACATGGAATTTATATTTCAACATTATCATCTGTAAACTTCAGTTTTCTAATTATAGAAGTAATCACATATGCTCAGGGGCAATAACTCTTAACATCTACTGGCATAGGCAGCGAAAGATATCTACCCTGATGCACATTAGCTTGATTTTGGCAGAGTTACTTCCCTGATCTAATAATATTAACTTTCAATTTATGAATGCAAAAGTTGGTACCTGATGTGTGCATGTATTGTAAGTAGCACATTGCAATATTCATAGTTACCTAACCCTTTAGTGGTTGAGATTGGTCAAATAAATGTCCATTTGAAAGCCAAGAGAAGACAACTTTTTAAAAATTTACCACAGGAATAGCTGGCTCGATTATTGAGCCAGCTATTCCAGTGGTAAAATTTAAAAAAATTGTTTTCTCTTGGCCTGCAAATGGACATTCTTCAAGATCACAGCAGAAGCCATTTTTGGCAGACTTGACCATGAAAGGGTTAATGATCAAGATTGGTTTGGAAATAAACGAAATCACTGATTTTTTTTTCACGAGAGTTGATACTTACCACCCTGATACTCTATGATATTTCCTAAATATCTACCTAGCTTCAATAATATTCAGAATTAAAAAGAACCCCCCCCCCCCCCCCTACTGGGCAGGTTACTCAACTGACAGATCAGCGGATGTGCGGCCCAAACTCGCGCATGTGTGGGGCTGTCTCATTCTATTCCAAAATATTGGCTGACATAATTGCAACATAAAACGCCGAAAGACCGAGCCTCTGTGGGGTGGAGAGGCCAGGATCGTATCAGGTTGGTAAGTATCAACTCTCTTGTGAAGTGAAAAAAGAAATCCGTGATTTCGTTTATTTCACATCAAGAGTACTTACCATCATGATACTCTATGATATTGCCAGAATTCGTAAGAGAATTCGGCGGGAGGGAGGCGAAGGTCAGAAGACAAGCTCATCCCTGGAAGAGCAAGCTCTTTTGCTTTTGGAGCACAAAAAACATCTGAAATTGCGTATGTAAACACAATCAGGAAATGATTTGTACATCGGATAACACGACTGATGTTGAGAGTAATGACCGTTTAACATTAGCTCCCACCACCACCTCTTTTAAAGAGGGAGCGATGACCTCATTGTCCTATACGCTCTCAATGTACTCGTGCTAAAGCACTATAAGACATCGGACGAAAGCTTCATTTCGTTTATTCTCAGATGGAACCATAAAGAACACAAAGCATCACCATTTTAGTAAGTAAAATGAACGTGACAAAAAATAACCATCACCAATTATATTAGTAACCTATTTTGATGAGATTCCCTTTAATCACCGCTGGCGATGATAGGTACAGTACGGAAAAGCGGGGTTTCCCCCACTAAAGTGTGTGTGTGTGTGTGTGTGTGTGTGTGTGTGTGTGTGTGTGTGTGTGTGTGTGTGTGTGTGAGTTAACGGCCTTATGTACAATATTTACAAAAATATATACAGTTTAACGTTAATGTAAAATCGATAAGGCAAGCGGATTAGACGTGTCACGGAGGCAATGATCTGTAAAACTAGAATCAGTGCCATTGTGCTACCGACATAATGTCATCCACCGGCACTCTGTTAAACCGAGCTGTGAATGCCACTACGCCACCGACACTATGAGCCTTGGCCATGTCAACTTGTTTTCCCGTGGCGGCTTTGTGGCAATGCTGGATGCATTCCACAATCCACCTAGAAACGTTATCTCTAGAAGCTCTCCCATGGGGTTCAATGTAAGATAGCCATAAAGCACTAGGGGCCGTCTGCCATTCCTCTTTACGTTGTTTATAGCGTGTTAATGGACAGACAGGACACCAAGCCTTTGAATTAGGATCAAACCTAGTCAAAGCGGGTAAAACAATAGGCTGACCAGGATATTTTAGACTGGTTTTTCTCCATAAAGTTAACTCTAGGTAGAAGCCCGAGGCCTTCCCCTGTAACCACAAAATGGTCTGGCTCTGCTGACAAAGCATGTATTTCACTTCTTTGTTTGGCTGAAGCTGCAGCAATCAGAAAAACTGTTTTTAAGTGTCAACATTCTCATGGAAATGGAGCTTAGTGGTTCAAAGGGTTTATCCGCTAATATATGTACTTAAAGTACTAACGATAAACTCCAAGATGGAATCACTGGTGGATTCTTTGGTCTAAGATTACCCATGCCTTTGATTAAAGTATTTTGATTACATACTTCATCACTTCCCCTATTAGCCAAGCAAGGGATAACCGACATTAAAGCTGACTTGTAGCCAGCAATAGTTAGGCTTGAGGCTATAGGCATCAAAAAGGTGACAGAGGAAATTGGCTACTACCTGAATAGATGCATCCAATGGATTAATACATCTTTTTGAGCACCATTCTGCAAATCTGTTGGTTTTATAATTATATGCTCTGGAGGTTGACCCCCTTCTGGCTTTAGCCATAAACATGGCTGCTTCCTCAGAAAAGCCCTCCTTAAACTGCTGATTCCTTGACAACATCCACACAGTCAATTGGAACATTGACAGCTTGTTATGCAAGGTCTTGCCCTGGAAGATTATGTCGTCCATCTGAGGCAGAGGAACAGGATTGCAAACCAGAAGGTCCAGCAGATCTGTATACCATGATCAGCGTAGCCAATTTGGGGCGATCAGAAGCACTTGGCATTCCTGCTGCCTGATTTTCTGGACAACTTTTGGAATCAGGATTGCTGGTGGAAATGCATATGTATACATTCCTTCCCAGCTGATAGCTAACGCATCTATTGCGATAGCGCTCGGATCTGGAATCAGAGAGACGTACGTCGTCATCTTCACATTCTTGTTCGTTGCGAATAAATCTATGTTGAGCTCGCCCCAGTGGTTGAACAGACGGTTCCCCACACATTGATTTAGTTGCCATTCCGTGGGAAGATTGCTCATCCTTCGGCTCAATGAGTCTGCTAATAGATTTAGCCTTCCCGGAATATGAACTGCTTTCAGGGAAATCCCATGATCTAGGCACCAGCAAAGCAGTTTCCATGTCATCATACAGAGACTTGGCGACTTCGTTTCACCCTGGCAGTTTATGTAAGTCACTACTGTTGTTATTGTCTGATCGAACCAGAACACTCTTGCCCTTGCCCTTCTCTAGGAACTGTTCAATGGCTAAGACTACTGCTCGCATTTCCAGCAGATTGATATGTTCTTGTGACTGATCCAGATTCCAAAGCCCTGATACTTTGTTTTCTTCCAGGCAAGCTCCCCATCCCTCCATTGATGCATCTATGTACATCGTTAACTGAGGGTGGGGAGGTGACAACGTCAGCCCTGCCAGAAGATTCTATCTCTTCATCCACCATTGAAGGTGGTGAATAAGAGGTTCCAACACTGACACCTTTGAGTCCAGGAAACCCATACTCTGGGTCCACTGTGTCATGAGAAACAACTGGATAGGCTGTCAGTGTAAGGCTGCCTGTGGAATGACTGGTCCCAAAGAAACCATCAACCCGAACATTCTAAAGTAGACCTGTGCCAGGACATGACAACTGTTGCACACTGACTGTATGACCGAGATGAGTATTTCTACTCTCTCTTGAGATGGGTAAACATACTCTACCTCTAGATCGTAGAACATGCCCAGGTAAACAAACTTCTGGGATAGAGTCAGCTCTGATGGAATGCAAATCTCAGGAACGGATGAAAGCTCTTCGCAATGGGAATGTGAAAATAGGCATCTTTTAGATCTATTGATGTTGTCCACATTCCCTTCCTCAATCTGGCTAACACCGTTCTTAGTTTCCATTTTGAAACTTGGTGTGAGGATAAACCAGTTGAGATGTTTAAAGTTGAGAATTGGTCTCCACCCTCCAGTGCTTTTTGTCACTAGGAACATGGTTGAATAATAACCCGGACATTTTTGTGCGGGGTGAATTGCGTGTTTTAGTATGAGGGATTGAATTTCTTTCTCTATACACAATCGTTGATCTGGATCTCTTGGATTTTGAGTCCAGATCGGAACCAGAGACAGATGCGATGGCTGGTTTGAAATCCAGTCTTGATGGTAACCGACTGAAAGCCATCGCAAGACTGAGCGGTGCTGAGTAACCCGCTCCCACTCTTGCATGTGGAAGGCCAGACGGCCTCCCATGGGTGCTCCTAAGGATTGAGGTGGACCCGAGAAGTGCAAGAGAAGCCCTGTCTCTTGGTTGGCCTCTGACATGGTCACCACCACCTCTAGCCTGCTAAGGGTGGAAAGCAGGTGGCGCTGCTCGAACACGCTCCCTGCAGAGCACTTCAAACTGCTCTCGCAGCGCCCTCTGCTTGTTCACCAGGTTTACGGTTTGTTGGAGGTGCAGGCATCCTTCACCTCCAAACAACCCTGGACCTGCCATCGGTGTCCGAAGAAGCCAAGTGTACAGGTCCTGTGAGGGGCACAAATTGTCAAGGGCAAATGTGCACCTCAGCCGCAAACTCCTGGTTACGGATCTCGTCATGCAGTCCAGAGCCAGGTTAATGCCGTCCTGGATGGCTCTCTGGACTGAAAGAGGAGAAGCCTGGCGGGCCACGGATGCTGCTACTACCCCCTGTAGCAGCTGAGAAACGTGCGAGAGCCGAGATGGCTCCTCTCGTACTTTCCTCCATGTCACGCAATGCGGAATTTGCGTTGCGCAGATAGGGCGCTAGCACACAAGGGTCCCGTGTCAGACTGGGACCTAGGTCAGGTGTCTTCGCCCAAAGCCGCATGGTCAACCGTGCAAGGCTTTGGGACGACGCCGTACTTCTGATACAGATCAGAACCGATACGGCAGCGCCGTGCCACCTCGCGAGGGGCCTTAGCAAGGCGTCCCTTCGGCTGAATGGACATCTCTGCCGCAGCGAACATATCAACGATATGCTCCGCATATGGCAGAGATGACATGGTGCTCGTCACCGGCTTCCCTCCCAACCACGGGCGCTGGTCCCGCTGGGAGGCCGGTGGATCCACCTGGCGTTCCTGCTTGATGCTCACCAGCCATTGGCAAGCATCCAGCCAGTCCTCCTCAGTGGCCACCTGTGAATGTTCGACGAGCCTAGGGCCTTCGTCATCCTCAACCACATTCACTGGTGGGGTAAAGGCCCGAGCTGAAGATACTCCTGGATAGCCAGGGAAGCCATATGGACCGGCAAGGGCCGGCATGGCTTGCGCCGTGGCTATTCCAGGAGCCGGATCTACAGCATCATGGGAAGGATAAATGCATGACGTCATAGTCCGCGCCTTCCTCACGGTAACTCTCGGCAAGCCGAGAGATACGGTATGGGCGGTCATCGGCTCCTAGCCATTGAGCCGTGAAACCTACTCCCGAAATAGTAGTTCCGTGACCATCGGCAGGCCATAACAGTGTCCTCTTCTTCCTGCCCACAAAGATTAGATGCCAAGCTTGAAAAGGGATCAAACTCGACCTGGGCAGGAGGGGTATCGTGTGAGGCGCTGATACCCTTAGTCTTAGGCTGCTCTAGAGCGCTCGATAAGCGAGCGCTCGAGGCCATAGCTTTCGCTCCCGGGTCCACAGGCGAGACAAGCCTCAGCGCCGGACCAACAGGAGCCATCTCTGGGTCTATAACGAAAACTGGCATACTAAGAGAACCAGACCCAGAGATGGGAACACCCTATACCGGAGCAAATGAAGAAGACAATGACGAACTTGAACCAGGAAGCAAGCTGCGAAGCAACTCCTGGACAAGATCCATGATTGTTTTCTTCATTTCTCCCATCATTTCAAGACAGAAGGCCTCCATGTCTGGCATGGATGCCTTCCTTTTCTTACCACACTCTTTTTCCAGACGCCTCTTCTCGTATGCCGCCAGGTCCTTCACCTGCTGATTTAAAAATTCAGTCATAACCTCCACCGGCCACGATTCACACACATGGCAATTTAGAAGGGGCCCGCACAAACTGCACCTACATGTAGTAGTCATGAGGGGAAAAGCCATCACGAAACGGTGGCAGGAAGGGCATTTGTTCTCAATTACCCTCTGAAACGACACAAACGGAAACAATTAGTTTTTACGTAGTTATGACGAACCAAAAAACCAATTGCAGAAGGCTAATAAGTTCCATAAGGAAAACTTTGCCCATCAGATGAAAAGATAAGCCAGGGCCATAGAGAAAAACTATGGGCCTGAATGAAGGTAAACAAATCCTAAAAACTTCTTATTCTTCTTTAAGAAGACAAGGGAGACATTAGAATTTGTATACTTGAGAGGCGATTTTAAACTCAACAGCTCAAGACAACGATTCATTAGTAGTTGAACTTTATAAACACAATGAACCTATGCAAACCACCAAGAGACATAAATAGCTCAACACTCAGTCATAAAATCTCTAAAAAAATTTAGAAATAAAATGACTAAAAATTTTCTCACTCCAAAATAAACCTCAGAAGATGGCTCCTGAAGAATGAGTGAAGTCTGATGAACAACAACAGGAATACCTGATCCTGAATCCAAAACCCTGTGGTGGTGGGAGAATGCGGAAAAATTACTTCTTATGGTAATAATTCTGCAAATTCATAATAAATTAGATGGACCCAGAAAACCAAATATAAATATTGTTCAAATAAAAGATACACTTCAGAAATCAGCTCATGTGTCTGAAAATACAAAGCATAACATGCATTAGCTAATATACAGGCCTCTCCCAAAAAGAGTAAGCCTAATAAAGACGTATCCACGAGTTAGCGCGAATCCCGGAAATACCATCCCAGTCAACGCGCACATTTTTTAATAATAAATTTATGAAAGTACACCTGATGGCATGGACCGGGAGCATCCTCCGGCGACTTGGCAGCATCAGACATACTAATATTAGTCAAAATCAAGTTGCAAAACAACTTAAAGCTTCAAAAAGATCGAAAACAAAAGCAAGGCTAGAAAGCGTGTTGCAATGGCAGGTCAATATTTTAGGAAGAGAATGAGACAGCCCCGCGCATGCGTGAGTTTGGGCTGCACATCCGCCGATCTGTCAGTTGAGTAACCTGCCCAGTAGGGGCGGTTTCTTTTTAATTCTGAGTATTATTGAAGCTAGGTCTATATTTAGGAAATATCATAGAGTATCAGGGTGGTAAGTATACTCTTGATGTGAAAATTAAGCTTTTCAAAGTAAATATTCATTTAGAGACGAGAAAACTATTTTTGAAAAATTTACTACTGGAATATTTGGTTCGATAATTGCACGTTGTACACTTTGAAAAATAGTTTTCACTTCACCTGCAAATGGATATTTCTCAAGCCTAACGAAGCGGCCATTTTTCTCTGTGTCGACCATTAAAGGGGTCAATACTAGATCGAACAAGCACATACCTGTTTCTGCACCAGACGGACAGACAGAGCAGTGCAAGCAGTAAGGCAAGGAAAAGTATGACGATGGCCGCAATAGCTACTGGTCCTATACCTGCAGAGAACGCAATTTATAAATCACATGACAGAGGAATCCAGTTTTAGATATGCCATGCCCAACTCTAGCTAAGCTCCACCCACACTGGGATCAATCGATCCATGTACTCTCTGAATTTCAATTTCCAGAAAAGTATACAAGTAAGGTGTTGAACATTTTGAAATTAATTTAGCCGGTTGCGGTTGCTGCCATATGCTGTTGATGCCTATGGCTGCAGCACACATTCAAATTAGTTTCAAAATATTCAACAGCATGTTCATTAAATAGTAGACATACAACTCGTACAACAACGCTTAGTCCATCATCAATTAGGCGTTCGGGACGAACTTATCTATGTCATTCATGAAGTCATTGATTATCACATCACCCTACACGTCATGTATTTTGATTGTATGACTAGTGATGTACGCAATGAGCAATATAATGGACCTTTCTAGTTTATCCAAACACTATATTACATCATAATAAACTATGTGATATGTAGGATGACGTCATAATCATAACATCATGAGTGATTCGATATAGTCCATCTTTAACGCTTAAGAGACCAACACATTGTATGAATTGTATATCTTGACCAATTAATACTGAATATTTTGAAAGTAATTTGACTGGGAGCTGTTGCTGCCATAGGCAGCATCAGCACCCAGTCAAATTAGTTTCAGAATATTAAACTGGTTTGCCTGTATAGTTTTCTGGAAATTGATAGGCAAGGAGTATGATCCCAACATGAGCTAGGGTGGGCAGAATCTAAGTAGGGATGGGCGGGGCATAGCTAAAACTGGAAAAGTCCATTATCATGCCCGTAGTTACGCATCAGCAATGATGTAACAATACAGCTTGTAACACTGGTTTATTACTGTTAAAATGTTGTAGAATGAAACAATTTGATACATTTTTAAAAAGCTCAGAAATTTTAAAAGATCGATGAAAAATCAATTTAAACCGAGTGATAAGATGTTGCATTTGTTATTACATTTTGTCGCCGATTGGTTAGCGCTATCAGCTATCAATAATGAAACCGATATTTAGTTGGATTTATAAACAAAAACAAGAGGTCCAAGGGCCTTAACGCTCACTTGGACCATCAGCATTTGAAACCATTAGTATTTGGACAGACATAATACTTTAAATTCAGCAGTAACAAGACTATACAAAATTGGGAATTCAGTACAACCAATATGGTCATCAACCCCAAAATTTTGATTGGTCCCTGACAACCAGGTTTTATCAAGTATCAAGTTCTCTTGAACAAACTTTAATCACGATTAGCTATGAATGAAATTAAATCTAATGAGTTTCAGCCTGATCCCTATTGCAGTTCCCAAGATGGAGAACAAGTTAGGCACAGGAACAAGGGGTTAAATGATTTCCAGCCAGTTTTCGGAAAATTCAAGATGGCCACCAAACAGATTTACTAATCAAAATTCTGTATACAAGCTCTGAAGCACATTAGTCTTTCCAGCCGAGTTTGCTTGAAATCGTTCAAGCGGTTAATGAGGAGTAGCAGTTTAACTGATTTCCCGAAATGTCCAGAAAATCCAAGATGGCCAGCAGAAAAATTGATCAATCGAAATTCTGTATAAATGTTCAGAAACCTACCAATCCAGTATCATTCCAGTCAAGTCTGGTAGAAATTGCACAAGCAGTTAATGAGGAGTAGCATTTAAAATGATTTCATGCCATTTTTCAGAAAATTCAAGATGGCCGATTGATCAATCAAAATTCTGTCTACAGGTTCTGAAACAAGTCCTTCCAACCAAGTTTGCTTCAAACTGGCCATGTGGTTAGTGAGGAGGCTTTTAACTGATTTCCAAAAAAATTTCAGAAAATCCAAGATGGCCACCAAAAATATTGACCAATCAGAATTCGCCTTACAAGTGTTGAAGCTTAACAGCATAGAATTAGTCCACCCAAGCTTCATTGAAGTCAGCCCATTTATATTGGAGGAGTAGCATTTTAAATGATTTCTGGAAAATTTTTGGTAAAATCCAGGATGGCCGCCAGAAAACTTTACCAATCAAAATTTGGAATAGAAGTTCTGGAGCCTACCATCATATATAGGATCCTTCCAGGCAAATTTGGTTGAAATGGGTCAAAGCATAAATGAGATACAATTTAACGGACTGACAGACGACAGATGATGGATGGATGGATGACAGACCACCACATGGCACAAGCTTACTTCGGACCAGGTAAGCTAACAATGCAAAATGGGGGGAAAATGACAAGAATCCTCATAAAAATTCAAATTAAAACTTATGTGGTAAATAGAATCTCAAACTCATTGCCATTTCTTACCAAATTTACCACACTCATTTAGTAATATCTCATTTGGAAGTTGCTAAAGATCATTCCAAATGAGATCTCGTATGATGAATTTGATATGAAATGGCAATGTAAATCATGGCAGTGTAAGATTCTCTATATAGCTAATGCTGCAAAAGCAGAAAACAGATTGGTTACTGGCCCCATGCATGCAGAGAGAACAGCATAGAGGGATCCGATCTGTCAATTAACCCTTTAATGGTTAAATTTGGTTAAGAAAATTTAAATATCTGCCTATTGAATGTCCATTTTATGATTTACATGCCAAGAGAAAACAATTTTTGAAAATTTATCACTGGAATGACTGGCTCGATAATCATTCCAGTGATTAATTTAAAAAAATACTATTCTCTTGGACTATAAATGGACATTCCATAAGATCATAACAGAGGTCGGTTTGGGCCTGTATGACCGTTAAATGGTTAATTAATTCACCCTTCTGTCGGGTAATAAATTCATTATACATTACGTTCTGCGTGGTGTACACGCTTGTATTACCTGCACAAACAATCTATTTCACTCACTTCACTCGGGTCATAATACCTTGTACACCGCACAAAACATCTGTATAACGAATATTATAACCCATCCTCGAATAAATGCATACAAACACTTACCTCTCTGGCAGAATGTACCATAATGTCCGACAGAACAGTGGCACTGGAACGGCAGATATGAGTCAATGTCAGTAACTTCTGAACATATACCACCATTCAGGCACGGGTTACTCATACAGGCTTCTAGTGCTGTAAACAAAACACACAACAACAATGGAAGATACTAGTATCAGGGATGCCCCGCCCATCTCTAGCTAAGCTCCACCCACGCTTCTACTGTGTTGGGAGCAATCGATCCTTGAACACCATGACAATCAATTTCCAGAAAACTATACAGGTAAGGTGGTGAATATTCTGAAACTAATTCGACAGGGTGCCTGTTGCTGCCCATGGCAGCAACAGCGACCAGTCAAATTAGTTTCAAAATATTCAACAGCATGTTTATTAAATAGTAAACACATACAAGTCACACAACAATGCTTAGTCCGCCATCAATTAAGCGTTCGTGATGAACTTAGCTACATCATTCACAACCTAATTGATTATGACATCACCCTACACGTCGCATAGTAGATTAGGACATCATATGATTGACTGAGAAACTGGAATCATCCATTGAGCATAGTATTAAGCATTTGATTGGTCCGGAAAATTTATCTTTGAAAATCCATTGCTGAAATGACTGGATCGGTCAGGATTGCGATAATTTCTCCGCCCGCTTCTTACTCATGTTTGGATCGATTTGAAAGTTTGAAACTTGAATTCCCAGAATCTAAATTTCATGGTAATTATATATACAAGTAAGTAGTTTAATATTTTTCACAATGCAAGCATCAAGTCCTTGTTGTTGTTCTTTTCGAGGGATTTTCTCCAAACTTTGGTCAAGGCTTGCCAATTCATGAATGCATTCCTCACTCAATCATCTGACGTCATAATCAACTAAGCGAAGTGAAAGCCAACATCATAATCATGACGATTAAGCCTGTCTTTAACACTTAATAGTCTGATACGTTGTACGAATTGTAGGTTTTTGCTATTTAAGAAACATGCTGTTGAATGTTTTCAAACTAATTTTATTGTGTGCTGTTGCTGCCATAGGCAGCAACAGCAACCAGTCAAATTAGTTTCAAAATATTCAATAGCTTATTTGTAGTTTTCTGGAAATTGATAGTCAGGAAGTTCAGAGATCAATCGACCCCCAACACAAGCGAGGTGTGGGTGGAGCTTATATAGAGGTGGGTGGGGCATAGCTAAAACTGGAAAGGTCCATTTGGTTATGAAGACGCGTGTCAATTTTGGGGTAAAAAACTAAAATGCAACAGCTTTCAGCAAAATTGATTTCAAAATGACACTTTTGATGATTTTTTTATTATTAACACTTGGTCGAATGAAGTGATCTTCTCCAAATTTGGGTGGATGTTTGTCCGTAGGATCCTAGACGCGTGAGAATTTTGGGGTCAAAAGCCAACATGTGACTGCAGCAGCTTTCAGCAACATTGTTTCCACAATAAACACTTCACCTCATGGCACACTGATTAAAAAATATATCAACAACGCGGGTATTGGACGAATTTGTCCGTGTTAAACCAATTTAACTGTCTCCATCAATTTTAATTTCAAAATATTCAAGAATCTTTATTAAATTGTAAATTTATCAAACACATACAATTCGTAGACTAGTGACAGACTTTTCAATGTTCATTACTGAGCTATATGCCACTATGATTGTGACATCAGCTAACTAATGATGTAATTAACTTTTCCAGCTTTGGCTATGCCCTGCCCATCTCTATCTAAGCTCCACCCACACCTCACTCATATGTTTGGAGCGATCGATCGCTGAACTTCATGACTATCAATTTCCAGAAAACTATACAGGTAAGCTGTTGGAATCTTTTGAAACTAATTTGACTGGGTGCTGTTGTTGCTTATGGCAGCAACAGCACCCAGTTAATTTAGTTTCAAAATATTCAACAGCATGTTTATTAAATAGTAGAGACATACAATTCATACAATGTGTCTGACTATTAAGAGTTAAAGACTGGCCACATAGAATCATTTATGACATAATGATTATGACATCATCCTACACGCCGCTTAGTTGTTGATTATGATGCTCGATACTTGAGTGACAGATCGGATCCATCCATTTCCTTTGATTTTGAGTAAACAGTGGAAAATAGTGATAACAAGATTCAAAGGTGAAAGGTGAGACGTATGCAACATATAGGCTTAATGGATGAGTTATCCTTCTTGAGTGTGCTAACTCATCAATGAAAGAGTTGCCTCCCTTACACCGTAACACCACTCTAGCCTTATCGATCTATCGGTTTCAGTTTCAGTTTAGTTTATTTTCGACTAACTTCTTTTGAAGTACACGAAATACAATATCCAATAGAATATTTCATGAAATAAACAGTAATAACATGATTCAGATCACATATGAGTTTTAGATATACAGTATCCAGTATACAGTGATTTAGATATACAGTATACAGTAATTTACAAATATGTTGAAAAATATTTCTATTTCTAGTCAAGCTCTGCACACCCTTTACTCGTGTGGAATCGATGTAAAATCTTGAAACCTTAATTCCCAATGCCGTCCTCCTGAATTTGTATTTGCTGGCTCCGAGTAGGGCGAATTCCAAGGCTCTGTGCTGGTGTCTCTTCTGGCATCCTTAGCACATGGCCGAACATCTTTGCTGGGCGACTTTTACAGACAGCGGCAACGTATACATCTTGTATAGTGCATCATTGGAAATTATGCTGTCTGGACATCAGTGTCCAATGATGGTGCGTAGGTGTTTGCGGTGGCAGGCATCAAGTTTGTCTAGAGCTGCCTTTGGAGCTGGCCAGCTGTTACAGTTATACAGCATCAAGGATAAGCAGGTTGCATTGTATAAACAGTCTTTTTTATCAAGGACATCTTTGATGTACGAATCCATAGCTTCCAGAAGGACTGGAAAGCTATGTTCCCCTTGACGCAGCATGCAGCAATGTCAGCAGTACTGCACAGCAGTGAGCCCAGGATTTTAATTTTCCTCCATGGTTCGCCGCCACGAAGTGGGTCATCATTTTCTTGAGTTTCATGCTTTGTAGATAGATATATGTGGGTGAACTCTGCATTCATTCATAAAGAGATTCTCAATTTTTAGTTTGCTTGCAGCTATTGAGAGAAGTTAGTCAAGGGGGTCTCTCTTCCTCGTCTATGAAGTCCACATCATCGGCATATTCCATCTCTAGCGGCATACCCAGTATTGACACTGGAGGGGTTCGGTCTTGTGGAATTTTCCCGCATTGATTTGAATGCAGCAGCAATGTAACAGGTGAAAAGCACAGGGGATAGACTATCTGGCAGTGGGAAGCTGATTGATGTCTCAAACTGTTCAGACTTCACTGACTTGACTCGTACTCTCAGCTTAGTGTCTGCAAGCAGTAGTCTCACTAGTCGTAGCACATCTTCATTGCAACTGGCCTGGCATAGTACATCTAGGATCTTTAAGCATATGATTGTGTCGAAGGCTCGAGATATGTCAGGGCTTTAAATTACCCCTTACTGTAGCTATGACTTTACAAGTCATGCCCAAATGAAATCCGCCCATATTAATGAGCCCAAATTAAAATCCTACTGACTGCTATGAACACTAATTAACTAATTTACAGTCAAATAAATACTCAGAGATGGATGCTGTGGCATTTTATGGCCATTCAGAGGTCTTATAGTGCTATTAAAACTAAAATGGCTCAAAATCAATAGCTCAGATTTCAAAATTCTCTAGTTTCTAGGAGCAATGATGGATCCCGGACCAGATCTAAATGGTGTGACCAAATCTAAATCTAAAGTAAATCTAAAGCCCTTTATTTCGACATGACTATCGTGTCTGCACAGCTATGTCCACGTTTGAAGCCACTTTGACAAGATCCGGTGAAGCTATCGATCTCGTCTCGAATGCGGCATAGAGTATCATTGGATAGGGTTTTCTGTATGGTGTTGAGGAGCACAATGGGGCACAGATTGGCTGGGGGTGTGTGGGGTGTGTGTGTGGCTTCCTGGGCTTGGGTAGAGCGATGAGGGTGCCTTGGTCTAGTGTCGATGGGGAGGTGGTGCATAAAAGCTGAATTGAACATGCAGTCTAACATTACATTCTGTGCCTGAAAACACACACTGATTTAAACTTTCTTGACAAATTATGATCATTAGTTAGTTATGTGTAATTTAAGTACATATATCAGAGAAACTTGCATTTAACAAAACAAACCCGCTTTTATCTCCTCCTGAAGGCGTTGGCGTTTGTTAAAATCACTGACGACCAAACATTGGAAACCTTCCACGGTGCCGCTCCCAGCATCTTCCTTCAGTACTGTTAGCTCATTGTCAGTCACCAGGTATCTGTTTGGCAACAAAATATGAGAGAGTTATTCTGTGATGTGTCACCAAATATATAGCTATTAATAAAAGAGAATAGACATGTACATTTGTATCATTGTAACCAGGCATCAGTCAACAGGAAGCAGACGAATAGAGGAATCCAGTTTTAGCTATGCCCCGCCCATCTTTAGCTAACCTCCACCCACACTCCACCCGTATTGGGATTGATTGATCCCTGTATACTCCCTGACTATTCTCTGACTATACTCCTGAAAACTATACAGGTAAGCTGTTGATATTCTGAAACTAGCTTGACTGGGTGCTGTTGCTGCCTATGACAGCAACAGCACCCAGTCAAATTAGTCTCAAAATATTCAACATCATGTTTCTTAAATTGCAAATACATACAATTCGCATAACTTAACGGACTATTAAGCATTTAAAATATACACCAAATCAAGTCATTAATGACATAACTGATTATGAGGTCAGCCTACATGTGACATAGTGGGTTATGACATCATATAATTGACTGAGAACCTGGATTCCTTCATTAACAAATTAACCCTCATCTGACTGTAGGTCAAAGTCAACTGGGCTATTAACCCTTTAACCATTTAAAGCTCGATCTTGGTCAAGAAAATAAACATTTTATTCATAGAAAATGTAAATTACTAGGGCAAGAGAAGACTATCTTTGAAAATTTACTACAGGAATGACTGGCTAGATATGGACATTTTCTCAAGGCCACCGCAGATGCTGTTTTGGACCGGTTTTGAACAGTAATGTGGTAATACATAAGCTAGCCCAACAGCGGCTTTTGCATCAATCTTGAAAAATGTGCATTTGATGGCTAAGAGAAAATGATTTTTCTCAATTTCACCACCAGAATGACTGGTTTATTAATGAAACCAGGCATTTCAAAGGTAACATTTCAAAATTAGTCATCTCATAGTCTACAAATCGATATTTACTCAGCAATAATTTCAATTCTCCTGACAAATCTTTACAAGGAAATGGTAACTAGCACAGATCTGAAAAGCGGAGATCCCTCATGACCATCTGAAATGCAGCATCTCATGGTTGAGTATTTCCTCACACAATCACGTTTACATGTATACACCTGTGCAAAAGTTAAGCACCACCCTATTTTTACGCACATGCGAGGGTATATTCATGTGCTATGAAGAAAGCAATAGCATAAACATTTATGTACCCATCCATCTTAGTGCAAGAGGTAATAATGCAACTAGAGGAATGCTGATTATGATGGTGGGGAAACACTGTATGTTTTTGTTTGAACTTGAAAACGAGGCCTGAATATGGTTACGTTGACACAACTGACAACTATTGCCCTACAGTTGACACACGTGGCTAGATTGTCATTAATGGTGTCTGAAAACGAAGTTTAACATCTGTGCACGAGTTTGAGACTGTCATTATTAATACTGGGTATATCCACCTTGTGCCTGGATGACGGCCTGGACATGACGTCTCATGCTGGTCACCAACCGACTGATATGCCATTGTGGTATTCGTTGCCATTCAAGATGGAGTGCGTCTGTTAATTCCTGTAGGTTCTGCACAGGAGGATCCCTCCTTCTCACCATGTTTCCCAGAATGTCCCAGATATGCTCAATAGGGTTCATGTCAGGGCTCCTTGCTGGCCATGGTAGGGTTTCGATGGGATTCTGGCGGAGGTATTCATGCACAGCTCTAGCACGATGTGGTCGGGCGTTGTCATCCATGAATATAGGGTGGGTTCCAGGTGCATGATTTACAAAATGAGGGACCACAACTCTATCCAGTATGGAATCTTGATATCTTTGTCCATTTAGTGTTCCAGGTACAGTCAACAGACCCAGCTTACAATCAAATGAGATGCACCCCCATATCATAACGGAACCTCCACCAAATGGAACTTCTTCCATGATGTTACGTTGGTCGTACGCCGTGCGTCTGGACCTCCATACATGAGTTTGACTATCTGTGGCATGAAGCAGGAACCGACTTTCATCGGACCAGTGTACCCGTCTCCAGGATCTCATGTTCCAGTGTCTTCTTTCGTTGCACCACCTCAGACGCTCCTCTTTGTGGTGTGCAGTGAGGAGAGGACGTCTGACAGGTCTCCTAGCTTTCATGCCAGCAGCATACAGTCTCCTTTTGACGGTAGACATTGACACTCTATTGCGCGTTTCCCATTGCTGGCTGAGCACTCTGCTGTTGGTGAATGGAGATCTCCTAACAAGGCGTACTAGGGCTCGATCATCACGGGCAGTAGTCTTCTTCGGTCTTCCAGATCTAGGCCTGTCCTTCACCTCGTTAGTTTGCCCATGTTTTGCAATCAAACGACTGATTACAGTATGGTTAATGTTCAGCTGTCTGCCAATCTCTCTGCATGACATACCAGTGGTATGCATGCCTATGATTTGCCATTTCACACGATCACTTAACCTTCGTCTTGCCATAGCGGTTCACAATCAAGAGCTAATTCTCTCTGTACAAATAAACCACGGTCATGAACACAAAATTCCTAATCTTGTCACCTAAATCTGTATGTAATGTTCTACACCTCAAACTGGACTTTTACATAACTGAACACGTGTGCTGTTTCCCGCCACGCACGGACATCAAGCGGCGTGAAGTCATGCATGCATGTGCATTTCGTACTTGGAATTATGTCAGCTAACGCGGGGACAAAAAGTATGGCAGCCTAGTTGTACCATCATGTTTCTACGTTCTATTGTTTTTGCTGGTGCTTAACTTTTGCACAGGTGTATATATATCAGAATATCATATTATTAACAAAATCTTATTTTTGTTGCGAACTCCATTACCTACATGTAGTTGAATAAATTGTCAGATTAATACATCCAAGCAAATTTTATTTAAAATAAAAAAATATAAATTCAGGTCATGAGTGTCTGCTTCTGCTTTGCAATTAATAGCTATTCTGCTACTGTAGAGTGCACAGCAACGTTAGAAACAGTTTTGTTCGGTCTCTCTTCTGATCGCTGAAAAAAATTAGACACACCACATAATGCACATGTATGCTGGCATAATATTTTAAACCATGGTGGTTGGACCGGGAAGTGGCCAGAAGAATGAGAATAGCACTGAGAAACGTCATACTCTACTGACAATTGTTTACAAATTTCGGACATGAAATCAACACGTTTGCAGAACAGCTGTTACTGAGAACTGGCTTCGACGCATCAAAATCTGAAAATACACAGTGAGGCGCAATGCTGATTTAGTGAACCCACGTCACCAGCGGTTGGGACAAGCCCCAAACTAGACATGCGCATGATCACTCTACGGCTATATTACCTCTATGGTTAATCCCATGTGCCCATGTTCAGGGCTAGAATTTTACAAAATACTATACGTAAGTCCGCAGGAGTGGTAACCATACGAAACAATAAACGAAATCAAGGATTTCTTTTTTCACGAGAGAGTTGATACTTACCTCCCTAATACTTTTGATATTGCTAAATATCGGCTTTCACTCAATAAACACTCAGATTAAAACAGTTAGGTGCCCCTACTGGGCAGGGAGTCAGAGTGTAGTCTGGCGGATGCCAGCCCCACCACCGCGCATGCGCAGACTAGCACTTCCTCTGACTAATTTATTGGCTGATACACATGCAACTATTAAGAGCCTGAAGACCGAGCCTCTGTGGGGTGGAGAGGCCGGGTCCGTATCTAGGGAGGTAAGTATCAACTCTCTCGTGAAAAAAGAAATCCTTGATTTCGTTTATTTCACATCAAGAGTATACTTACCTCCCTAATACTTTTGATATTGCCAGAATTCGACAGTGAATTCGGCGGGAGGGAGGCGAGGTCAAAAGACCAGCTCATCTCTATACGCTTTTCTGCGTTTAAGGCACTTAAACTTCTGAAACTGTATGAAAAAACAGTCAGGATTTGACTAACCATCGGATAACACCACCGATGTATGAGAGATGACCTCATGTCATATGCGCTCCCCCCCCTCCTTCCTGGGAGGAAGAGTCGAATGACCTCAATGTCCTATACGCTCTCTACGTACAAGTGCCATGTACTACAGGACAGAGACGAAAAAGCTCCATTTTCGTATACTCTCAACAATGAACCACATAAATACACAAAACCATCATCATATTAATAACGGGTAACGTGACAAGACAATCAACAATGGACAACCCATGCACAAGACTGACCTTGTTGAAATGGCTGCTGACATCATCTTCCCATTGGTGAAGAATGATGCAGTCCCAAAAAAGTGGTTGTTTCCATAAATTAATTGTGAAATATATAAGCAATGAGGAAACCTCATCAAAAATATAAACCTAGTTATTTTTTCAAAATCGACAAGGCGAGAGGATTAGAGGTGTCACGGAGATAATGGTCTGTAAAACTTGACTCACAGTGCCACTGAGCCACCGACATAATATCATCCACAGGGACCCCATTAAATAGGGCAGTGGATGTCACTACGCCGCGGACACTGTGAGCCTTGGCCACGTCAACCTGCTTCCCGGTGGCGGATTTATGACAAAACTGAATGCATTCTACAATCCACCTGGAAATGGTGTCCTTAGAAGCCCTGCCATGGGGTTCAATATATAACAACCATAACGCCGACTGGTCGGTGCGCCACTCCGATGTACGTTGTTTGTACCGGAGAAGCGCCCGGACGGGACACCATGCTTTAGAATTAGGATCATATCTAGTTAAAGCAGGCAAAACAATAGGTTGACCTGGATATTTCAACGACTGATTCTTAGCCAAGAAATTAATCCTAGGTAGCAGCTTAAGGCCTTCCCCTGAAACCACAAAACGGTCATCCTCGGCTGATAAGGCATGAATTTCACTTCTACGCCTAGCCGAGGCCGCAGCAATTAAAAACACAGTCTTCAGTGTTAATAGTTTCATAGAAATGGAACTAAGTGGTTCAAAAGGCTTGAAGCACTAGCGATAAACTCCAAGACGGAATCACAGGGGGGTTCCTTGGTCTTAGATTGCCCATGCCTTTAATTAATACATTTAATGTATTTACTTCATCACTTCCCCTCTTAGCCAAGCAAGGAATAACAGACATTAAAGCTGACTTATAACCAGCAATAGAGCTAGGCTTGAGGCTATAGGCATCATACAGGTGACAGAGGAAATCAGCTACAACCTGAATAGATGAATCCATTGGATCAATACATCTTTTTGAGCACCATTCTGCAAATCTGTTGATTTTATAATTATATGCTCTGGAGGTTGACCCCCTCCTGGCTTTGGCCATAAACATGGCTGCTTGCTCAGAAAAGCCCTCCTTAATTCTAGATTCCTTGACAACATCCACGCAGTCAATCTGAACATTGACGGATTGTTGTGAAGGGCCTTGCCCTGGAAGATAATGTCGTCCATCAGAGGCAGAGGAACCGGATTGCAGACCAGAAGGTCCAGCAGATCCGTATACCATGATCGGCTTGGCCAATCCGGGGCTATCAGAAGCACTTGGCATTCCTCCTGTCTGATTTTCTGAAGAATTTTTGGAATCAGGATTGTTGGAGGGAATGCGTATGCATACATTCTCCCCCAGCTGATAGCTAACGCATCTGTTGCGAAAGCGCTTGGATCCGGAATCGGAGAGACGTACGTCGTCATCTTCGCATTCTTCTTCATTGCGAACAAATCGATGTTGGGTTTCCCCCAATGGTCGAACAGACGATCCGCCACACATTGATTTAGTTGCCATTCCGTGGGTAAAACACTCATCCTTCGGCTCAATGAGTCTGCTAGCAGATTTAACCTTCCCGGAATATGAACTGCTTTCAAGGTAATCTGGTGGTCCAGGCACCAACAAAGCAGTCTCCATGTCATCATACAGAGACTGGGCGACTTCGTTCTGCCCTGGCGGTTTATGTAAGTCACAACTGTTGAGTTGTCTGAACGAATAAGAACAATCTTGCCCTGAACTTTCTGTAAGAAATGTTCCAGGCCCAGGACTACTGCTCTTAGCTCCAGTAGATTTATATGTTCCTTTGACTGTTCCAGATTCCAAAGCCCTGATATCGTGGATTCTTCCAGGCAAGCTCCCCAGCCCTCCATCGATGCATCTGTATACACAGTCACCTGAGGGTGGGGAGGGGTTAGCATAACCCCCACCAAGAGATTCTCTGTGTCCAACCACCATTGCAGGTGATGAATCAGAGGCGCCAACACTGACACGTTCGAGTCCAGCGAATCTGTACTCTGGGTCCATTGTGTCATGAGAAATAACTGGATCGGCCGCCTGCGTAAGGCGGCCTGAGGAATGACTGGTTCCAATGAAACCATCAACCCCAGCATTCTCAAGTAAACCCGTGCCAGGACATGACGACTGTCGCACACTGACTGAATCAATGAGATGAGTTTCTGAACTCTCTCCTGAGTAGGAAAAACATATCCTGTCTCTAGATCGAAGAACATCCCCAGGTAAACAAACTTCTGGGATGGAGTCAGCTCTGATTTTGGGAAATTGATCATCCAGCCCAAGTCTGTGAGAGTCTTCAAAACAATCTCCAGACTGGCTGATAAACTTTCCTGGGTGTGCGCTTTAAACAGCCAGTCGTCTATGTACGTGTGGACTGCTATGCTTCTCCTGCTGAGGTATGCGGTGATCGCAAGAACCACACGGGTGAAAACCCGAGGAGCCGTGGAAATTCCGAAGGGTAACACCCTGAATTCCCACTGTCTGCCCTGGAATGCAAATCTCAGGAAGCGACGGAAACTCCTGTGTATGGGGATGTGGAAATAAGCGTCCTTCAAATCTATCGACGCTGTCCACATTCCCCTCTCTAACCCCGCCAACACCGAGCGCACAGTCTCCATCTTGAAACTGGGCGTCTCTATGAACTTGTTCAATGGCTTGAGGTTGAGAATTGGTCTCCACCCTCCGGTGTTTTTTGTTACTAAGAACAGGGTTGAATAGAAGCCCGGACACCTTTGTGCCGGCTGAATAGCTCCTTTTTGTATGAGGGAATTTATTTCCTCCTCGATACACAACCTTTGCTCTGGATCTCTCGGATTTGGAGTCCAGATCGGCACTAGAGACAGTCGCGATGGCGGGCCTGTCATCCAATCGGGATGATACCCGACTGAAAGCCATCGCAAGACTAAACGGTCCTGAGTTAACCGTTCCCACTCTTGCATGTGGTCGGCTAGCCGGCCTCCCACCGGTCCACCTAGGGATAGAGGTGGACATAAAGAGTGCAAGAGCGGCACTGTCTCCTTTGCCAGAAACACCGGAGCGGTTCTCACCGCGGTAACCGTCCCATCAGGAACGATTACCACGCCCAGATCCTCGCGCGCCACGACCAGCACCGCGCGCACCTCGGTGCGCGGGCGGGTGCCTGCGCCTGAGGAGCCTGCGCCCCTCGCTGCTGGCCGAATCGCACGCGGCCAAGGCCGACGCTGCGATGGTGGTTGGCCTCTGACCTGGCCAGCACCACCTCGAGCCTGCAGGGGACGATACGCAGGGGGTGCGGCGCGAACGTTAGCACGACGAAGCATCTCAAACTGCTCGCGCAGCGCCCTCTGGTTATTTACCAGAGTAACCGTCTCCTGGAGGTGTCGACATCCCTCACCTCCAAAGAGACCAGGACCTGTCATAGGCGTACGCAGTAGCCTATTGTACAGGTCCTGGGACGGGCACAGATTGTCCAAGGCAAATGTGCGCCTTGCCCGGACACTGGTCACCGCCCGAGTCATACAGTCCAGCGCCAGGTTGATACCATCCTGGATGGCTCGCTGGACTGTGACCGGACTTGGCTGGCGCAATGCGGATGCTGTTACTACCCCTTGTAACAGCTGGGAGACGTGGGACAGAGCGGCAATCGAAGCCCTCCCACTCTCCTCCGCATCACGCAACGCGGTATTTGCTGAACGCAACGCGTTCGAACACAAGACTCCCGTGTCAAAACGGGAGCCTGGCCGCGCATCCTCACCCAAAGCCGCGCGGTCATCCACGCTCGGCTTAGGTACCACACCGTACCGCTGGTAATCCAGGGGCACGATGCGACAACGCCTGGCCACCTCGCGCGGGGCCTTCGCGAGACGTCCACTCGACTTAATGGACGTCTCCGCCGCCATGCGACATGCGCTGCCAGCGGCAGAGAAGGCATAGCGTTAGCAGTAGGTTTACCAGCTAACCACGGCCTGTGGTCACGCTGGCTAGCCGACTGCTCCACGGGCAGATCTGGCCTAACACTCACCAACCACTGGCAAGCGTCAGACCAATCCTCCTCCGTGGCTAGCTGCGAGCGCTCTACAAGACGGGGGCCTTCGTCTTCCTCCTGAGCGCAAGCAACAGAGCTTGACGGCGGATACGCTGATACCCCTGGCAAGCCAGGGAGAGCATGCGGGCCTGACAACACCGGCATGCTAATCTCACTGGCTTGACCAGGAGCAGGTGCCGTGGTAGAGCGCGGGGCACATACCGCCCCACCACGGCCGCGGCCAGCACCAGCGACACTCTCGGCAAGCCGAGGTATGCGGTAACACTGGCCCTCAGCGCCCAGGGCCACAGTCTGAACCGTGGATTCTACCCCTGCGTGAGTAGAACCGTGGAATAAGTCGCCTGTATTCCCCGCGAGGGGTGTACAGACGTCATAATCCATGGCCACGTCCTCAGACGGCGACCCCAACAGGTAATCCTCATCCTCCTGGCCAGACAGATTAGACTCCGGGTCAGCAAAGAGAGCTAACCCGGACTGGCCAGGGAAGGTGCCATAGGAGGTACTGGCACCCTCGGCGTGCGGATACCCCTGGACTGATAAGCAGCCCGCGGGTTCCAGCGACAACCGTCCACGGCCCCTCGGCGCGGCACTAAGCCTGCTGCCAGGGTCGTGGAACGCCCCCTCTAATGGGGCCACCTCTGAATCTTCGAACAACGGAAGCGTACTAAGGAAAGGTGATTCAGAGGTGGGGATTACCTGCTCCGAAGCAGATGATGAGGACAGCAAAGGATTTGGTCCAGGAAGCATGCCACGAAGCAACTCTGGAACCAAATCCTTTATTGTCCTCCTCATCTCTCCCAACATCTCGGTCCGGAAGGCCTCCATGTCCACCGCGGACGAGGCCTTCCTCTTACCCTTCTTACTCACACCCTCTCTTTTCTGCTTCTTCTTCTCCTCCTCCACCACCTTGTCCTTCGCCTGCAAGCACAAGAATTCGGACATTAGCTCGCCCCCCCCCAGTGCTTACATATCTCGCAATTAAGCAAGGGACCACAGGGGCTACACTGATAAGAGATGAGGCACAAACTTGTCCTTCAAAAATCGTCCACAGGACGCACAACCAGGTCTCTGAAACAGGGCAAAGGACGAGGAGTATGAGCAATCTAGTTAAGCTCAGAAACTCAACCAACTCAAGAGAAGGAAATGATCATAAAGATCAATATTCATCAGAAAACCAGCTTTGGACAAACTTTAATTGTTAATAAAGAGCAAGGCTGATTATGACATCATTAATCCTATGACAGGAAAAAATCGATCCCCAACAAACATCCAAGTGCAAGGACGAATTGTATCTCTAACCAGAACATGTGCAGAATGGACATTTCGACTACACAACCATCAGATATATACTGATAACAATGGCAAATACTGTTAATTATCTCCCTTTCCTCTCTAAATAATTAACATCACCTCATATCAATAATTAGATACCTGACACTTTGTATAGACAAACCATCCAACCTGATGAACTGGAGCACTCCACCAACTGAACGCCTCTTAACTCTCTCTCCACCGCTAGGGGAAGGAATTGGATCAAGAGGGCAAAGTGAGAAGACCTTTATACTAGGCCTCCGACTCACTGGACATAAAATTTTTGGTTAGATAACCTAACAGTATTAGTAGGAAATGGAACCATGGTGGAGAGAAACAAACCCTCTGCTGATGTGATGTCCATTACATATCGTCACACAGACCTGTGGACATAAACACAAAGAGAGATTAGTATTATATAGCACCTAGTTGAAATAAACCAACTAAACAAGGCGCTTATCACGGTAAACGCGAGTCCCGGAAACACATTACACCGGGTAAAAAACTCGCTAATTTTACTAGAAGTCACCTGATTTAAAGGTCCTGGGCCCTCCTCTGGCGAAGTCATCCTTCCTGCCATCTATATCAGGGATTATCACTTCCAAAATTCACACAAAAAGACTATGAATTGAGTTAGAAAAGCTCTAGCACAAAAACATGTGTAGACTCTCTGCCAATAAATTAGCAAAGAGGAAGTGCTAGACTGCGCATGCGCGGTGGTGGGGCTGGCATCCGCCAGACTACACTCTGACTCCCTGCCCAGTAGGGGCACCTAACTGTTTTAATCTGAGTGTTTATTGAGTGAAAGCCGATATTTAGCAATATCAAAAGTATTAGGGAGGTAAGTATACTCTTGATGTGAAAACTACTAGTCCACAAATAATATGACATGTCCGTTATCAATTATAGTCAACATTACCCCTTACCACCCTGATGTCAATATTCTATCTTTTACACTGTCAATGGCAAAGAAACAGAACATTTTTCAACAATTTGATGGACGATGTTGCTGTCTACAACAGCAACATCTTCCACCAAATTTGTTGTTTAAATTTAAAAATTTTAAATTCCGACATCAGAGTGGTAAGGGTTAAATGTTCATTAATTATAATGGCAGCCAGGCATATTTTATGGTTCAAGTTACGGGTTGGGTGTCAACATTCGAATAGTAATCAGCTGAACAGAAATGATTTCTCATCAACTCCTTTTCAAAGGTTTGTTTTGTTTATGTGACTTTTAGAGGTGGATTAAGGTTTAGTCATGATGAGCACTAGTCCGTACAATTATTTACTAGTCTCGGACTAGCGGACTAGTGTGAAATTCGATCCCTGATGTTTCTACAGTGTCAGTAGTAGCAAAGTATCAAAAAAGCATCCGCTTTTGTTTCTACGAGAATTCTTAATACTTACCAGATGTACTATTATGATAATGTCTATTAGCTAGTCTAGCTCAAAATAAACAATTAAAACTCCGCACTCTTCTGGTCCTGCCCATACTGTGTCCGGGAATACCATAGCCGCAGGTACCGAGTCAATTCCCAATCACAGTCAGATTCGTCTTATATTTGCCTTGGCAAACTGCGAAAGCAGCTCAGCCTCACCTCAGCGGGGCGGCTGAGGGAGGGCCATAGTACATCTGGTAAGTATTAAGAATTCTCATAGAAACAAAAGCGGATGCTTTTTTGATTCTACTTCGAATAATACTTACCAGATGTACTATTATGATAAACTCCGGATTTCGACAGCCAGGAAATGCCGGTGGGAGGAGGTGAGGCTCGAACCAGCACTCAACTACCATCCAACAGAGAAGGTTGTGAAGAGACTAGAACCCTGGCATACGCTTGGGTTCTGCTATCTGACTCATAGAGTGCTAAACTTCCATGGTCTAGACCGCGCTCCCCCCCCTCTTTTGTCCGCACAAAATTCAGAGGGCTGTCACTGGGGATGCAACACCCACCAGACCCGTGTCAGCCCCAAGCCTCAGCTAGGGCAGTACAGTAGAGTGCAAAGAAGCTAGTACAACTTCTAACTTTGAAAAAATATCAGTATATCGACTAGATTTTCAAATTGGAATGAGTCTAATGTCTGGTTGATAGGATAAGAATACTCTTGTACCAGACTATTTACCTAAGCAGGTATTTCGACTGTAAGTAAACATATTTATAGTCACTTAATTAATGTAAACACTCACCATTTTGAGTGCTTGATCTTTTCTTGATCATCACAGGAGCTCAGCCCAATCCACGGTCGTACTCAGTCAAGTGCATAGCGTTTGTTCAGTGTAGGTGGACAACTTTAGTGATGTGTGCGAAGTAGTGGTCGGAAGTGGCTTAGTTTAGATTCGACAGATTGGCGACGGCTACCGGATTAAGTGCGCTGGAGATGTCGTGAAGGTAGAAATCAGTGAATGACGACTCGGCATGCCATTGTGCTACAGACATCACCTCCTCTAATGAGACACCCTTATAAAGAGCCGATGATGCTGCTAGTGCTCGGACCTGATGGGCATTCGCACGATCAATCTGCTTTCCTGTAGCGATTTTGTGCGACATCTTAATAGCGTCAACTATCCAACGAGAAATAGTATCTTTCGAGGCACGTAAATGGGGAGCTTTGAGACATAACCACAGAGATTTCGGGTCGTCTCTCCACTCATTAGTACGTTTCTTATACATTTTAAGACATCTGACAGGACACCAAACAGAAGAGTTTGGGTAATGTCTAGTTAAACTTGGCAAATTGATCGGCTGTCCTGGATATTTAAGTGACTGATTCTTTGCCAGGAAACAAAGACGTGGAAGTAGTCTTAAACCTTCACCCGTGATGACAAAACGGTCTTGTTCGGCAGAAAGCGCATGAATTTCGCTTCTCCTTCTCGCCGACGCTGCTGCAACCAAGAAAACTGATTTAATAGTTAACAGTTTAATATCAATAGATCTAATCGGTTCAAAAGGAGCCTGTCCTAAAACCTGTAGAACAAGATATAGATTCCAACATGGATAGGAATTGGCTGTCTAGGTCCAGATTGCTCATTCCTTTAATAACTTCATTCAAGGTGTCATTCTCCACTCCTCCAATAGTGAGACTGGGAATGACTGAAGCTAATGCAGACTTATATGCTGCTAGGGTAGAAGGTACAAGTTTGTCAACTTCGTATAAATGACAGATAAAATCTGCTACGTGTTGAACAGATGCAGAAAAGGGATCAATATCTCCTCTCTCACACCACTGTGCAAATTTGTTGATTCTATAATTATATGTCTTTGTGGTTGAAACTCTTCTGGCTGAAGCAACAAACTTCGCTGCTTGCTCAGAAAAGCCACCCTCAATTGCACGCTGCTTGATAACATCCATGCAGTCAATCTGAACATTTCTGGTCTGTCGTGAAGGTACAGACCCTTGTTCTGAGAGATTAGATCTCTTGCGTCTGGAAGAGAGATTGGATTGCAAACCAGAAGGTCCAGCAGATCCGTAAACCATGATCGGCCTGGCCAATATGGGGCGATCAGTAGTACTTGGCACATCCCCTCTCTTATCTTTGCCAGAACTTTCGGGATGAGAACTATTGGAGGGTACGCATATGCGTACATTCCCTCCCAACTTATCGCCAGTGTGTCTACTGCTAAGGCTAACGGGTCTGGGATCGGTGACACGTAAGTGACCATCTTTGCGTTTTTATTCATTGCAAACAGGTCGACATTTGGCTTGCCCCATTGTTTGAATAGAACCTCCGCTACCGATTGGTTGAGCTGCCATTCCGTCGGACGACAAACCGTCCTTCGACTGAGAACATCCACTAGGATGTTCAATCTTCCTGGAATGTGTGCTGCCCGAAGAATAATATTCCTCTCTTGGCACCACAGCAGAAGGTTCCAAACCATCATACACAACTCTGGTGATCTCGTCCCGCCCTGGCGGTTCAAATAAGACACCACTGTTGAGTTGTCTGTCCTTATTAGGACAACTTTGTCTTGAATTAGACTCTCGAACTTACGAAGTGCAAATACCACCGCTAATAGTTCGAGCACATTGACATGTTTCTGTGCATTGGTCCGATCCCATTCCCCTGACACTGACTGATTGTCCAATACCGCTCCCCAACCCGTCAACGATGTATCTGTGAAGATGGACATCTGAGGTTGAGGGGGTTGTAGAGGAACACCTCGCAGGAGATTCTGTTCCGATAACCACCACTGAAGGTGGAATATCAATGGTTCTTTTACTGGTATCCTCAAAGATAACGGATCCGTTTTCTGAGACCAGAATGACATTAGATACATCTGAATTGGCCTGCGCCTGAGTGCCGCATATGGAACCACCTTCTCTATAGATACTAGTAACCCCAGTATCCTGAGAAACTGGCGCGCCGTCAGATAGGCTCCTAGAGAAACCGACTCCAAAACTGCAATCAGGCTTTTGACTCTGCTCTCCGCCGGAAAAGCTACGCCGTCCCTGAGATTGAAAAAGATTCCCAGATAAACAAACTCCTGGGATGGAGTCAGTTCTGATTTCTCTAGATTCACAATCCACCCTAGATCCTTTAATAAGGCTAGGACTACCTGCAGATTGCTGCGCAGAGTGACTGGATTCCCCGCCTTTAGCAGCCAGTCGTCTATGTACGTGTGAACAGCTATGTTTCTCCTGCGAAGTAAAGAAGTCATGGCGAGAACCACCTTGGTGAAGACCCTCGGAGCTGTGGTCAGGCCGAACGGGAGAGCATTGAATTCCCAAACATTGTCTTGGAATGCAAAACGAAGGTACTTCTGAAAAAGAATTGACATTGGAATATGAAAATATGCATCCTTCAGATCTATCGACACTCCCCACATGCCTTTCCTCAGCCCTGTCATTACCGCTGCTACCGTCTCCATCTGAAATTTGGGAGAAAGAATAAATTTGTTCAACGGTTTGAGATTGAGAATTGGTCTCCATCCTCCGGTACGCTTCGGAACGAGGAACATGATCGAATAGAAGCCCAGTGAAGACTGATCTTTGACTAGATGAATCGCCTTCTTCTGACGAAGAGATTCTATTTCTGACCGAATGGCGTCTAGACGATCTGATTCCCTTGGAACAGGAGTCCATATTGGAGTCGAGGTTAACGGAACTAACGATTGATGGATGAGCCAGTCCGGATCATAGCCGTTTCTTATCCACTGACAAACTAAACAGTTGCGCACGACCTGTTCCCATTGGTTTAGGAATAACTGAAGTCTGCCTCCGACGGAAGGAATCTGCACACAGCTGTCGGTCAAGATTGGCCGATAAGACGCTAAATCGCTTGGGTGAAGATTCTCGACTCCATTCGCCTCCAAAGCCACCGGTACTGGTCCCGCCGGAAACCCGTCAGGAATGAGCCCCACGGCCGCCCCGCGGCTTCTTGTAGTATGACGGTCCGGAACCGCCGCCACGGCCATCCTTACGGTAGCCGCCGCGGCCCGAACCGCCACCCTTCCTGTCTTCCTCATACGGCCTCTTGTTAGAGGACTTGTATGAGGATGAACGGCCAGGTCCTTGTGATCCGGATGGCCTATGGTCATCACGGCCAGAAGGACGGAAGGGCGATCTAGGACGCTGTCGCTGCTGCTCCTGGCGATGTTGCCTGTAGGACTGCTGCGGCTGTGTCCTCTTAGTCGACTTCCACGACTTGCCGACTACCTCCTGCTCTGCAACCATTGACGCGACCTTGGAGAGAGCTTGTCGTGCCGAGCCGCCGAACAAGCCGGGACCTATGAAAGGTGCAGAAGATAATGCAGCCCTCATCTCTGGTCCTGGTTCTACACAATCGAGAACCATTCTCCGTCACTCTGCCAATGTCCTAGTGATCACCCTGGCCAGGCAATCCTGAGACAGGCGCATGGTGTCCCGAACAATGCCAGGAGCAGCCTCTGGCACCTGTCCACCATCCGCCGTGCAGTCCAGCATACCCTGCAGGACGGTACACCCGTGCGACAGCGCAGCCATGGCTGCCCTCGCTGCATCCTCAATGAGCGTGAGCTCATTGAACGGGTCTTTGTTGGTCTGGGAAACCAAAGGACGCGACCGCCCCATAGCCTTCCCAGCCAACGGCCTATTCAGAGCCTCTCGTTCCGCAACGGAAAGCCGTGGAACACGGGCGTACTGATGGTAGGCCAGCTCCGGAAAATGGACCCTATTCCTTATCCCCTTCGGGGCCTTTGGCAATGCATAGTCTGGCTGAACCAGACGGTATGCCGCAACCTCCAGCATGTCGGAAGTCTGCGTGTCCAACGGGAGTGTCGGCATGGCAGAAGAGCCACTTGACAGAGCGCTAGCCGCTCGCTCTGACATCCGCTCCATCGCCGGATCACGCTGAGATCCCAGATCAGATGCCAACCCGAGACGATTGGTCATCCATCCGAGGACCTGCACCCATTCAGCTTCGGTGCAGAAAACGGACTCGTCCATCAACGAACTCCCGTTTTCATCCTCCCTCTCTCCCTTAGATGAGAGGGCCACCGACAATCCATGCCGAGCGCTATGAGACACGTCTCTGCCAAGACAGAGCGCATCCATAGCGCGACTACCAGCGGCACCGGTGTCTAACGAATCGCCAGACCCGGATTCTCCGCAGTCCATCGGCTCCAGCACGGGAGTCGGGACCACGACCGCTTTACTTATGGCAGGTGACGGCATTCCGATAGGAGCCGCACCTAACGCCGCCGGGATACCAGCAGGAACCGCAAAGCACGGCTCTGCTGACCCCTCCGGTTGCACAAATAGCGGATGGAAAATGCCCGACGGAACGTCGACATCACTGTCCGCCTGGCAAACCCGTACCAATCCCGAGAGCGACCCCTGGGACGTACCGGGCATTGCCGTCATAGAAATATCCGGCATGCCGGAATCTTCCATCAGCAACAGATCTTCCTCCTCTATCGTCGGCTCTTGAGCCAAGGACAGAAAAGGGGCAGGTGCATGACCCTCAGCAGAACTAGCCGGACCACCTAATGGTTGTCCTGCACCAGCTTGCGTCACCGGGACCGTGGGCTGCAATGATTCAAACATTGCCTTGAACTGGGCTGCCCATACACCCAGAGCTGAATCCATCCTGTCATTCAGCCGACCTTCCAGTCCCATCAACGACGCCTGCTGCAACTTCGCTGCCTTATCCTTCGCGATCCTCTCCAGTCTCGCACGCCGATACCTGTCGAACTCTGCCACCATTGCCGACGACCACTTCACACACACATCACAAGGGCTCCTGACCTTACACTGGGCGCACGCCACGCAGTGATTTCCCAAATACTTCCGTTTCATGAACCGGTTGCACTTTTGGCACAACGTATCCGGATTCTTAGGTTTCTGCGAACACAGAGAAAAATTAAAACGCTGCACATGACAAATGATGACGAGCAATACGCACAATCGACTTGATAGTTAAGATTTCTTAAACACATTAACTTTCTCTTAAATTAATGATAATCAAGTTCTTAGGCAGGAGATATTTGAAACTTTTTTGAGTGAAAATCTTTTAAAACACACAACTCAGCCTTTAACTAACGTTAAATAACCAAGGCTACATCGCCGATCGCTACAAACACCCTCGACAATGAAGCTAAGGCTAAAATCGGCGATAAACAGAGTGCATAGACACACCAAGCCAAGAACGACATAATTCATGGGCGCCGCCATCTTGGCTAAGGGCGCATCCATATTTAGAGGAACCGAGTCGCAAGAGAAATTAACCGAGTACCCGAATTAAACTAAAAGTTAACGGGTACAGAAGTGACTCCAACAATGGCTAACATTTTAAAACAATGTGCCAATTTAAGGAAATTTCAAACAGTCATTATGGCACGAATGTATAAATTCTAGATTGATACAACCTGCCCATGTGATGATTTTCCAAATTCCTCCATGAATCCACCGATAACAACGTGAAATACGATCGATAAACTCCTTAATTGCTCAAATTAACAGCTCTAGAAAAACGCGACTTTTTCAAAGCGCAAAATAGACGAATCTGACTGTGATTGGGAATTGACTCGGTACCTGCGGCTATGGTATTCCCGGACACAGTATGGGCAGGACCAGGAGAGTGCGGAGTTTTAATTGTTTATTTTGAGCTAGACTAGATAATAGACATTATCATAATAGTACATCTGGTAAGTATTATTCGAAGTAGAATACAGTTTCAGTTATACATGTAGTGATAGTGAAATGAAAAATATTTGCATCTAACTTACCAAGATTCAAAGGATTCTATCTAGCACGAGTTCATAATATAAACTGGAGGTTTATTCTAGTGATCTAGCTGTGCAGCACAGTTAAAAGGGATACATGAACATGTATTTTCCCATATAGTATGCAGAAGACAGATTTTATTAAATTACTGCATCCCTCCTGCATGAATAACTTAGAGATGATGATGATGGTGGCCATGCGTTTTCTTTATGTATCAACTTCCTTTGAATAAACCTGAATGGCCTTTATTCCCTAATCATAGTTCCAAAATTTTGGCCTGCACGCTTCAGTGATTTCGGAAGTCATTTTTGTGAAACTAGACGTAATCCAAGATGGCCAAAAAAATACATTTTCCAATCAGGTTCCCTTGAACAGACTCGGTTCAGCTTTTCCCATGTAGATGATATTTCGTCATTTTCACATCAAATAGTTAAGTGTGCTAAAAGGATTTCCAAAAATTATCCAGAAAATTAGCTACTCTCCTGCACGTGTGTACAATGTGTTTCGAAAACAAATCACAAAATCCATGATGGTCTCTGATCAGTGACCAATCAGCTTCATTTCATGAGGCCAGCTGACATCGTGAGGCCAAAACCGGCCTCTGTAGTGGTCTTGAGGAATTCCCATTTGCCGGCCAAGAGAAGACTATTTTTGAAAATTTATCACTGGAATGACTGGCTAGGTTATCGAGACAGTCACTTCAGTGACAAATTTTCAAAACTACTTTTCTCTTGGCCTGCAAATTGACATTAAATCAACAAATTTTTTGATTTTCTTGACCAAATTTAAAAGGTCAAGTTCATTTACCTTGGATGATCGACGAAGGCAGATAGCTCATCTCCATCAGGGACGATCCAATGTACATTGACAGGATTCAATTCTGACTTGTAGGAGCATCGTAGTCGCCTATGTCCTGCATCGTCAGGGTCAACTGGGCTAATCTTACCAACAAATGCTGCAATAAAGTTAACACTTTAACATTTAAACTACATGTAGCTAAAATCAGCTTCTGCCATAGCGTTTAAAACTCCATTTACTGACCAATAGAACTGTTTTATGAAAATTTACCACTGGATTGACTAGCGCAATAACCGAGTAAAATTTCTTTTTTAATTCTTATCTTGGCCTGCAAATAGACATTCAAACAGCAAATTTTTTTATTTTCTTGAAAAATCTTGACCATTAAACAGCTATTACATGTCTGAGCATCAAGTCGGTAATTCAATAATTATACTGGCCAGTACAGTACAGCTAACAAGTAACTTAAGCTGTCTCCAAAGCAAAATAAAACATACCATTGAAAGGCTTGAACATAATTTAATTGGAAGACATGAGGCAGCAATGTATTCCAAATTTCCCAAAATATTCAACATAACATTTCTTACTCACAAACATCTTTCTGTTTTTGCTTTGGAAACATTCTAACTAACCTATACACTGTAGTACTGTAACTATAGTATCTAGATACGATTACATCAGGGATATGATCGATCTCGAAGAAAAAAATAGGAAATGGCTCAATGCAAAGTGTCAGCCTGTGTTGTCATAGAAATTATCACGATCTCCTAAACCAATTAGCCTTTTAATTGGCAGTTGAGTAAAAAAGCCTATGCAATTTTCCTGAGGAATATCCATTTGCGGGACAAGAGAATGGATTTTTTGAAAATTTACCATTGAAATAACTGGCTCGGTAACCGAGCCAGTCATTCCAGTGATAAATTTTCAAGATTTCTCTTCTCGGCCTGCAAATGAACATTCACTAAGCACAAATTTACATTTTTTTGACAAAGCGTGATGATTAACCCTTACCACACTGGTGTCAAAACTTTAAATTTTCAAATTAAATTAAAAGATGAACTGACAGCAACATCTTCCACTAAAATTGCTGAAAAATGTACACCAGTTTCTTAGACATTGACACAATAAAAGATAAAATATTGACATCAAAGTGTTACGGGTTAACGGGAAAAGAATACACTATTTCTGCAATTCAAAATTAAAGGATTTACTATAAATCTGGTCTAAAGCAAAAAAATAGGATTTCCTATAAATATAGGACAAATCTCATCCGTCAGTTACATACTTGCACCACATGGAACTGTATGGCCGCAATATTCCTGAACAAATGATTGTCCACTGCATCCTTTCATCTCCTTGCCATTGTCACGGTTACGACAAACACGAGATTTCTGACGATAGCCAGCACCATTTTTCGTACCCGTCAGAGAACAAGTAACGGAACACGGTGTCCAGTGAGACCACGCCGACCACATCTTGTTCACTGGTTTATAAAAAGAAGACTGCATCACATCTGTGCTAAGAGGATCTACAGTTCTAAGAAGGTAAAAAGAAGATACTGGTCTATGTTTATTGTGAAATCAAACTTACTGGATGTTGTTCCTGTTGTCTTCTATTGAATATTTTGAAACTAAGTAGACTGGGATGTTGTTGCTGCCATAGACTACCATCTCCAAGTAATTTCAAATTTGTTTTAAACTATTCAACAACATGTACAGTGCAGATTAATTTGTAATTTAAAAAAATACATGGCACTCAGAAGCTTACTGTCCAACATTTGGTCCTTTTCGTGACGGACCTACATAATTTGATTGTGACGTAAACTAACAAGTGATTTTTTATTATGACATCAGATAATGAAGGACTCCAGTTTTACAATGTAGCCATGCCGCACCAATCTGTACCTAAGCTTCACCCATGCTTTGCCCATGTTGGGATCAAGCGATCCCTGCACTCCCTGAATCTCAATTTCAGAAAACTATACAGGTACGCGGTTGTATATTCTGAAACTAATTTGATTGGGTGCTGTTGCTGCCATAGGGTGCTGTTGCTGCCTATGGCAGCAACAGCATCAAATCAATTTAGTTTCAAAATATTCAACAGCATGTTTATTAAATAGTAAACATACAATTGTACAACAACGCTCAGTCCGTCATCAATTACCATAAGTATTCATGTCGAACTAAGCCTCTAGCTACAATGTACGTCATTCATGATGTAATTGATTATGACATCATCCGACATGTCACATACCAGTAGTTGATTATGGCTTCATATGATTGATGGCTAAACAGGAATCCTCTACTGAATGACCATTCAAATGCATCCATTGTCTCATGATATTATGACATTCAATAATATGATTCATTATTCCCTGAACTATTGATACAATGTTGGAAATCGTGTATTTGAAAATGATTATTGACCCCTTAACGCTCTAATTTGTTCAAGAAAATTTTAATTTTCTCATACAAAAAGTCGATTTGCAGACCAAGAGAAGCATAATTTAGAATTTGATATTTGCATAGCATGTATTGCTATGCAAACTATAAATTGTATAGCTATCGGCAAAAATGTATAGCAATCAACTCTTTCGCCGATAAAATCCCTGGATCTCAATCTTAGAGCAAACAAATAGGAAAATTGTTGAATATTTTCAAATTAATATGACTGGAAGACATTGCTGCCTAATCCCTGTATCTCAATCTCAGAGCAAACAAACAGGAAAGCTGTTGAATATTTTGAAATTAATATGACCGGAAACCATTGCTGCCTTAGGAAGCAATGGGTTCCAGTCATATTAATTTCTAAATATTCAACAAAATATGTTATACATTGTAAAGAATGTACCTTTTCAGGGATTTGTTGTTAAAAGGGTTAATGATAGAATTTTGAAAATCAATGATAAATTGCAATCGCACACAAATTTTGCATAGCAGATACAGCTATGCATGTTGCAGAATGTATAGCAACTGCTTAAATACGTGTAGCAAATTGAGATGCGATACCAGATAAATTATGCCCTGAGACTATTTTTTTTTAATTAACCACTGGAATAACTTCCATATAAGCCAGTCATTCTAGCGGTAAATTTTCAAAAATAGTCTTCTCTAATACGTTCCAGAGTAACCATCCATCATCAGACCTGGTATGACCTCATAATCAGCTCAGCGCATATATGATGACATCATAATCATTACGTCACAAAGGGTTCTATAAAGACCGTCACCAAATCTCAAATAGTCCGACACGTTGTATGAATTGCATGTCTTTGTAATTCTTTGCTATTTAGTAAACATGCTGTTGAATATTTTGAAACTAATTTGACTGGGCGCTGTTGCTGCCTTAGGCAGCAACAGCACCCAGTCAAATTAGTTTCAAAATATTCAACAGCTTACCTGTGTATTTTTTTTGGAAATTGATAGTCAGGGTGTTTAAAGATCTATCAATCCCAACACGAGCGAGGTGTGGGTGGAGCTTAGCTAGAGATGGGCGGGGCATAGCTAAAACCGGAAAGGTCCATTTTGATCATTTGACTTTGCCCCCCCTTGCATCCCCCACTCCCAGGTGACACATCCCAATATAAATGTGATACAGGTAACCAAGCCTGTGAATCATTCCAGTGTTACGTTTTCAAAAATACTCTCCTCTTGACCTGAAAATGTTCACGTTGTAATTTACTGTGCGAAAATGTCAATTTTCTGAAAAACAAATATTACTCACTAACAGGTTAGGACAAATCTGACATGGTTTTATCAACAAGGAAAGGCCACTTACAGTTACACTTAGGCAGGCTTGGCGTGCACTGCTGTGCTTGGAAGTACTTCTCGGACTGCTTGCACAATGACAGACTGTTGCCATTACAACTACGCGTTCTGAACACCTGACCTGAGTTAGATGGACCACATGTGACACTACATTTGCTCCAGTCACTCCACGATGACCATTCCGCTGTGAGGGCACCCTGAAAGTACAATACATGTAGCAGTTAAACAGGCACAAAACAAGATATATATTAATCTACCCATCCAAAAATGGCTTCAACAACAGTCTTGAGAACTGTCAATTTGCAGAGCAAGAGAAGACTTTTCTTTAATTTACATCTACCATTGAAATGCCTGGCACGATAAATGAGCTAGTCATTACAGTGGTAAATTATCAAAAAAACTAGATATAACTATATGCCTGCAAATAAACATTACAATTCTATAGACTAATATTGACCATTAAATGGTTATTAACTCTTTATCCTTTGAATTTGTTCCAAGAAATTTTTTATTTTCTCATAGAAAATGTCCATTCGCAGACCAAGAAGCCTATTTTTTAGAATTTACTACTGAAATGACTGGCTCGGTTATCGAGCCAGTCATTCCAGTGGTAAAATTGTAAAAAATAGGTTTCTCTTGGTCTGCAAATTGACATTTTTTCAAGACCAGTACTGAAACCATTTTTGGGCGATATGAGTGTTAAAGAATTAACGTTTCAAAGAGCAAAGGGCCTGTAATAATTAACAAGTGCTTGCAGCAAAAACATGAAAAATATGACCAATGGGGGGATTCCCATTTATCCATCAATCATATAACGTCACAAAATCAATTACGTCATGAATAAAGTAGCTGAGTTCATCACGAACACTTATACATGTACACGTAATTGATGACGGACTAAGCCTGTTGTACTAATTATGTCTTTACTATTTAATAAACACGCTGTTGAATATTGTGAAACTAATTTGACCGGGTGTTATTGCAGCCAGCACCTATTAAAAATAGTTTCAAAATATACAACAGCTTACGTACTTCTTTTATCAAAATTGATAATCAGGCAGTTCAAGGATCGCTTAGCAAGGAAGCTTAGCAAAAGATGGGTGGGGCAGGGCTAAAACTGGATTCCACCATGTACATGTATGTAATTTGGGCAAAATGAGGATCTCACATGAGGTTTCACAGTGCTCTAATATTAACCTTGTCTGCAGTAGTTATATATCCCTTTGAACACGTTTTAGCGTCTGGTTGATATCGATAACAATATCAGCAGCAATTCACCTTTCCAGAGTATCCATCCATCGTCTGACTTCATATGACGTTATAATCAGCTCAGCACAATCATTACATCACAAAGGGTTCCATATCGACCGTCACCAAATCTCAAATACTCTGACACGTTGTATGAATTGTATGTCTTTGTAATTCTTTGCTATTTAATAAACATGCTGTTGAATATTTTGAAACTAATTTGACTGGGCGCTGTTGCTGCCTTAGGCAGCAACAGCACCCAGTCAAATTAGTTTCAAAATATTCAACAGCTTACCTGTATAGTTTTCTTGAAATAGATAGTCAGTGACTTCAGAGAACGATTGATCTGAACACGAGCGAGGTGTGGGTGGAGCTTAGCTAATGATGGGTGGGGCATAGCCAAAAATGGAAAGGTCCATTGGAGAGGACTATGTGCCCATGGGCCATCGTCGATATGGGGAATTCATCAGTGAAAGTGTTAATGATTAAGCCAGCCAAAGCCGGCCTCTACAGTGGCCTTAGGAAATGTTTTCATTTGTAGGGCTAGAGAAGACCACCTTTGAAAATGTTACAACTGAAATAATTGGCTCGGTAACTGAGCCAGTCGTTCTAGTGGTAAATTTTGAAAAGTCTTCCCTTGGCCTGCAACTGGACATTGACTAAAAGAAAATCTCTTGCTTTTCTTGATCAATCTTAATTATTAACGGCCAGGGATAGAAATGTCCATTTGCCCTGTTGCCTTGGCAACCAGAATTTTAAAAGGGCAACTAAGCTTTGGCTGTCAATGGTACACAGGGCAACCATGATAAATATTATTTACTATGCTGTACTTTTTATACCTACTAACTAACTCTCTTCATTTTAAGTCATTTGTTTATTTAATTATTAGAAAGAGTAACCAGTATTCTAAATGCCATTTCTGAGTTAATTGTGACCATTGTTCAGAAAATTACTTGACAAAACAAATAGTGATTCAAATTTTCTTTATCATTTAGCTTAGTATATAAGGGCAACCTTAATGTGCAGCAGGCAACCAGAAAATGCATGAAATGGCATTATAGGTTTCCCGCAGGGCAACTAGATATTTTAATTTATTTCTAACCTTGATTAACTTTTTGATGGTCAAATTTGGTCAAGAAAATTTTAATTCTGTCATAATATATATCCATTTTCTGGCCAAAAGATGGCTATATTTCAAAATTTACCACCGTTAATTTATGAGAGCTAGACAATCCAGTTGCAAAAGTTCAAAAATAGTTGTCTCTTGGTCTGCAAATGGATATTCCTTGAAAGAACTTAGTTGAGGCCCATTTAACATTAAACGGTTACCAACCTTCTTCTTTTTCTCGTCTCTCAGTGCGTCCTTCATACTCTGGCTAACCTTCTGCCAGCCATCAGTACTGATTACAAATTTGTTGAGTTGTGACCGAGCTCTGTGTGATAAGCGTCTTCTGAGCAAAATCTCCTTCGATAGCGACTTCAATAAATCTATAACGGGCTCAATCGTAGGTTTCGGTTTGGCACGATGTTTCGAAGAGATAGACTTTTGCAAATGTCGTAGTAAGAGGTCGGATGTCTTAGTTAATTCTAGGTCGCTGTTATCAAGTCTCGAATACACTTTGCTTAAAATTCTGTCTAGTTTACGCTCAAACTTTCGTAAGAAGTACTTCTGGTATTTTTGTGAAAAGATTGGCCGGAGAGTCGTTGTTGTTGCTCTTGGTGCCACTGTTGTTGTCATCGTCATTGGCGCTACTGTTGTTGTTGTTGCTGATATTGTTGTTGTGGGTGCTGCGATCAGAACAGCAGTTGTTGTTTGCCTAGTTGATGTTAGCGTATTTGTTGGCACTGGTGTTGTGGATATAGTTGGTCTCTGTTGTATCTCCTGAAAATTAACATTGGCCATAACCTCCTTCAGTGTTTGAACCTTAGCTGGCTCTAACTTATGCTTAGCAGTACCGTTAATAGCAATAAAATCACGATTATCTGTCAACACACTGGCGTCACTACTACTTGACAAACTCTTTTTAAAATCACGGCCATTAATTAGATTAGTGTGTTTAGAGGCATGGCCATTCTTATCAAGTTGATTTAGTAGTACAACAATAGGGTCTTCTAATGCAGCAGCATTCAATGCTGCATCAATCGCCCCTTTCACCAGCAAATCTTCCTCAGTATCAGAGCTATGCTCATCATCTAAGGCCACCATTTCAATGGGAGTTAACTGCAATCTATTAAGATTAACGATGGCTTTATCCAGTCCTTGTTGAGCCTCATCAAATTCTGTGCCGTTGATAAACTTACTATCATCTTTATCTGCATCTATTAAAGAGCTATCACTAGGAGCTGCCGTTTCATTATTAATCAAATGACCAGTAACTAAACTCTCAGAATCATCAAGTGGACTGATTTCTTGAAATCTTAAAGACTCAATATCAGCAACAATCTTCTCCATTTTATTTTTGTTATCAATCAATGCAGAATCTAGCTGAGCATCAGCGATACGCTTCTCCTCATTTACAACTTTTACCACCGCATCGACATCGGGTATGTGACTTGTCACATTATCTGACAAGTTAGTGTCGTTTTTCAACATTTGTATATGTTGTATTTCCTCCGCAATTGTGTTTGTTAAGCTGACAGGTTCTGCTTTCGTCACGTTGACCAAATCTAAAATAGATACCATCCCAGACAGAGGCACCAGGTCTGTCGGAGATGCCGTGACATCAACCACCGCTTGTCCAGTTATAGAATCTGTGAAGATAAATTGAGCAATAAGCAAACGCCTTGTATATTATTCCTGGTCACAGAATATAAATAGGCACCTACATGCAAGATAAAAAAACTGTGTTTTTATAAGACTCCCACCACCCTTACAAAAATGTGTGTCTGGCAACAAACTGACAACAGACCGCCAAATCAATGAAATCATGGCAACAGACTGACAATGAGCAAATGTTAAACAAGCTCGACAGACCCTTGGTAGCTGCGGGTTCCGGATTTTTTGGATTTTCCAGATTTTTTCGGATCACACTCAAAGTTGTGAAATCTTAGTGTATGATCACACAGCGTTTCCTGTGTTTAAAATCTGAACCAAATCGGACCCAGTCATGTAGGTTCCAAGATATCCACAGGTCCATAATTTGATCCAATCCAGATTCAGATTCTTTTATCCAGATAACGGCCCAAAGTCTGGAAATCCTCTTGCGCAGCCAATTCCTTCCTTATGTTAAAATATTAGCCAAATCGGATCAGTACATGTAGTTTTTTAGATACATTTTTACAATCCAGGATGATCTTTTAGGACTGACTGACTACTTAAGGGGCATGGCAGTTTATTGAGATGCTACACACAATTAAAAACGAACACTGGTAATAAACTGGAGATAGTCTGACTCTCTTAGCAGGCATAAAAATAATGAAGAGATGACAAATTGGAGGGATCCAATCTGTTACTCAAGTACATTTTGTATCTGACGTCATACATGTAATCAATTATGTCACTAGTTAGATGATGTCACAATCAAGCCTGTCACAAAACAGTGTTACGAACTGTATATCTTTTGTGAATCTATGATTCAATAAACATTCTGATGAATATTTTAAAAACAATTTGAACGGTTATTTATACCAATGGGAATGTCTATGGCAGAAACAGCTCCCAGTCAAATTAGTTCCAAAATATTCAACAGCTTACATGTACATTAGCTGGAAATGGATATGGCATATACAGCAATGGATCTCTCCCTAGGCCGACACTAATGCTGGTCTATTGTCAGATATGATGCAATATTCTGAGTTTCTTACAATACACACACACTGCGACTAAAATGCCTACTGGCGTGCGCATGCCAGATGCTAATGCAAATGCATACATGCCAATGGACACTGACATTTAGGCAGCATTTGGATTCCAGTTACATTAATTTCAAAAATATTCAACAGCTTTCTTGTATATTAGCCTCGTAATGAAGCTTTCCAGGTTATCCATCCATCATATGCTGTCATATTACGTCAGAACCAACTACGTGATGTGGAGGAGGATGTCATAATCATGACATCATGAATGACTCGATTTACATGTAGTCTGTCTAAAATGCTTAATAGTCTGAGACTTTGTACGAACTGTATGTCTTTACTATTTAATAAACATTCTGTCACATATTTTTAAAGCAATTTTACTAGGCGCTGTTGCTCAACCAGTCAAGTTAGTTTCAAAATATTCAACAAGTTACCCGTATTTTTGATCCCAACACGAGCGAGTGTGGGTGGACCTTAGCTAGAGATGGGAGAGGTACACATGGCTAAAACTGGAAAGGCGCATTGAGTTACAAGGACGTTATCGGTGAAAGGGTTAAGCCGTAAATTAGTTCAAGAAAATCTCTATTTTCTCAAAGAAAGGACCAATTTTGCAGACTAAGAGATTATTTTTTTTAATTTACCACTGGAATGACTGGATCGGTTATCGAGCCAGTTATTCCAGTGCTAAATATTCAAAAATAGTCTTCTCTTGGTCTGCAAATTGATACTTCTCTAGACCACTGCAGAAGCCATTTTGGCCTGATGTGAATGTTAAAGGGTTAAACTCACCTAGGCCACTTTCAACTTTCCTGAGTCTAATGCGCAGTTCTGTGGTCTGTGCGCTGTAAAATGACTCAAAGAAGATGACAAACTTCTGTTCAGCCACATCGCTGGCAAGTGTCACGATACAGAATAGCTTGTCCCTGTAGGAAAGAGAAGTACTAGAGAGATCAGATCTGTTACTGAAGCACATGATGTCATAAGCACAATTCAAATATAGCACATGTATATGTAGCTGACAGCACAATCAAAATAGTGTGGCACCTAGGGTTAGGGTTAGGTTAGGGTTAGTTAGGGTTAGTACTTCTTACAGAAGTTTAAGTCGCAATGAATCCTGCTTAGGCCAGACCGATTTAATATTTTGTTTTACGAAAATTCCCTCCCAAGACACAATATCGGCGATGTGGAAAAACCTAAAAATAATGCACAGTTTCAAAGTTCTAAGCTTTTACAATATTAATCCTTTCATCGTGTTTAATTGTCAAGATTGATCAACAAAATCCAAAACATCTTCTCAGTAAGTGATTTGCAGGCCAAGAAGAGCATTTTTTAAAAATTATGAATGGCCATTCCAGTGGTCAGTTTTCAAAAATACTCTTCTCATGGCCTGCAGATGGATTTTTCTCATGAACACTGTAAACCAATTTGGATCGGCTTGGCCATTAACGGGTTAACAAAGCTACAGAGAACATAGAGCTACAGAAAATTCTGAGCAATTCCGAGTGATAAGGATTTGGATGCCACAAATTGTTAAATGGAAACAATGCTGAAAACAATGCCTTAAAATTGCAGCATTATTTTTTTCTATATATATAAAGAATTAAGTTAGGACGGTTTGTAAAACAAACAAGTCATATCAGTAAACTGATGTCTCATTTATGCTCCCTGAAGGTAGAGTATGTACTCTGCAGGGACAATCTTGAAACTATGAACAAAAATTCTCTAATGTCTGTGTGAATCATGAAAATCAGGTCAACAGCCTGTTCGTGAAACGACTTTTCATACATAACACACCTTCAGCATACTACACGCCACGCCCCTAAGATGCATCCACATATCAAGTGTAGTTCCTGTAAAGCAAACACTCTTGAAAAGTTCTATAGCCTGGACAAAGATTTTCTATAATGTTCAATGAACCGGGAAAAGTAGGTCATGATGAGCCACTTTTAATACATTGCACACCTCCTCCTAAGATGCATCCACATATAAATTTGGTTTCCGTATACCAAAAATATGTGAAACTTGTAACAGGCCTGACACAATTTTTGCTGTATTGCTCAATGAACTGTGCAAAGTAGGTTAAAAGTAGGTCATGCTGACCTACTTTTCATACACTGCATACCATCTCCCTAATCTACATCCACATATCAAGTTTAGTTCTCGTAAGCCAAACACTCTTGAAACCACATCCCGATAACAATTTTTGGTATAATGTTCAATGAACTGTGAAAAGTATGTCACGATGACCTACTTTTCATACACTGTGCACACCTTCACCCTAAGATACAGCCATAAATCAAGTTTAGTGAATATATGTTAAACAGTCTTGAAACTATGGCCCGGACAAACTTGTAGAGGGTGAATGGGCCAACATACGGACAAAGCAGCAATTATATGCTCCCTCGAAATTTTTCAGGGAGCATTAAAAAATTAATTTGTATGGCCTTACATGTACATATATAATATTAAGATAACCTCACTGGCAAAGATGAAGCAACTTGCGCTGTCCAGGTCTGAGTACTCGATACCAGCTCATCGCAGTATGTCCAATTTTGATGCCATCACAATTTCTCACTTCTGTCGTCAAAATGTATTCCCTAATATCGCTCGTGTATGTGCCCTCACCACACTGTGGTTGTGTCACACGCATGTGTTTACAACCAAGCGTTGCAATACCTGAAGATTAATATTTAAAAAAACTAGACATTAAATTAAATCCATGCTACTTTAATTGTGGCCATCATAAGAATGGATTTCTTGTGTTAAAATTTGAATCAGTAGTTTCTGAGTAATCCATAGGTCCTGAATGTCATCCAGACCATGGCCATCATCTGGAAACTCTCTATCATGGTAAGATTTGTTTGTATTAAAACTGAACAAAATCAAATTAGTAGTTTTAATAGACAAGTATGTGTTTTAGCATGCCCTCATGGCATTCATCCCTAAATGCTAAGTTACATGTACAGCACTTTAGACCATGGCAGTGGTCGGTTTTGGCTGACTTCGTCATGAAAGGGTTAATCAATCTGAACAACTCTTGCAAGCAAGCAAGCAAGCAAGCAAGCAAGCAAGCAAGCAAGCAAGCAAGCAAGCAGTGAGTTGTTAACTTATGTTTTACTAATTACTTGGAAGCCACAAACTACATGTAGCACTAGATTGCACGATCGATGGGGAGGGTGTGGGTGCGTGTGTGTGGGGGGGGGGGGGGGTGTGAGGGTGTGGAGGAATGGATATGAAGGTCAAATCGTTTGGCCTCAGAAACCATTAAACTGCATTCAAACAAGTTTGATATGTGAGGTACCCATATGATTGCTGAATGCAAGAGGCTATTTACATTTGGTTCTGTCCTCATGGGGCGCAGGAGGGGTTAAAAGTTCAAATTTTTACATGCGGATATTGATTGTAAGGCAACTCCTCCAAAACCATTGGATGGAATTTATCCAAATTTAGTAGTGCATTACCAGTATCAATATGGAGAGCCAGAGCCCATTTACATTTGATCTTGCCCCAGGGGTTGTCAGTCGGTTCAAAAGCTCAGGAAATTGATTATAATGTAACTCCTCCAAAACTGTTGGACGGAATTCAACCAAATTTGGTATGTGAAATATCCATATCAATGTGAGGTGGATGACCACATTTAGATTTGACCCCCCCACCCCCCCCCCACCCCTGGGAGTGTGGCATAGGGGGTAAGAGAGTCGATAAATTTATTGTAATTCTCTGAAACTGTTGGATGGAATTCAACCCAATTTGATATGTGTACCCATATGATTGCGGCATGTAAGAGGTCATTTAGATTTGGCTCCGCCCGCAGGGGTGTGTGGTATGCAGTCAAAAGGTCAGTGGTGAATGTGGGGAGTTCATTGAACGGGCAATCTAGGTAGTATATCAAATGCGGTCGAGACGGCATAATCACCACTTTTCTCTGAAAGACATGGGGAATAATAAATTGGTTAGAATGATGCATCTGGCTGTCCACATTTTGACATTTCTGAGAAAGTTGCCCATGTTCAAAATTATAGCTTGCCATTGTTAACTGTAAAACCTGGCATATCGGTATTCCTTAGACATAACATTTAAGCAGGGCTAGAAATTAATTTTTTTTAATCGTGATCCATAGGAATCAGTACACCAGAAAATTGAGACCCCTGGAATTTTTTACTGATCCGTACTGTCGTATATGTGGTAGGCCTACTTACTGCACAGAAAATTAAACTAATCAAATGTTTTGAATGCACCATTTACACAATATTATTAGGATGATTAATCATTTAACCCTTATCACTCTGATGTCAAAACTTTTAATTTTAAAATTAAATTAAAAGATGAACTGGTGTTCGTTTTTCAACAAATTCAGTGGAAGATGGTGTTGCCGTAGACAGCAACATCGTCCACCAAAATTGTTGAAAAATGTACACCAGTTTCTTTGTTATTGACACAGTAAAAGATAGAATATCAGAGTGGTACAAGAGTTAATAGTCAAGAAGTCAAAGCGTTTGCTTACATAAGATACATTTCCAGACAAAAGAGATTGTTTTTAAAAATGTATTACTGGAATGATTAGCTCGAGCCAGTCATTCAGTAGGTAAATTTTCAAAAATCCAGTTAGGCTTCAGGGTTCTCTTGATCTGCAAATGGATATTTCTCACGGCCAGCGTTAGTGTTAATGGGTTTAAAACAGAACAGAATGTGACATAGAACTTTGGTAAACATTAACCAGAGCATGGGTGCTCCACTCCACCCACCCCTCTGTGACTGCACCCTGCCACTCTATCATGATTCATGTGTCTATAGCTGGCTACAATGATTGTATATATCTAATCATATTTATAAAGATTTATTGATATTAGATATAAGTCCATTAAAAAACAAATATTTAGGCCTAGACTGGATTCTTGGTGTAAGATAAGCCAAGACCCAACACCATAAAAACATGGTAAAAATTTGAAAATAAATTCACTTATGATGGAGACTCGATGCCATGATGGCATAGATCAAATCTGTTATGTTATAGTATGATCAACTAAGGACTCGACATATAACTTTATTGCTTTTTATGGCATTACAGCTAATCAGCACAGTACAGATTACAGACTTTATGAAAAGAACATATAAAAAAGAATATATATATATATATATATATAGCAACATAGACTTAATCATAAACTATTCATAAGCCTTACAAGATCATCATCATCATCATCATTTTAGGAGGCATAAGCCATTGGCTTGTTATTGCCTCAGTGTTTTTTGTTGTAGTATGGCTTGCTCAGTCGAATTTGAAAGTTCTTTCTTTGAAGTAAATATCAAGTTTGTTCTTGAATGGTTTTGACTGGTTGCTTTCAATTAAGTCTCCTCGAAACTGTTAGATTTAAGACTTTAAACCTTACCATTCTGATGTCAATATTCTATCTTTTGTTGTGTCAATAACAAAGAAACTGGTGTACATTTTTCACCAATTCCGGTGGATGAACATTTTCCACAAAATTTGTTGAAAAATGAACACCAGCTCATCTTTCAATTTAATTTTAAAATTTTGGACAGAGTAGTACGGGTTAACACTGATTTGTGTAAATGCTGTGGTACAGATGGGCATTCCCCACGTCACTAGCTGTGGTGTGCCGCCGACACTCATGGTTACACCCTGCTGCGCCTAGCATTTGGTTACATGTTGACTTGTGGTGGCAATTGTTGGTCTTATTGCTGTTGTTTTCATTTTCTGTGTTTATCGCTATCGGCAGTGTTTCTCATGACATCTAAATTTTAGAGGTCCCAGGGATCCCACACCCTGCAACATGGAAGTCCCCAGCTGAAATCTGGGGGTTGCAAAGTGAATTCTCCAAGCAATATTTCTCAAGAGTGTATGATGGACTTGCAAAGTAAAATTATGGTGGACCCAGTCTAGATTTTGCAGGTATATATTGTGCAAAAACTAATATTAATAAGACTACTTAATATTAAACAATCACACAAGATTTTCAGGGGTCCCATGTGACCCACTGCTACTTTTTGGGGTCCCAAGCTGCATGTTGGAGGTATATACCCTCAAAAGGCCCCTTATGAGAATCCATGACTATCGGAGTCTCCTTCTCTACGCTAGTGTCTCTTCATGCTTACCAGATGGTACCATGTCTTAATGCTGTGAAAATAAAAACCTAAATTTGTTCAATATTTTAGACAAACAAGAGAGTCAGCTGGATGCTGACAATACACCCCCAACCCCAACATGTGTACATCCCTGTCGTTTGGTCGTGTGCAATCATCTGGCCAAGTTTCATCTAATTCCCTAGGAAACTGTAGGAGTTGCAGCGACAAGATTTTTGGGATGACCGATGCAAAAACTCTTAACATTAAGGACATCTTTGGGCGGTGTACATTCATCCTACCAAGTTTCATCCAATTCCCTCTAACTGTAGGAGGAGTTGCAGCGACAAGATTTTCGGGATGTACGGTCAGCTCCCAAAATCAGTCATGCATGACCAATGAACCGGATGGGGCGAAAGCATAATAGTATTAATACACCCACATGCGTATCTGGGGGGGGGGGGGGGGGGGGGGGGGGGGGGGTGTTGTCACTTATCGCTTTGGTCTAGTGATATATCATATAGTGAGTAGTCACTGTCTACTTACACTGGTCTTGCTGTGCATGGGTCCTGAAATCGCGTGGCTGTGTAATCATAATAATTACAAATATGAGTAAAATTGGAAACAAGCATCGACTGACGTAAATCATATCATTCTGCTACACAGATTACCGAAAATATAAAATTATTCTGATGATGCAGTAGAAATGTGTGTACGAAATTTAAATCACCGCGAATTAGCAGACGAACTTATATTTTATTATCTAAAAACTGAAGCTAATATTAATATAGCAAATACAATCGACCAAACCACAGATAAACATAATAAAAACTGCATCGCTTCACGCCACATTTCCTGATAAAATTTCGCGGCTTAAAAATATCAACATTATCGAAAGATCCCAGTTTTCGCTTATGACGCAACAATGTTTATCTTCTTCTTCTTCTTCTTGTTGTGTAGAAATCGATTCTCGTTTATGATCCAGGGGTCCAGAATCCTTTAGGCGAACCTCCGTGACGAAGTAGTTCCTATTATATTAAAACCTTAACTGTACATATCAGGCTAACTGTACACATCGCGCGAGGTATATAGATCTATACACAGGGAATTGACTATTGAATTTTCGTCGAATGTCAATGTTCAAACCGCAGGATTTGTCATGTGTTGTGACTTTAAATGTGTAGTTCAGTAGAGTTTTTTAGACTGATTTTAATGGGTTAACGGAGTTCCAACAGATGATGTGTTCATAAGTGATGAACGTTTTAAGTGTAGACTGTAGCAGACTTCTCTTGAAAATTTTTCGAATGTTTCTAGATTGGTGCCTGATAGCTTGCTAGCATCTAGAATAGCCTGCATATGAAACATGAACTAAATCTCGACTGGGATAAAATATTAGAAGGTAAAGATGTTGAAGACATGTATTCCACTTTTTCGAACAAACTAAAGTTAGCAGAAATAGCGCATATTCCCAGATACAAGCCACGCAACAAGGGAAAGAAAGCAGCTATCACATCAGAAATTCTTAAACTAATAAAAGCTAAAAATAGAGGTTGGACAAACTATATGAAAACCAGAACAGACGAAGACAGGCTTAAATATACACACCAGCGAAACAAACTTAAGACACTCACAAGAAATGCTAAACGAGAAAAAGAAAAAGAAATAGCCAGAAGTGTAAAAAGGAATCCTAAAAAGTTTTGGTATCATGTCAACCGTACAAGAAAACTCACCCCCAGAATACCTGAACTTGAAGTTGAAGCAAATGGTACAGTCCTGAAAGTACAAAATGATATTGACAAGGCGGATGTATTAGCAAATTTCTATGCTACTGTTTTCATTGATGAAGATACTAATACGCTTCCACACCTTACTAGGCGAAACTACACAACTCTCTCTAGTGACACTACCTTCAGCCTCAGCGAAACACTTAAAATTATGGAATCAATAAACATTTCTAAATCACCTGGACCTGATGAGGTACATCCTCGCCTCATATATGAATTAAGAAAAGTACTACATAAACCACTTAACATCATATTCAACAAATCATTTGTCTCAGGATGTGTACCTACCCATTGTAAACTTGCAAACGGTACACCAATTTTTAAAAAGGGGGATAAAAAGGACCCAGGCAACTACAGACCAATAAGCCTTACAAGTGTAGTTTGCAAACTCATGGAAAAGCTCATTCGGGATAAGATATTAAAGCACATAACGTCAAATGATCTACTCACTAATAAACAATTTGGTTTTATTTCCGGGAGGTCAACAACACTGCAATTATTAAATGTTTTAGACCACTGGACAAAAATATTGGACAACAATAGTGAAATAAACGTAGTATTTATGGACCTAATGAAGGCATTCGATAGGGTCCCACATGAACGACTTGTGATCAAATTGAAGGCATATGGATTTAGTGATACAATGTGCCAATGGATAAGGGAATTCTTAAAAAATCGTAAACAGAGAGTCCGGATTAATAACAAATTTTCTGCATGGCAAGATATATCCAGTGGGTTACCACAGGGTAGTGTGATAGGCCCTATCCTGTTTGTTATATATATAAATGACCTACCGGATAATGTCAGTTCTGAAATCTACTTATTTGCAGATGACACAAAGATTTATAAAGAAATCCATGACAAAACAGACAGTAAAATAATACAGGATGATCTTGACTCCATGACCGACTGGGCTTCTACATGGCTACTAAAATTCCATCCAAACAAATGTAGAGTTCTGGAAATAAAAAGCAAACAAAATGTTGAAAACAGATCATATCACCTACACGGAGAGGATGGTCTCCCAATACAACTTGAATCTGTTTGAAAAAGATCTAGGCATATTTATAGACAGACAATTTAACTTTCGAAAACATATACAGGAACAGGTAAATAAAGCCAACAGGATAATGGGAATAATTCGCAGAACCTACACATACCTAAATAATGACAATTTCACCTTGCTGTACAAAGCATTAGTACGCCCTCACCTTGAATATGCTAACAGTGTCTGGTGCCCATACAAAGAAAAAGATATCAATACTATCGAAAATATTCAAAGGAGGGCAACCAGACAGATTCCGTCATTGAAGGGACTGAGCTACCCTGACAGGCTAAAGAGACTAAATCTTCCAACTCTAAAATACAGACGACACCGGGGAGATATGATTGAATTATATAAAATCATACATGGTTATTACGACACACATCTAACAAAACATCTTTTCACATTAATCAATTCAATAGCAAGAGGACACACATATAAACTAAAGAAACATCGCTTTTCACATGATTTCAGAAAACATTACTTTACCAATAGAATAATCGATGCCTGGAATTCACTATCTGATCACATTGTAACATCGAAAAATTTAAACATCTTCAAGAATAGATTAGACACATACTGGGCAAACCAAGAACTAAGATTTAACTATCATAACAGCCTAACTCTATAGCAGCCTAACACAAAACGGAACATAGAGGCTTTTTAGCCTCCGTTCTGCAAATCAATCTTATCTTATCTTATCATGCTCACTGTTCATGCTGATGTTGAGTCGCTTTAGTAGTTTTCGTATTTTTATGAGATATGGCTGTCTGACATGCTCTAGCTCTTGGCAGTCGATAAGGAAGTGCTGCAGATCTTCTCTGTGATGGCTGCATAGCTGACATTTTACAGCTCCTCCTATGATCCTGGTTGGGCCTCCAAAGAGATGATATCTCTGCACGAGTAGTCGTACTTTCACTGTAGCTTTGTAGACTGAGGTTTTATCTGTCTCGCAGCTTCTCCATGCTATGTGTGGTACACCGATCTTATAGGTATCCACGTTCAAGTACTGTAGAGTGCTTTTATTTGCAGCTTCGTCCTTTAGTTTGTTTTCCCAGTAGTTGTTTACATTTGATGTGACTGTCTTCTTGCCTTAGTAGGGGTGTTTTCCAGAAGAGAGTATGCACAAGGTAATTCATACTGCTGAATGATTTTCTTTAGCTTTATATTTCAGCTATTGAATGATGGTAATTTCACAGCCAATTGCCTTTCTAGAACCTCTCTTTTGACATAATTTTGACGATGTAGCATTTGTATGAAGAAGTTTAGTATTCTTTTGTGCAGTTTTCCCTCAAGTGGTAGGGTTCCTAAGAGTATATAGACAGCTGTATTTGCAGTTGAAACTGGCAGATGCTGAATTGCTTTCAGTTGTGACTGATAGAAATTCTCCAGCTTTTCAAATTCAGTCTGAGTGAATATAAGTCCCTCAAGACCATGTAGAAGAACGGTGGTCACATAAATTTCATAGAGCTGTTTTGAGGTTAATGGGTTCAAACCATTTAATCCATATAGGCCTGCTCCCATGAGTGAATATGCTGCCTTTCTTGAGGATCCAATTTTAGCCTATATTGTGCGCTTGTTACTGGCATCTGATGTTCTAACTACTCCGAGATGTGTCTCTTCCTTTGTATTACCGAGCTGTTTACCATTGAGTAATATGGATGCTGCTTTTGTACTTCTCATTGTCACGTGTTTTGTTTTAGTACTGCGGAAGAGGAAGAATTAATTAGCTCCGTCTATCTGTGCTTCATTGGTAAGAAGCTGTATTGGAGGTGGAGTGGTAGCCGTCAGAGCAAGATCATCTGCACACATAACAGCACACGTTGAAATATTTCCAATTCTGAATCCAGCTGGATGATCTTCATATTTTCCTAGTAATGGATTACTGCCGCCGATTCAACACCCTGTTTGATACCTTGGCTCTCAGTGATTGTTTTGGAAATGTTACCACTCCATTTGACAGCTGATGTTATATCTGTGTACATGTTGCTAACAATTGTCCATAGTTTCCCTGTTATTCCCTGGTTATATATGATATTAAGTAGTCCTTTGTGATTAACAATATCAAAGGCTTTGCTGGCATCCATGAATACTATGTGTTGACCACTTTTTCTATCGTTGGCTTCGGCAATAGTCTCACTCAAAATGAAGGCAGCATTTGTAGATGAACAGTTTGCAGTAAATCCCATTTCCAGTTTACTCTTGCTTTGATTCAGTATTGGTCTTATTCTTTTTGTGATTTCCTTTTCAACAACTTTCCCTAGAAGCGATCCTACAGTTGTATGCCTGTAGTTATCTGGTGATCACGTACATTTTCCCTTCTTTGTGACTGGAGTAATTAATCCGATCTTCATGGATTCTGGTATATTTCTTGTACCTAGGACATCATTAATTACCAGAATAAGAATTTTAACGATCTCATAGGAGGCGTACATTATATGTTCTGCTGAGATTCCATATACATCTGATGCTTTTCCAAGGTGTAGCTTCCTAATATGTTTATATGTATCCTCCGGTGTTATGTGAGAAAGTGGATCTGATGTGGAAGTAATCATGCTCAATAGAAGATGTTTCAGTTCAGTAGATGCAATCATTTCTGAATCAAAGGTAGGACTAACTATTTGAGTTGCTAGCTGCTCAAAGTATTCTGTCCAACAGTCTACTTGGGGTTCATTTGAGAATGGATTATCCGTGAAGTTTATGGATGCTTCCTGTGCTGGATTGTCATTCCAAAGCTTTCTGATAACTTTAAACATCTTGTTTCTATCATGTAGGTTGTAATTCATGATTTCATTATGCAGGCTATTCCGGTGTTCAACTTTTAACTGCATTTGCATACTTCTTAGTTCTTCTTCTTCTTCTTCTTCTTCTTCTTCTTATTCTTATTCTTCTTCTTCTTCTTCTTCTTCTTCTTTTACATGCACGTTCCCCCAATTCATAAGGCACCTCCTTCTGGAGTAATTGTCCCTGGACACAGCATATCGGAAGATAATCAATATATTGTCAAAAGTACATAATATATAACCGCCGAGGTCCATAATATTGTAACTGTTAATGAAAGTTCACCAATATGTACATCTTCTTTATGGTTTCTCATCTGTCGACAAGAAAAACAGTTTTCAACGGTAGGCTAGTATCTTTTAAAGACCAAGCACAACGGTAGCAAAAGTGGCTTTAATATACAATGACAAAATTCGGTCAAGAAAATGAAAATTTGGCCTATAGGATGTCAATTTACAGACCAAGAGATGACTGTCTTTTTGAAAATATACTACTGGAATGACTGGCTCGATACTCGAGCCAGTCATTCCTGTGTTAAATTTTCAAATATAGTCTTCTCTTGGCGGGCAAAGGGACATTCCACAAGACAATTACAAAAAATCGGGTGTTTGCCAGTTTCGCCATGAAAAGAGTTAAGACTAATTCAGTTTATTTTGATGAGTTTTTGCACAGAAATGTGCTTTATCAAGAGGAATATTTACACGGTTTATATACAAGAATTAATACAACTCAAATACAAAGACAGTGATCCCAGCAAACATTGTTTCGTTGGCCCAACGTAAGTTTTATTTGATGGGCCATCGTAGTTTTGCTCATTGGCCTTACATTGGCCCAACATACATGTGTTTTCGTTGGCCCAATGTTGGCCTTATGTGTGGATGAGCAATAGAAAATTAGTTATGTTTGGCCAACGTTGTATTTACGTTGGCTGGCTGATGGTAAGTTAGCTACATTGGCCCAACATAATTTTTACATGGGAAAACTATGTGATACGTTGGGCCAAAATAATTCCAATGAGCAAAACTATGTTCGGCCAACGAATATACATATGTTGGCCCAACGTTGGCCCAACATAGCATTGTTCGCAGGGATTGCTTTTACAGAAATGTTAATTGATACAAAATTGTTTGATTATTATGAATCAAAAAAGGATCTGAGTCCAGAGGTATGAGCGGTATGGTTTCAAGAGGTTAAAGACTAGAGATCTAGTGGTTGAATAATGGAACAGGTTTTGGGTGACTAATTAAGACCGATTAATAATAGTTGGATTGATTGGATTACTTAGGATTACTTAGGATGATTATATGGACTCAAGGCCTGTATAGCCTTTATGTCCACCTCTTCCTTTGTCACTGTTGAGTACGACTCATACATGTGACTTCCTGGCGATGCAACTTCCGCTGTAAAGTCGTACTTTACTTCCAGCATTTCCCAAAATATATCTAGTCCTAACTTAAACAGAAAAACTGTTTTGCAGTTTACTACAGCTTCCGGTAGGCTTTTCCATGTGTCCACTACTCTGCTAGTGAAAGAGTATTTCCTGATATCCAGTCTGCATCCCTTCCTAAGAAGTCTCCAATTGTGCCCTCTTGTGATACTTTCTTTGAAAGTTTCCATCATATTTACCGTTACTTCTGGGTCATATATACCCCTCAGGATCTTAAAGGCCTCTATCATATCTCCTCCTATGCGTCTGTATCTGAGTGTTGGGAGTGCTAGTCTTCTTAGTCTTTCCGGGTAATCTAGCTCTTTGAGTGAGGAGACTTATTTTGCTGCTCTCCTTGACACATTTTCCAGCACTAAGATACCCTGACTTCATACACTCACCGCATATTCCAGATGTGGTCTCACGAGTGCTTTGAACAGACAACTGAACATCTCTTCATTGCGGTATGTAAAAGATCTTCTAATCAGACTCATGATGTCATTTGTCTTGTTCACTTGTACTTGGATATGGGCTTTAAGGGTTATGTTTTATCGACAACCACTCCTATGTCCTTTTCTTTGTCCACATTATCAAGAATAACCTTTTCTCCCTTCATGTTGTATAAGTGGTATGTTCTATCTTTCTCAAATGTCAACCTTCCACTCTGTACCATCATTATCTTACACGTGTCCAGATGGAATCTTAATAGCCATGCAAGTGTCTGTCCATTTTTGTAGTGAGTTCAAGTAATTTTGCCATTTGATTTCATCTTCTGGTCCTTTAATCTCACTGTACAGCTTTGTGTCTGCGAATAGGTATTCCTGTTTCACCTTCCGTTTTGAGTTTACATACTTCCAGAATTCTTTGGATTTCTCTTTGCTTCCATAGCTATTTCCTTCTCCTTTTCTCTTTTTGCCTTCCTCACTAAGTTTGTTACCTGGTTTCTTATTTTGGTGTACTCTTTATGCTTTTGACTGCTGCATGTTTTCATACACCATAAGCCAGCACCTGTGTTTTTTCCATACCTTTTTTAGGAGCTTTGCATCCAGGCAGTTGGTGGTTTGTTCTGTTACCATCGCAATTCTCTTTCTGGTTTTTGGGATATGCTTTTCCTGGGCACTATTGTATGCTTCCATAAATGTGTCTAGTGCGTCTGTAACATTTAGACCATTTAATTTTGCTTCCCAATCTATGTTCTATTCTTTTCTCATTCAGATATAATCACCGTTAAAATATGTATGTATGTATTTTTTTTTATTGACGCACTGGCAACGTGCGGCTTCAATTTCCATGTGCTAACTTAGCCGACAGTCATGCACCCATTAGTTTAATTTGTTGATCACCATCTCCCGGTCAGGGGATCGAACCGCCATTCTGCAACTCCGCATAGCATCAGCAACCAGGCATCTTTCCACTGGACCACCGCACCAAGACATAAGTCAAGGATTGGCCGACCAGCTTTCACATGTCTGATATACTGACACACTGACGATTCATATGGGACTATCTGTGGATGCACCTGCCACAATTCAATCCTAGGCTTTTACACCTATTGTACTCTGACTCCAGCACGGCTCGGGCAGTATATGTATTTTTTTTTTATTGACGCACTGGCAAAGTGCGGCTTCAATTTCCATGTGCTAACTTAGCCGACAGTCATGCACCCATTAGTTTAATTAGTATGTATGTATGTATGTATGTATTTTTTATTTTATTGACGCACTGGCAACGTGCGGCTTCAATTTCCATGTGCTAACTTAGCCGACAGTGATGCACCCGTTAGTTTAATTTGTTGATCACCATCTCCCTGTCGGGGGATCGAACCGACATTCTGCAACTCCGCATAGCATCAGCAACCAGACATCTTTCCACTGGACCACCGCACCAAGACAAAAGTCAAGGATTGGCCGACCAGCTTTCACATGTCTGATATACTGACACACTGACGATTCATATGGGACTATCTGTGGATGCATCTGTCACAATTAATCCTAGGCTTTTACGCCTATTGTACTCTGACTCCAGCACGGCTCTGGCAGTATATGTATTTTTTTTTTATTGACGCACTGGCAACGTGCGGCTTCAATTTCCATGTGCTAACTTAGCCGACAGTGATGCACCCGTTAGTTTAATTTGTTGATCACAATCTCCCTGTCGGGGGATCGAACCGACATTCTGCAACTCCGCATAGCATCAGCAACCAGACATCTTTCCACTGGACCACCGCACCAAGACAAAAGTCAAGGATTGGCCGACCAGCTTTCACATGTCTGATATACTGACACACTGACGATTCATATGGGACTATCTGTGGATGCATCTGTCACAATCAATCCTAGGCTTTTACGCCTATTGTACTCTGACTCCAGCACGGCTCTGGCAGTATATGTATTTTTTTATTTTATTGACGCACTGACAACGTGCGGCTTCAATTTCCATGTGCTAACTTAGCCGACAGTGATGCACCCGTTAGTTTAATTTGTTGATCACCATCTCCCTGTCGCGGGATCGAACCGACATTCTGCAACTCCGCATATATATATATATATATATATATATATATATATATATATATATATATATATATATATATATATATATATATATATATATATATATATATATATATATATATATATATATATATATATATATATATATATATATATATATATATATATATATATATATATATATATATATATATATATATATATATATATTTATTGGTGGTAGGTGTAGACTAGTACAGAGTGGTCACTTAGTCCAATCGGGATCAGGTATTATAGGTCTGTAATTAATTTTTTATTTGTAAGAATAAGGTCTAAAATAGTTGGTTTGTTGTTAAGTCTTCTGCGTGTTGGCTTCATTACTGCTTTGCATAAATACCCATCCCTTATGCTTTCAATTAATTTGACCCCTTCTGCATCATATGACATCCAGCTTTTTCAGTCTATACTGGGGAAATTGAAATCTCTCATCATCAGAAGATGACTGAATTTATTTTCTAGACCGCAAGCCTCTTTCATAATCTGTCTCAACTCACACAAGTTTTCCGGGGTTGTATTTGGGCTTTTGTACATACAGTCAAACAGTAAATCTTAAGAACTGCTTAGCTTTATTTTCACCCACAGACTCTCCTCAAAGTTGCTTTCCATTTTAATTTCTAACCCATACTTCATATACAAAGCTACGCCTCTCTTGTTGTTCGCCTCCACCTTGTTTAGAAAGAGTTCAGATTCTTTAAGTTGTAGTTCTGCCTGTTTTGGTGAAAATCTGTAGTTTATCGGGTAGACTTCTGTTATTCCCACAATGCTCAGAGGTGGGTCATAACTCTGCACTCTTCTTCTTGACTCTTTCATTTTGTTCACACACACACACACTCCCCCCCCCCCCACCCCCACACTCCCCGCCCCTTCCCATTTTTCTTTCTCTCAAGGCTCTGTTTTCTTTCCCTTTATTGCAATCTTTATTTACCTCTTTCATCTTCAACTTATTTACAGGTTTATTTACAGATACGTTGTGACCATGTAATCTCTTGGTGACCTGCTCTTCAGCTTCACCACCTTTCTCTCCCATTGGGGGTTGGTGGGGTGGGGGTAGGGGGTGGGGCTGTATTATAAGTCTGTGTTCCCCAATTCATTACCATCATTCCGTTTCTTCATCTCTTCCACCGTTTTTCTGTCGAGTTTCCTTTCTTTGATAGTCCTGTCATGTGCTATGCTTATTTCCCTATATTTCTCCTCAGTCTCAGCCAAATTCCTCACATGACTCATGAAACTTCCCTTGTTTTTTCCATCTTCAAAAGTTAGACCCATAAGCCGTGGTTTCACATTCGCATTCTTAACATCTCTCTTTCCTAATCTGATAATACTACTACTTATTTTCTCACTCGGGGTTTCTAGTATCTTGCACAGATCATTTACATGTGTCGCATCCTCTTCTTTTCTCACCTCCACATTTTCACTCAACGATTCTTCACATCTATGGATAATTATATTTTACATCTCCTTTCTTCGCTTTCCCAGCAATCTTGTTCTCCACCTCTTTGATACACACAGTGTCACTCTTAGTGCCATCTACTTTTCTGTCTTCCTTTATGAGTGCCTTTACCTGTTCAACATCTGTTTTTGCCCAATATCCTTTTCTAGCTTCTGCACTCTCTTTTCCATTTTCTCCATAAACGTTGCACATCCTTCTTCTATTTCCTTTTCCATTCTTAAGTTCCTTATGGCCTTCTCTTCACATGGTGGACAATACCAGTGTAGGTCTGATCTTTTTGTCATCAGCTTATATTCTGCACTCGTCAAGTTCAGGCATTTTTACAGAAGTGCTTAGAGCAGTACTCATATTCAAGTATCTCAGATTTCTCGTCTATGAATTTTCCCCTTACACATTTCACATGTCCATCCATCCACACCGTCTTTACCTCTTACTGATCCTTTTCTGGCTCTTGGTGACTGTGACATTCTTTGTTTGGCTGCAGATGTAGAATACAATTATTTTGCAATATCAATATGCAGTATCAACTAAATAAAAAATGTATACGGTACTTACATATGTCAGTGCTTCACTGCCTGTTAGCCACCTTCATCTACTTTCAATCCCATTGATTAAACAGTCTAACAGTAATTACAGGAAGTGGAAAATTTATTATAATAAGAACAAAAATAAAGTAAATAATAAAATAGAAATTTCTTTTAATTAAAAATATAAAAATTAAAATAAAAACGACAGAATGTTAATTAAATTTTTAAACTACCACAATAAAAATAACTAGTAAAAATAATAAGAAACAAAGAAATATTAAAGAAATTAAGGAAGTAAGAAAAATTGGAGACCTACAGAGAGACGCAAGAGAAAACCGAAAAAATAAAGAGATGTGGAAAGAAAGAAAGAATTAAGAATTAAAAAAGAAAAAGAGAAATAAATAATGAAAGAGAGACAGAAGGGAAAGGGAAAGAAAGAAGGCACGGAAGAAGGGTGAAAGGAAGGAAAGAAAGAAGGGTTGGGGGAAGGTAGGAAAGAATGGTGGTAAGAAGAATTCAGCAAGGAAATGTGAAAGAAAGACAGAGAGAAAACGAAAGAAAGAGATAAACGAAGGAAGGAATGACTGGGGATGGAAGAAAGGAAGGAAGAGAGGGTGGAGGAAAGGAAGTAAGAAGGGAAGAAACCTGAAAGGGGTTGGAAGAAAGAATGCAAGAATGGAATAATGGAAATAAATAAATAATGGAAATAAATAAACAAATAAATGTGGGAAAGTATAAAATAAAAATTGAATAAATAAGTAAATAAATAAATAAATAAAATGGTGACCCTGCTGAATAATTTGAAACTGAATTGTTTGGAAGCAAAGCAAATTCCAGTCAAACAGCTTTCAAAATAATCACAGGTTGGATTGGTAAATAATAATGATAAACGATAAAGGAGATAAACAATAAATAGTTAAATAATAATAATAATAATAATAATAATAATAATAATAATAATAATAAAAAGAATGGATGAATGAATGAACGAACGAATGATCCACCAAACCACCAACCCTCCGACCAACCAACTGACCCACCCACCCACACACCCACCCAACGAGTTTTGTCGAAATTGGAGTTTGCCTTGAGATGTCAATCTGACAACATCCTCACTTGAGCTGTGGCATATAATGTAAAGCTCTATATCCTGTAATTCTCAAAGAAGATTGTGTCATATACTTATAAGTTTCACTGGCAGGTAGATGTAAGGATGACAAGAAGAAAGGTGAAGTGAAGAAGTTACATGCAGGAAATAACATCAGCCATCTTGAGCTCAATTCTTTGTCTTTAAGCATTGAACTAGTTGATCACAATTATCCACAGATTTCTCTGAGTGATGAGGATTTTCAAGAGAGATCACCGATTATTCGCCCAAATCATATTGTGCCATCATAAGATGTATTGAAGACTCTTCCATGACCAGGTAGAATATCTGCATAGATATTACTGCCAGTGTGAATCATTCGCCCAAATCATATTGTGCCATCATAAGATGTATTGAAGACTCTTCCATGACCAGGTAGAATATCTGCATAGATATTACTGCCAGTGTGAATCATTCGCCCAAATCATATTGTGCCATCATAAGATGTATTGAAGACTGTTCCATGACCAGGTAGAATATCTGCATAGATATTACTGCCAGTGTGAATCATTCGCCCAAATCATATTGTGCCATCATAAGATGTATTGAAGACTGTTCCATGACCAGGTAGAATATCTGCATAGATATTACTGCCAGTGTGAATCATTCGCCCAAATCATATTGTGCCATCATAAGATGTATTGAAGACTGTTCCATGACCAGGTAGAATATCTGCATAGATATTACTGCCAGTGTGAATCATTCGCCCAAATCATATTGTGCCATCATAAGATGTATTGAAGACTGTTCCATGACCAGGTAGAATATCTGCATAGATATTACTGCCAGTGTGAATCATATATTTTTGGTGATATTGGAGGACATGTAGAAGGAGGTAAGTACTCATAATGGTGATATTAATGCCAATAGTCAATCAGTAATTTTAATGGTAAGAAATGACATTAGATCTGAACTCAAGAAATCGTTTCATGATCAGAAGAAAAGGTAGGCTTTGGACATAAATAACATCGAAAAAATTAATAAACATAGTTTCCACTGAGATAATTGACATAAAGATCAAATGTAAAATGGACAATAAGATGGTCTTTGAACTAGTTAAGAAGAATGATTTGCTTACCATGTAAAATCAATATCTTAAACAAAGAGTTCTAGCATTGAAAGGACACTCGGTTGATTTTGATCTATTTTATTTTACGAACTTGCTGAATCACCAGTGGAAAATTGTGTAAATGTTATTCGAAGAATGGTAAAAGATCAGCCTAATTTTTCAGAGACAATTGGCATCGAAAATGCTCACCGGTCTGGTAGGATTGTGAATGGTAAGCATTGTCCCATTATTTGTAAAATTGTAAGACGACCACAAAAAGCCATGATCCGTAAGAGAGTGAACGAGTAACGAGTGTAAAGACGTAGTTAATTATTATAAGCACCACTTAATTAGACATGACCTTGAGATAAAATAGCCTAGCTGCAGTTATGAAAATGATGTAGGAGGATAAAAGGATGGCGGTATCTATAAAATAATGTTGTTGGTTAAAATGGAAATGCACATTTCTGTGCGTATATTTATACTCAATTTACATTTCACCATATTTATTTTTCATTTCCCAGAACTCTATGTCCGGATATTTTCATATTTGTTGATAATTGTGTTTTACTGGATATTAAGGTTAGTACTTGCAATTTTTGTGTGCGTTTTCTTCACCAGTGTTGCTTGAGGCTATGTTATTATTGTGCACTGCATATATCACTTTTTATTTTATTGGAATATAAGCACTGTCTCATAAACGCTCATGCTGGCCAAATACAGCGTCTATAATGGTCTTAAAAAGTGTTCAATTGCGGGCTGGTTGGGGTCTGCTTTTGAGGATTCACCTATGGAAGCCCTAAGTCGATAATCGAGCCAGTCATTCCAGTGATAGATTTTCGAGGATAATCTTCATTGACCCTCAGATGATCAGTTTCTATAAGATCATTAAAATTGTCTTGAACAAATTTGGGCGTTAAAGGGCTGATAACATGGCATTGATGCTTGACTGTTGGCTTGGTTGTAATTTGTTTTACTGTATTAGCTTGACATATGCTGGTGGACATTTCAAGATGCATTAATAATCTGTAATATGATGGATTACTTACGTTTCATACTCTACGGCATGATACATACACTCATAGATATGTGCATTTTTGCACTTGATACATCAGTATCAGGAGAGTAATGCTTTGCCTGAAAATCAACCGCAATCTTGAGTATGCCACTCAATAACTTTAGCGGATAACTGATTATATACATCTCAGATACGCATTCATATCTCGTGAGATCTCCTTCGATACAAGATCGAGAAAAGTATCTCGTATGTATTGAATAGCCATTGGCGTAGTGATTTCCACCATAATATGGTGGTAGAGAGAATTGAAACTCAAAAGGACATGAGAACTACTATCTTCATACCAGACAATATGATTTCCCGTAAAACGAGATGATATAAAGCCTCATGTGGTCTGTATGACAAATAGTTAACATAAAAATAGTCCATCCGAATTCGTCGTATAATTCAAATCTGTCGCACACAGAATAAGGTCAAGAACTTGCTGACGTTGCGTGGATGCTGATATCACACAAATCCCTGATTGGATCGAGTCGATTTTAATGTCTGTATCAAGCTAGTGATACGGAGTTTAAGATGATGTCAAAAGGAACACGATCCACAGTGTTGCTTTTATAGTCCACTACAGAGATAGACCGGATCCCGATCTGTCTGGTCTCCGAAGTGGAGTCTATGTAACAGTCTAGTCATTGTGATGACGTAATAAGATGGCCGGTCATTACATTAGAGGTGTATTCTCAAAGAAGTCACGCCTCTATTTGTAGATTGCTCAGATATAATGTTGCAATTAGAATGTGTAAATTATGCACAGCATAAGAATTTTTCTGTCATTCTGAGGAAATCAAAATGGACTGATACCATTTTGGGGACTGGTATACAGCTCAGCTCAAAACAACCCACGGTGTCTCAAAGACAAAATAAAATGCATCATTGGATATTGTGAACATAACTGGAGTGGAAGCACTGCTGCCTAAAGTAGCAATGTCAACCATGCCCGAAATATCAACAGAATATTTTTTACTAAATAACATGTTTCTGGTTTGGAAACATTCTAAAACATCCATGAGCTGCACCCCATAATTCCTACCTAGCGATTCCAATAATACAATAGGGGGAATATGGCGATAATATACAATTAGTGGCAGTTAATGGCCGTGATTACTTTAGTAAATGATCCGAAGTACATACACAGCTATATACCAGTTTACTGGGGTTTTTTTTTTTTTTTTTTATATATATTAGTGATTGCAATAAAATGTTCTTGTATGCTTGGGTATTAACAACTTGTGTCTGTAATTCCTGTCTGCACCAGCTTCCAATCAAATTCGTTTCAAAATGGTCATCAACTTACGAATACAATGAATATAAAACTGAGATACTGGAATTACAGGTTTAATGGGTAAAATGTGATACTTGTTTTTGATTTGGGGCCACTTATTTTTCGGGGCCCTAGTAAGCCCTCACCTCAATCTGATTTTGTGCATTTCTCACACACCTGGACATTTTTGCCCACTCAGAATAAATGCCTTTCACACACCTGTACTACTAGCAATAGTATAAATTACCAATAGAACTAAACAATTCCAATTTTTCAATGTTTCCCCCTCGGAATTATATAACTCTAAATGGGGATCCAAGGTTACATTCCATTGGAATATCCACACTAGAATATAAACATACTGTTAAGGGAATGGAAAAGGAAACTATCAAATGTGTTGGCTGTTAACTTAAGATAAAATAAATAAATAAAACTGCCTGTTAAAATGCAAATGAATCGGAATAATTTGAGAAAAGATATTTAGTGACGCTTGTAGAGGTAGCCATTTTGCTTAATCTAGAACAAATTATTGATGCTGTTGGCGCTTCGTGTTCCATCTCGTGAGCAGGTACGCAGGCCTGAATATAGTTCGTGAGCAGTGCAAATAATATTCCCTAGAGGAGCCGATATATGGCTATTATCTAGCTACTGCTAAATGACTGCTGATCATTTTTTGATAACATTATAAATGAAAGTCACTGTCTCTGGTGGAAGCAATGAGTCTCAGTCAAAATGTCAGACATGATCAATACCTACTGAATATATTCAAACTGGAAGTAGTTATGTCGCTTGAAACAATGGGTTTCAGATAAATTGTTTAAAAATTAAACATACGTATTTTAAATGTAGGACGTAGTTGCTAATCAACTTAGCGTAAAAATAACTGAGATTATATGATCGGCTATTATTCATCTGCATACACCAGAGCACAAATCCCCAGAACCATCACTAATCGATTCCTGTTTAGGAAAAATAACTGCACCCATTAGTCGCATAAATGGCATTTAGCGTTTGATAATTCCCTGGTACTCTCCTTTAATGCCCATAAACCTCTCTGTAGACTTTCTGACAAAAACACCCACATACATAGAACTGGCCATGGCCTGAGGTCGATGTGATCTGATAGAAAAAAATCACCAGAAACAACTAGATTCATACACGAAGAAAGGTTTATAAGAAATACATAGCCACTGGTTGACATCAGCGTAATCAATGTCTGTGGCATTTCTGATCGATATACTACTACCAAAATTAATCTCTCTTGTGTCAACAGCGCATTAAAGCGCTCAAATAATGTTTATTTTAATTAACCATTTAACTGCCACTACTTTTCAAGGAAATTTTGATTTTTGCAGCCAAAAAGAGTATTTTTGTAAATTCTTAACGAAAATTTACAAAAACAATAGGATGTTATCCTTCAAATGAAATTCATCAAAAGTGTAACGGTCAGGAAAATTCAAATTTCGGATTAGCCAGTGTCAAGTTGCAGACCATGAAGAATTTTTTTTAATTTACCAGCCAGTCATTTGGGTGGTAAATTTTCAAAAATGTGTTCGCTTAGCCTGCATATGGACATTCCACAAGATCACTGCAGAAGTAGTTTTTTTTAGCAACTTGACCATTAAAGGGGTTAAACCGAAAATGAAACAAACTAAGTCACCTCGCTCGTGTTGGGATCGATCTATCTTTGAACTCAATGACTATCAATTTCCAGAAAACTATATAGGTAAGCTGTTAAATATTTTGAAACTAATTTCAACAGCGCCCAGTCAAATTAGTTTCAAAATATTCAACATAATCTGTATTAAATAGTAAAAATGTACAATTCGTACAAAGGTGCATAGTCCGTCTTCAATTATGCGTATTGTCAAGTATCCTAAAACATAAGATTCTATACTTAATTCCTATTAAATATGCATGCGCATTCTCATTGGTTGATAGAATTTCATAACAAGTTGAAGGTTAATTTTTACTCGCCTATCATATCTCAGGTCTCTCATTGGCTGTTTAATTTTCATAACAAAGTTTAAACAATTTCAAATCGTACTCCATTTTCATGATAAATTCAGTCCTCACATTGGATGACTAATTTTCATAACAAATTTAGAATATCTCAATGGTTGATTCACTTTCATAACATATACACCTGTGCAAAAGTTAAGCACCACCCTATTTTTACGCACATGTGAGGGTATTTTCATGTGCTATGAAGAAAGCAATAGCATAAACATTTATGTACCCATCCATCTTAGTGCAAGAGGTAATAATGCAACTAGAGGAATGCTGATTATGATGGTGGGGAAACACTGTATGTTTTTGTTTGAACTTGAAAACGAGGCCTGAATATGGTTACGTTGACACAACTGACAACTATTGCCCTACAGTTGACACACGTGGCTAGATTGTCATTAATGGTGTCTGAAAACGAAGTTTAACATCTGTGCACGAGTTTGAGACTGTCATTATTAATACCGGGTATATCCACCTTGTGCCTGGATGACGGCCTGGACACGACGTCTCATGCTGGTCACCAACCGACTGATACGCCATTGTGGTATTCGTTGCCATTCAAGATGGAGTGCGTCTGTTAATTCCTGTAGGTTCTGCACAGGAGGATCCCTCCTTCTCACCATGTTTCCCAGAATGTCCCAGATATGCTCAATAGGGTTCATGTCAGGGCTCCTTGCTGGCCATGGTAGGGTTTCGATGGCATTCTGGCAGAGGTATTCATGCACAGCTCTAGCACGATGTGGTCGGGCGTTGTCATCCATGAATATAGGGTGGGTTCCAGGTGCATAATTTACAAAATGAGGGACCACAACTCTATCCAGTATGGAATCTTGATATCTTTGTCCATTTAGTGTTCCAGGTACAGTCAACAGATCCAGCTTACAATCAAATGAGATGCACCCCCATATCATAATGGAACCTCCACCAAATGGAACTTCTTCCATGATGTTACGTTGGTCGTACGCCGTGCGTCTGGACCTCCATACACGAGTTCGACCATCTGTGGCATGAAGCAGGAACCGACTTTCATCGGACCAGTGTACCCGTCTCCAGGATCTCATGTTCCAGTGTCTTCTTTCGCTGCACCACCTCAGACACTCCTCTTTGTGGTGTGCAGTGAGGAGAGGACGTCTGACAGGTCTCCTAGCTTTCATGCCAGCAGCATACAGTCTCCTTTTGACGGTAGACATTGACACTCTATTGCGCGTTTCCCATTGCTGGCTGAGCACTCTGCTGTTGGTGAATGGAGATCTCCTAACAAGGCGTACTAGGGCTCGATCATCACGGGCAGTAGTCTTCTTCGGTCTTCCAGATCTAGGCCTGTCCTTCACCTCGTTAGTTTGCCCATGTTTTGCAATCAAACGACTGATTACAGTATGGTTAATGCTCAGCTGTCTGCCAATCTCTCTGCATGACATACCAGTGGTATGCATGTCTATGATTTACCATTTCACACGATCACTTAACCTTCGTCTTGCCATAGCGGTTCACAATCAAGAGCTAATTCTCTCTGTACAAATAAACCACGGTCATCAACACAAAATTCCTAATCTTGTCGCCTAAATCTGTATGTAATGTTCTACACCTCAAACTGGACTTTTACATAACTGAACACGCGTGCTGCTTCCCGCCACGCACGGACATCAAGCGGCGTGAAGTCAGCTAACGCGGGGACAAAAAGTATGGCAGCCTAGTTGTACCATCATGTTTCTACGTTCTATTGTTTTTGCTGGTGCTTAACTTTTGCACAGGTGTATATACCACAAAGGTCTGAGAAAGGATGAATGTATTTAGCATCGCATTTAGATTCACTGTCAAATCATGGACACATACGACATAACGAAGTGTTTAGTTCAGGATATGAGCATATTTGAGTCGATATTCAGTATATCGAGAGATTTTACCAGCAGTGGAGAGAGTACATGATATTTTCCAGGCTTCAGAAGTGAAGAAAGTATAGAATGATTCACAGCTTTCTGAAAGAAGCTAGAGTGTGTGTTGGTGATTCAGTCTTCATAATTAGAGAGCAAGTACATGATGATTTTGCAGCCTTCAGAAATAGAGAGCAAAAGATGATTCACAGCCTTCGGAAGTGGAGAGAGGACATGAACATGTAGTCTTTGGGAGTGGAGAGAGAGCACATAATAATTTAGATTACAGCCGCCAGGTGATGACCTCCAGTTGATTTTCTCAATCAGCAGCAACGTCATAGAGCTAGCAGGCCCTATAGCTGCATGATCAGATCCTTCGTAAGACCAGGCTCCATGAGATGTTATATTATCTACGTAATTCATGACTTCATAATGACGTCATTGATTATGATGTCATTCTACACGTCACATAGTTGATTGTGAAGTCAAATTGATAGATAGATACTCTGGAAAGGTGAATTGATCATGACTTCATTACTTGGGTGACAGATCAGATCCTCCCATTAGTATGCATTCAGCCTAACTAAAAACGACGCCTGTTTAGCTGCGCGTGGCGATGGTTTGTTACAACAAAGTGTTGTTAAGAGATCTGTTGTTGATAAAACTGTGCTCAGTGAAACATTATGGTTTCTGCACTTCGGGGACGTATGTCAACGGACCTTTCCAGTTTTAGCTATGCCCCGCCAATCTCTATCTAAGCTCCATCCACACTTCGCCATGTTGGGATTGATTAGTTTCAAAATATTAAACAGAATATTTATTAAATGGTAAAGATATACAATTCGTACAACAACGCATAGCCCGTCTTCAAATATGCGTTTGTGATGTACTTGTTGACGGCATTCATGGCATCATTCATTATGATGTCATTCTACACGTTGCGTAGTTGATTATGATGTCATCCGATGGGTTGATAAAGTGGAAAGGTCTATAAGAGGAGCTCGTTCCATTACCATAGGGAAATTAATTGCTTCAGAGCGCTCTGCTAGATTAGCGAGACGGAAACCTGCCTCTCCTATGGAACGATACGTTTTGTTAGAGCGCTCTGCTATTTCGCGAAACATGTTTGCAGTTGACTCGCGAAAAGCAAAACATGTTTTCAATCTGTAACGTAACTGCATGCGTCATATGTCGCAGATGCATATATTACGTCATAAGCGTGTCGCCCAAAGGATGTTGGGATACCGTTTAGCAAACTGTCATTCCGTATAGAATATTTTATTTCCAGAGGAGCGACCTATTGAAACTATTTTTTTCACCTCCTATGGAACGTAAGGCTGTACACCACTCTGGGAGATGTGACGCAGCGTTACGTTCCGTAGGTGCAAAAAATAGTTCCAATAGGTCCGCTCGTTCTATGGGAAACGAGAATCTGATGGATGGATGGGGTTTTCACGCAGACGATAGAGGGATTGATAGATTGCCTAACAGACAGAGTGACTGTTGGATTGATTCATGGACAGATCGACTGGTACACATCTTAAGAACAGGTTGCTTCACTGATGGACAGGCAGGCTGATTAATGGACTGAATAGACTGCTGGACTGCCAGTCAGGCCACACTGGCTAGTTGCTTATATATAGGCTCCTTACATCAATAACTGACAATCGGAAATATCTTGACAAGTTATTCAAACTTTTACTTTCATGACTCTATGATAATCAGCAGTACAATTTTAAAAAGTTTCAAATTAAATATAGTTTCAAATCAATATAAATATTCAGTAATCACATATAAATCTGACCGTAGCGGGGTTTTTAACTACTACTGACCCGGTCTAACATTGCCTATGTACTGCCACCAGTTAACTGTCTTCTACAAGAAACAGTTAATGTTTTATAGAAGAAAGTTGGCATGACAGTAAATAAACAGTTTTCAAAATTTGTTAGCAACAGCTCAGTTAGTGACAGATGTGAGGTAATTATTTCCTTAAAACAAACATAAGCTGTCAAACAGCTAGACACATCTTGACATGTGTGTGACATCCAAATAGATGCATTTACAAGTAGAATTTGCAACAATAGTAAATACATCTTGAATTCGGCATGTATGAGTTCTTAGGCAGTTTTCAGTCCTTGTGTTTGTCAGCTGGCATTCATGTGTCATTAGTGACACAAGTAATATATTGTCTCTAGGCTCGGATTAATATACATACAGCCTTTGGCGCCGGTAGCGTGTTTAGGTGTTAATTGGTCCTTTCACTCCTGGCTGGAAACTACGCAGTACGGCAGAGGTAGCTACATTTACTACTGAATTAGCAGTTCCGCCTATATACCAATTTCTGTTGACATTGGCAGGAGGGATTATCTGCTGGTGGTGAATAATAACGCAACAGCTTTAAGTATCATCATTATAACATGGAAGCGGAGAAATATTCACTCTGCCATAGTTCCAATCAGAAACATGTTTGCTGCAGAGGCATTTTAGCAGAGCGCTCTGTTGTGTTTTCCCTATGGGACGCACGGCTGGTGTGCCTGGAAATGTGTATGAGACAATCGATCCTTATCTTTTGCAGATGCACACAGTTGTACAAAAACACATACAACAGTCGTGCATGAATGACGACGATAAGTGGTGATGATTTGCGCCAGTGCTAGCGCGTTGGTCATTGCCACCGCTGTTACAGGAATAGATGTGGTAGTTACTATCACACTGGTTTCAGGGACTATCACCACGATTGCTCTGGACGTCTGTTCACGTGACTGGGAGTTGGACAGCGCCATGTCACAAGGAAATTGTAAACGAACAATGTCATGGACCATACTTCACTATGAGACAAAATACACCTGATAAAAAAATCAGTTTAATTTGCGTCCATTATTGCGTTTGCGACAAAATTATATTGCTTAAGTGAGACTAGAGTTTAAAGCACAGTGTTAGTTGATAATGCTTTTCTTTAAACTATTTTTAATATTTTCCGTATGAGGTTCGTTCGCGTGCATCAAGCACTAGCTTTTCCATCAGTAAAATCATTGCTCTTGTCAGCCATTAGTGTTGTCTTGTTCGTTTTAATTTGGCGCAAATTTTCGAAAACAAATCTTTATTTTTTCGTTTATTTGCTGTGCTCCCCGTGTCGTAAATATAAGGAATTGTTATTAAATTATTTTAATAATTTTCGTAATTTTAAACTTGTATAAACCTTTTTGACAAGTTTTCTTTTGGATGTTCGTTTGCGTGCTTTAAAACACTAGATTTTTCAACACTCAAACAGCTGCATTTTTCGGCCATTAGTGTTAGCCGTGATCGTTTTCGACACCAATTTTTTTTCTCAGTTTACTTAGTTGGAATTTTCGCGAATTTTACCGAAGGGGACGACACAGCACTTGTATACTGGTAACGTTTACTTAGCATTACTAGGCCTATTCTACCTCTTCTCTCTCTCTACACGTCCATCTTTCACAGCCTACTCTACTCATCTCATTGACACACTAATCCTACTGCATTCTATCCTATCTCTCACACTGTACCTTCTAAATCTGCCTACTGCACACTACCTTCTAAATTACTCACACCGTAGGGTAAGCAACATGGAGGAAGGCGACTTCCTCAAACAGCTTCTTGAAGTGGCGCATGATACTGGTGGTGGTCAACTGGCCACAGCCAACTCAGTGGCAAATGGTGGTAAAGACAGCGACGTAAGCGCTGCCAAGCAGGGCGACACTGGTGGTCCATGCGGGGGTGGGGAGGGAATTTCCTGGGAGGGAGCGAGTGAGGGGGTTAGCGTCCCTACTCACCTGGTGGGGGTGTAGGGGCTGGTGAGGCGGACCTACATGACGAATTGATAATGGGAGATTTCTCCCACGAACAGGTGGCCCAGCAAGTGGTGATTGTGGAGAACAATCTCCAGAACACACCACAAAGCACCCCAAAGAAGGGTGGTGGTACACCAGGCCCCAAAAGAAAACGGAGGGTTGGGGTGTTAGAGGAGGGGGAGGAAGTGGGAGAAGAGGAAGGCACTCCCAGCAAGAGGTCTCGGGACAAGGGAGTTTCCCCAGCGGGAGGGAGAGTCCCAACCATCGCGCTGAGCGGGGGTTCCCAGGGTGGTGAGCCCAGTAGTGAAGGGAGGGAGGTGGGCCATAAGGGGGGGGGGGAGGTAGAGAGGTGGTACCCAGGGGAGGAGGGTCAGGGTCAAGGGACTCGCGGGCGATGACTTTGTGGGGTTAGCCCGCATGGTAATCTACATCCTACTGTGTGCCATGGTGGGCATGCTGGCATGCCTGGACAAGAGGGACGGGAGGTTTTAGTAACCTCCACCAGCGAAAGGCAGTTCCAAAAGCTTCTAAAAAGCACAACGATAGGCAGCCACGTGGTGTCTATTGAAGAATACACCACCAAAAACAACAGACCAAGCAAAGCGGTAGGTGTCATATCGGGAGTCCCAAGGGACTTCACGAATGCCAACATAAAGGAAGAAATGAACGAGCAGTGGGTACATAAAGTGGAATTGGTGGGTCGGATTGGCGGAATGGCCAGACCGACCTATGCAGTGAAACTGGTGTTCAATTCAGACGCACTGACAAGCATGGTTAAACTGGGATGGATGACCTACAAAGTCAAACCATACATCCCAGAGCCCGCCAGATGTTTCAGATGCCACCTGCTGGGCCACGTGGCCAAGCACTGTAGAACCAAAGCCAGCGCATGCGTCAACTGCAGAGGGAATCACAAACGTGAGGACTGCCAGCAGACACCCCACTGTAGAAATTGCAAGGGGAACCACAGTGCCGCATATTGCGGATGCCTGGCTTTGCAAAAAGCCAAGGACATCCTCAAGGTTAAACGAATAGATTAGGTCTCATATGGGGAGGTCAAGAAGAGGGTTACCCAGCAAATAATCAGGGGAACTGAACAGCCAGCTGGAATACCAGCACCTGGACCAGTCACACCTCTTGAAAGAACAGCATGGCGAAAAAGGGCTGAATCCGTAAGGAGGAAGCTGGCCACCCCTGGGAGGGACTGCTCAGGGATGAGACATCAGGAAAAAGGGGAGGAGGCTCCTACTGAGCCACCTACAATGGAGACGGCCACGCCCACCCTCCCGCTTGGGAGTCTGACCAGCAAAGCCTGTAAACAGGCCAAAAGGCAAACAAAAACGCCTAAAAAACCCACCTGCAAAGGGCCTAAAGTCATAGGCAGTAGCAGGGGCTTAAACCAAAGGGCTGAACCAATCGGCACAATGGAGGTAACACTAGTGGAAAAACAGGTTAACAAACCTGAGAACTCCACTAGCAGTACTAGCAGCTGCAGTGACCCGCCGGCCGAGACTACCAGATTGGCACCAGCGAGCGAGGTAAGACCCACCCCGATTGGTGGAGATCATAAAATTGTTTTAAATGTCCAAATTTTCAGACTGATCATAGAGACGATCATATCATCAGTTTGCATTGGCAACGATGCAGCCAGGAACAATATTAATGTCGACGGTCTCGTTGCGAAATTCGTAGAACTTTGCTCCTCTCTAAACTAATCATGGGGGTCAAAATTCTTCAATGGAACGTTCGAGGTACCCGGTCTAATACCAACCTTGACGAATTGTGGAACACATTCCACAACGAAAATGACCACCCAGACATTATATGTCTACAGGAAACTCGTCTGAAACCCAACCAGGATTTCAAAAGGTACAACTACAATGTCGAAAGACAAGACAGTACCGCAGAATCTGCAACCACCTCTAGGGGTGAAGGCGGTGGCGGCATAGCGAAAAGTAATCTTTCCTACAAAAGATTGCCACAACGTGAGAGTAGCGTAGAGCACCTTACAATAGAAATAGAAATCAATCACGAAACTATTAATATTGTAAACGTCTATAGTCCCAAGTTGCACTCTTCCTCGGACTATGACAAGCTCCTTGAAGGCCTAGAAGGTGAAACAATACTTCTGGGCGACATCAACTCCCACCATGCCCTATGATGGAGCAAAACCAGGAACTCCAAAGACCGAACAGTAGAACAGGTTATTGACAACTACAACCTGTGCCTACTAAATGACCATAGACCCACCAGATATAACTCTAGTGATAGTGAATGATCGGTACTGGACATTTGCCTCATAATACCTGGCTTTCGACCAACCCCTAGCTGGGACATTCAAGACCAGCTCCTCGGCAGCGACCACCTCCCTATCAAAATACAGATAGGAAGCCTACAGAGCAAGAATGAGGCGCAACTGCACAGGAACAATTGGAATCTGAAAAGGCCAACTGGACTGAATACAAGCACATAATAGCCACGGAGCTGGAGACACCGATCACTAGTACCAGCACCGAGGAATATTATGAGCAATGTATGGGGATTCTCTACAAGGCTGCCAACTCAGCCATCCCCCAATCAAAGCCAGACAATAACCCCAAACACAAACGCATGCCTTGGTGGAACGGAGAGTGCCATGAAGCAGTAAAGCTCAAGAAAATAGCCTGGAATATACTAAAGAGAAACTTCAGCATTGAACGCCTAGTTGAACACAAGAGACTCCAGGCCAAAGTAACAAGAACCATCAAAAAGGCAAAACGCGATCACTGATGACAACACTGCTCTGAAATCACTCGGTTCCCACCCTCGAGCCAAATATGGCGCAAAGCGAAAGCTATTTCCAACGCAAAAAACAAGTGCAAATGGGGCAAAGCATACCAATGACACAGAAAAAGCTGAAGCGCTTGCCACAGTCTTCATTGCAACCAGTAGCAATGAAAACCATGACCATGACTTCGTAGCAACCAAAACAAAGGTCGATGAGCATATCAATCACCTGTTCAGCTCAGGGAAATGCGAAGATCTTAACAACCGAGACATCAACAAAACCTTCAAAAGAATGAAACTTGAGCAAGCCCTTGGCAGAGGCAAAAGCTCCTCACAGGTGAGGATGGCCTGAAATACGACATGCTTCGTAATATGCCAGAGGAGGGTAAGCAAATATTACTCAATCTCTACAACCTCGTATGGAGCTCTGGAAAAATGCCCTCAGTCTGGAAAACTGGGATCGTGGTTCCTATTCCAAAACAAGGGAAGGACAAAACTGACCCAAGATCATACCGGCCAATCTCCCTGACGAAGCTGTCTATGCAAAGTCATGGAGAGGATGATCAAAAACCGTCTAGAACATGAGTTCGAACATAACGGTCTACTCCACCCTTGGCAGAGTGGTTTCAGAAAGGGCAGACGCACTACGGACCACCTAGTCAGACTGACTGAGGCAGCCAAGAAAGCCCTAGATGCGGGAAGAGGAAACATAACAATAGGAGTTTTCTTAGACGTTGAGAAAGCCTTTGATATGATGTGGCGAAACGGAGCTCTAAAAAAGCTCTATGACTTTGGTTACCATGGCCGCATCATATTCTGGATACGAGATTTTCTCGGTAACAGAAGGATTAGCATCCGTGTTAATGGGCAAATGTCTAGGAAACAAACATTGGAATACGGCACCCCACAGGGTGGTGTAATAAGTCCCCTACTGTTCAATATCATGATGAGTGATCTACCCAAAGACATTGAAAAAGACGATGCACTGGGTCCCAACGCAATAGGCGGGTCTATTTTTGCTGATGACACAGCATTGTGGAACAAATATGCGAAGATAGACCGTGCACGAAAGACCATGCCAATAGTTCTGGACATAGTCTCACGGTGGTGCAAAAAAATGGTTTCAAACTGTCTGCGGAAAAAACAGTTCAAATCAATTTTACCAATGTTAAATACATAGGCCATGATGCAAATCTGTACCTCAATGGACAGAAAATCAAGACATGTGCTGAAGCCAAATTCCTGGGACTAACATTTGACGGAAAGCTCACCTGGAACCCCCACATCAAGAGGCTGAGGGAGAGATGCTTCAAGCAATTAAATCTCCTTCGCTCATTAACAAAGCACACCTGGGGTCCAGACCTGCCGAGCATGCTTATGCTATACCGCGGCCTAATCATGTCAAGGATAGACTATGGATGTGAAGCATACGCCACGGCAAGCAAGTCACTGTTAGAAACCATTGACATCCTCCAAACAAAATGCCTGCGCATTTGCTGTCGTGCCTCACAGAGTAGCCCTCGAGACGCAATCAACGTGGAGTGTGGAGAAATACCATTAGATCTGCGAAGAGAGGAACGGCTTCTCAATTCTGGACATACCTACAAAGCTCTGCGCCCACCCACCCTACCAGGGAGGTATGTCTTCCATGCAAGGAGCACCTATGACACAAGGTACTGCCCAAAATGACTAAAAAGACCAAACCACCAGGCCTGTTAATGACAGAGCTCGCCAGTGCCACTGAACTGGTAAACGTCGAAATAGAAAGCTCAAGGCCGGCTCCTGACCCGCCATGGCTACTTCCGCAGATCAAGGCGCATGGCAGCCTATCCTCACAGATAAGCAAGTAAGCCCCACCAGCGCTAATCAAGAGCTATGCTCTGGAAAACATCGACAACAGATGGAAGGAGCACAGGAAAATCTATACCGACGCCTCCAAAATGCCAAACTCCGGCGGAGCAGGAGTAGTCATAGGCGACCAGGAAGAAGTCCACAAGTACAAGCTTCCGAATCACCTGTCGATATACACAGCCGTACTGGTGGCAATTAAAAAGGTTCTAGAATGGATTAAAGCAAATCCAGGCAAATACGTTATACTCACAGACTCACTAAGCTCGGTGGAGAGCTTCAAATCTAGCAGCAGCAAGAGCAGGGACAGCCTAATCAAGGAAATCCGGCAGCTGTATGCAACTGTGGTGACTGACAACAAAACTGTGGACATCGACTGGGTCCAAAGCCATGTTGACATTAAAGGCAATGAACAGGTGGACGAGGCAGCCAAGCAAGCGCTCAGAGATGGAACTATGACCAATGGGACGAAAGCACAACCGGCAGATTCCTGTTCAGAATCGTCCCTGGAGTCAAACGCAACTACCAAAACCACATCCCAGGACGCCAAGGCGACATTGTATTAAGCCACATCAGATTGGGTCGGATCAGCGTTAACCAGATACGAAAAAAACTCAACCTGTCAGACACAGACCAATGTGAGGCCTGCAAGGAGACTGAAACTCTAGACCGCTTCTTCCTACGATGCACTGAAAATACAGGCATTAGAAAGGAACTCATCAATACGCTGAGAAAGGGAAACTTCAATCTTGACCCTGTAGAAGACATTACAGCGATGCGTGACAGACAGATCAACCACGAATTAATCAAGTTCGTGCTTGCATCGGATAAACACATCACATAATCAGAACACATTTTGTTTAGCGTTCATTAGGCCACATCAGTCTTATTCATGCGTATTGATAAGCTGTGGTCGCAATGAAAAATCTTACAACTTTGACCAGTAAATGTTAGTGTTAAATTACGTCACATCAGTCTTATTCAAGCGTGTCGATAAGCTGTGGTCGTAAATGTTCAAACGAGCTTGCAAACACTTAAACAAAATATAATTAATATACTAGTTAGAGTTAATCTACGCCACATCAGTCTTATTCAAGCGAGTCGATAAGCTGTGGTCGTAAACGTTCAAACGAGCTTGCAAACACTTACAGACAAAATATAATCAATATACACATGCATGCCTGAGTCATGAATAAAGTGTTTATAAACATGTTTAGCGTTCATTAGGCCACATCAGTCTTATTCATGTGTGTTGATAAGCGGTGGTTGCAATGAATAATCTTACAAATTCGGCCAGTAAACGTTAGCGTTAAACCACGCCACATCAGTCTTATTCAAGCGTGTCGATATGCTGTGGTCGTAAACGTTCAAACAAGCTTGCAAACACTTATAAACAAAATATAAGTAACATACTCGTGCATGCCTGTGTCATGAATTGATGACCCAGAGTATGTGAGTACATGCCCCAAAACACCTGTCCATACTGTCTGTTTTCTTTTGATCTCTTTCTTTTTCTTTCAGCATTGCTCCCCTTCTTTTTCTTTCAGAGCCAGAGCCGGAGCTAAATTGCGGCAACGAACCCAACAACGACAGACGGGCAGAAAGACAGATGGAGGAATGGAATGGACAACAGAACAACGGATGGGCCTGCCTGCCGACGGACCGCGAGGGATATGGACGTGCGTCCATCTCATTCGTGGTCCGTAGGCAGGTATGCTTGTCTGTCGAACGGACTGACAAACCAATCAACCAATGGACAGACTGACGGACAATTCTGGGCACAACAAGCTGCTGGAGTGCGCTTAAGCAATGTACTTGGCCCCACGTGCTCAGTCTTCTCGGATGGGACTTTAAACTGAGGTCCCGTCATACAGTGCTCATCACTGTGTAAACGTGAGCTAGGGTTAGGTAGGCAAGAAATTTCGGCATAATCAAAGTAAACCGGATACAGAATGGATTCGTCCTCGGATGGAACCACGCAACATACGGATTAAAAAATCAAAACAAAATTACCAGAATTAGAATCTTTCGGACTTTTCAATGGGTCTATGGAGGGATGCAACCCGGATGACTGATCGAGTTCGTCCTCGGACGGATGCAGTCACCATACAGGCTGCCTAATCAATCAAGTACGCGCTGGTGCCTGCTCGGATGATGGCCAGAAGAGCAAATGGGTCCCAGGACCCTAAAGACCCCACACCCCAACCTCCCCGCACCCCTAAAGGGGCCGAAAGGTCACTGACCTAAAGCCCCCCCCCCCCTAGGGTACATTAGGTCATAAGACCGCACGCACCTATACCCCACCCCAACACCTACCCCATCCCTTCCTCACCCCCGTTAGGCCCAGATTAGGCCCTCCCCATCCCCCACGCCCAAGCATGAGGAGCAACAAAAAGCCGTGGTCAAGAACAGCACATGCCATCTTCAACATGAGACAAAATCGAGAGACAACGATCAACACCCACCCACCCACCCACCCACCCACCCACCCACCCACCCACCCACCCACCCACACACACACACACACACACACACACACACACACACACACACACCATGAGTCATTGGTGCCCCAGTCAGCAAAGCACCCTAGTTAGGATATAGTTATCATCGGAAGAGTATTACATGAAGCACCAAACTATGATAACGCACCTATACGCCCACCCCCAACACCTACCCCATCCCTTCCTTACCCCCGTTAGGCCCAGGTTAGGCCCTCCCCATCCCCCACGTCCAAGCATGAGGAGCAACAAAAAAGCCGTGGTCAAGAACAGCACATGCCATCTTCAACATGAGACAAAATCGAGAGACAACGATCAACACACACACACACACACACACACACACACACACACACCACCACCACCACCACCACCCCCACCCACACCCCCCCCCCCCCACCCACCCAACCACACACCCCCCCCCCCCACCACACACACACACACACACACACACACACACACACACACACACACACACACACATACACACACACACAGACACAAGCTAATGCACAAACCGACGTCACACTAATTCACAAGAATTCAACAGAAACCACAAGGGCCAGGCGTGAGTCTAGACCCTAGCATTGGGAACTAGCAAATAAACGCCTTAAATATTACAACACCCACCCACCCACCCACACACACACACACACACACACACACACACACACACACACACACACACACACACACACACACACACACACACACACACAACACACCACACACGCACGCACGCACGCACACAAACACGCACGCACGCACGCACGCACGCACGCACGCACGCACGCACGCACGCACGCACGCACGCACGCACCATGAGTCATTGGTGCCCCAGTCAGCAAAGCACCCTAGTTAGGATATACAGTTATCATCGGAAGAGTATTACATGAAGCACCAAACTATGATAACTATCTACTACACTGAAAGGACAACGTGTATCAGCATTCTTCCAAATGGTCAGCCGACGTGTGTACATGGGGGAGCTAAAGTGAGATGCTGCAGCGACGGAACGTCACATGTCTCTACGAATTCAGACGTGGCAGTCTTGAGATCAGTGCTATAGATGATGTTCCAAGTGAACACAATAACAGTCACCCATAGCCAATAGTCCATCCTCACTACAGCATGGAATAGACTGGTTGGGCTGATGAGTGGCATGCCGGATATAACACTATCACAGTGAACTGCCAATCATGTGCCAACTGCTTCTGCAATTCACCTTTCCCGAGGATCCATTCAGACCTCGTATGACGTCATAATCAGCTCAGCGCGTGTATGATCACGTCATAATTATTATGTCACAAATGGTTCCATATAGACCGTCACCAAATCTCAAATGGTCCGACACGTTGTATGAATTGTATATCTTTGTAATTCTTTGCTATTTAATAAACATGCTGTTGAATATGTTGAAACTAATTTGACTGGGCGCTGTTGCTACCTTAGGCAGCAACAGCACCCAGTCAAATTAGTTTCAAATTATTCAACAGCTTGCCTGTGTAGTTTTTTGGAAATTGATAGTCAGGGTGTTCAGAGGTCGATCGATCCCAACACGAGCGATGTGTGGGTGGAGCTTAGCTAGAGATGGGCGGGCCATAGCTAAAACCGGAAAGGTCCATTGACAAACGCTGAGCAACCTCACCATCACCATTAAGGATGCAAAGAACACTTAAGCTTGAATGGATGGTCCAAACCTCTTATTCTGGAACCAACAACTGAATTTTTCCCATGTAGCGTGCCTCTGTGAGGAATGGAGTCGAAGCATTTCGTATGTACAACTACGCTCGTTCCCAGTTATCTTAGGCTACATATAATGTAGGAATCCAGCTAACCTCTAGCTAAGCTCCACCCACGTTTCGCCCGTGTTAGGATCGATCGATCCCTGAGCTCACTGACTATCTATAGAAACTATACAGATCAGCTTTTGAGTATTTTGAAACTAATTTAACTGGGCACTGTTGCTGCCTTTCAACAGAATGTGTATTAAATAGTAAAACATACAATTCGAACAACAACGCTTAGTCCGTCATCAATTAAGCGTTGGTGACCAACTTACCTACGTCATTCATGAAGGCATTGAGTATGACGTCCGCCTACAGGTCACGTAGTTGACTATGACGTCATATGATTGATGGATAAACTAGGAAGATCCATTGGCGAACACTGACCAACATCAGCATCACCATTAAAGCCTGCAAAGAAAGCTGTGGCCTGAATGGATCTTCCAAACCGCTTATTCTGGAACCAACAACTGAATTTTTCCACGTGGCGTGCCGCTGTGGGAAATGGAGTCGTAGCTGGCTTTTTCCATTCATATACAACTGTGCTCGTTCCAAGTGGTCTTAGGCTACACGTATAATGCAGGAATCCAGCTTTAGCTATGCCCCGCCCATCTCTAGCAAAACTTCAGCCACGTTTCACACGTGTTGGGATCGATCGATCCTTGAGCTCACAGACTATCAATTTCCAGAAAACTATACAAGTAAGCTGTTGAATATTTTGAAACTAATTGAGCTGTTGCTGCGTATGGCTCCAATAGCAGCAATAACGCCCAGTAAAATTAGTTTCAAAATATGCAAAAGTATGTAAAGACATAAAATTCGTACAGCATCGCTTAGTCCGTCATCAATTACGCGTTCGTGACGAACTTATTTACGTCATTCATGACGTCATCCTACATGCCACGTAGTTGATTATGACGTCATATGTTTGATGAATAAACTGGAAAGGTCAATTACACCATGATATGGCTGCACCATGATGTAAACAAGTTCAACACTCAGCTGAACAGATACAGCGCCTCAGCGACCCCTAACCTCCAATGAGAGTTCAATACCCACTTCGAATACGGGTTCCATGGTGGAGTCTACGGAGGCATCATGTATGGTGGCCCAAACATCACAAACAATTGACATGTGCCCAATCAAATACGTTTCAAAATATTCAACGGAATCGTTATTAAATAGTAAAGACATACAATTCATACAACTGACAGACTATTTCAGGTGCATGAAGGAGTATTTATGTAAATTATCATTATGACGACAGTCTACATGTGACGTAATTGACTATGACGTCAAATGATTGACTGACAGATCGGATTTATCCAGTGTGTGATAGAGGAGATCCATCTATTACACAATAACAATTTTGGCAATTGACCTTTCCAGTTTATCCATCGACTATGGGCTTGTTAAGTATGACGTCACTGCGCGTGATTTGCAACCCGGAAGTGTATTTTTTTTATTACATCATAAGTCAGTGTTTATGACGTCATCATTTGTTGTTAATCAAAAACATTGTTTTGTGTATTTAACAATCGATGGCGTGTATGATGACGTCATTGATTATGACGACATGACTGACGTAGATAGGTACGACAGTCACGAACGCATAATTGAAGACGAACTAAGAGTTGTTGTACTAATTGTATGTCTTTACTATTTAATAAACATTCTGTTGAATATTTTGAAACTAATTTGACTGGACGCTGTTGCATGCATAGCTTTCTGGAAATTGACAGGGCGTTCGGGAATCGATCAATTCCAACACGGGCGAAGTATTGGTGGAGCTTAACTAGGGATGGGCGGTGCATAGCTAAAACTGGAAATGTCAATTCTGCCTGCAAATCCTTCTTGGTTCCCGTTAATAAAGAATTATACAGTTTTATCATTTAGTAAAAAGTATTAATCAGTATCAGCATATGTGTGTATCCGGGTTTTCACAGGGGGAGCGAGGTCTAAAAAAGCCACCCCGCATACCAATTAGGCGTCGGAATCTACTTAAATTTCTTTAATTCAGAGAAGATAGCGTCCGAGCGTCTCCAATTATTTTATTCTACCGAGAAAGTAGCGTGTATTCTACTATTCTTTGTCTTGATGTAGCGTAATTAAAACAAAAAGTCTCAGCATAGCGATGGACAAGCATGACAAGAAGACATTAACAACGTCGTAAATTCAAATAGTTCTAATTATCAATGTAGATTAACTTTAACACACACACACACACACACACACACACACACACACACACACACACACACACACACACACACACACACACACACACACACACACACACACAGACACACACACACACACACACACACACACACACACACACACACACACACACACATACACACACACACTACCACCCCACCCCCAACCCCCCCCCCCCCCACACACACACACCACCACCACCCCACCCCACCCCCCCCCGCCACCAGGCTACGCTATCGATATGTGCTCTTTTAATAGCAAGCTAAGCTTAGTAAAGTATATGAGCGTAGAGAGAAACGCCCTTCCCAAAGCCATCATCTGAGAAATTCCTCAGCATCTTGACCTCTGGGACAGAATATTTCGATTTGAGTTTATTACTATGGAGCTGTATATTCATCCTCCCTGTATCGATCGTAGTATCCTGCCAGTGATATTTTATGGGACTCGACAGGAGGATATTTCTCATTCACAGATCCATCTATTGGACCGATGATTGCATCTTTATAAGGGTACAGAAACAACGCCAATGAAAACCGTCTCAGATAACGGTCTGGCCCATCTGGAACTTTCACACGATGCGTCTGAAATAATAATAATAGTAATAATAATAATAATAATAATAATAATAATAATAATAATAATAACAAGAACGCTGACTCGTACAATGTCTGGCCTGCAAAAGCATGGATAGTGTTGATTGGCAAAGCAAACTTGGCACGGTTTGTAATACACATATTCAGTAATGCACCAACAAACCAGTGTAACCAATCGAACATCGGAATTTTTTTTTGCTCTGCTGTAAAATTTTGTTGATATCTGGTGAGCCATTGTTGAAAATGAGCGATCCATAAAAAACTAAAAAACAAACATGAAAAAAGTCCAAAACCGTGAAAAAATAGTCAAAATTGGCAAAAATCACATCCCTGGCTATATGTGTAATCATACCGAAAGTTTAAAGTTTCTATGTGAAATGGTCTAGGAGTTGCGTTACAATCGATTGGTGCCCAGTTTTGACCCCGCCCCCTACTCTCAGTTTGACTCAAAGTCAAAATAATTCCTTGTACTGTAGTCTACTCATCATTGGCTTGAAAATGTTATGTGACATGACCACCTTCAGATAAATTAAATCTTTTAGCAACAGTTCCCACCCCTGGAGGTCATAACAAAATTCCAAGAGTGACATGCACATCCCTGGCCATATGTGTACACATACCGAAAGTTTCAAGTTTCCATGTGAAATGGTCTAGGAGGAGTTGCGTTAGAATCAATTGTTGCCCACTTTTGACCCCCGCCCCTCACCCTCAGTTTGACTCAAGATCAAAATAATTCCCTGTACTGTAGTTTACTCATCATTGGCTTGAAAATGATATGCGACATGACAAGCTTTGGAAAGATTTTACTTTTTACCACATATTTCCCAAATTCCAAAAACGTCATGCACATCCCTGGCCATATGTGCAATCATCTCCAATGTTTCAAGTTTCTATCTGAAATGGTCTAGGAGGAGTTGCATTACAATCGATTGGTGCCCACTTTTTGACGCTGTGCACCCTACCCTCAGTTTGACCCATGACAACAATCGGCCCAGATTTGCGACATTTATCGGCAAATCACGGAAATAGAAGACAGTATGCCTATTTGCAATATCAGACACGTTGATATGTTTACTAATGATTTTATTTCATCCCTCCATGAGCGCGAATAGTATCTACCTATATGCAAAATTTTAAATACTCTGAGCCCCCTAGAAGTCTAAGTTTCAGCACTCTGCCCCAAAATTTCATATTCAAGATTTTCCGGAAAACCACTTCATAGATAAAAAATATTTTTAGGTCAAGACGCGGGCTATATAGTGTTAGAAGACTGCCAAGTTCCAGCTAGTCAGCCTAAAACTCTGGGAGAAAACATGATTCAAATTTCACAAATTTTCCCATATATTCCCTATGGAGATTTTTCGGGCCACGAAACATCCAAGATGGCCACCGATTGCTTAGTCACATACGTTCAAAACTAACAGATTTGATACCAGAACACCATTTTACCCATGCCTACCTGTTTTCACTGTCAAATTCCTTCAAATAAAAGAATTCAAAATGGCCGCCAATTCAGCTCATTCTGTTTGGTGGTTCTGGAGAATAAGATTTTTTAAAACGCAGGAAAATTTTCCGGAAATCCAAGATGGCCGCCAACCTCTCCAGAAAATCATATCCATTCACACGTAAAAGGTTTGCCCTAATAAGGCTCTCTTGCCATCACAAGCTGAATTTTACCGGCATTTTTGTCTTCACGCTATTCGCGAACAAAATGGCGGAATAAAAAAAAATAGGTGGCCAGACACTGGCTTGGCCCCCTAATACCTAGATTGATTGGTCGATGACGCGTCATCGCAAATCCCCCACGTTCATCACTTTGAACTTTTGACACACCACACAACCCACCCCGGGGGCGGAGCCAAATGTAACCGTCCTTTTGTACTCCGCAAACATATGGGGAACTCACATACCAGATTAGGTTGAATGTCGCGCAATAGTGTCAGAGGAGTTGCATTACAATCAATTTCATGGCCTTTTGATCCCACCCCCACCCCTGGGTGCGGGGACAAATGTAAATGTGCTCATCCACTCCACATTGATATGGGTAACTCACATACCACATTTGGTTGAATTCCGTCCAACGGTTCCGGAGGAGATGTGTTAAATCAATTTCCGCAGATTAAAATTGGACCTTTTGACCGCTCCACCCCCCCCCCCTTGTGGGCGGAGCCAAATCTAAATGGCCTCATGCACTCCGCAATCATATGGGTAACTCAGATATCAAAATTGGTTGAGTTCCGTCTAACGATTTCAGAGAAGTTGCATTACAATCAATTTCATGACCTTTTGATCCCATGCCCTGGGGGCGGGGCCAAATGAAAATGTGCTCACCCACCCCACATTGATATGGGTAACTGACATACTAAATTTGGTTGAATTCCAACAGTGTCAGGAGAGTTGTATTGCAATCAATTTTTTATCTTTTTATCACCACCCCCCTGGGGGCGGGGCGAAATCTAAATGTGCTCATGTACTCCACATTGATATGGGTAACCCGCAGACAAAATTTGGTTGAATTCTGTTCAACGGTTTCTAGCAGATGCATTACAATCAATTTCCGCAGGTTAAAATTAGACATTTTGACCCCTCCCCCACCCACAGGGGGCGGACAATGAATTTGACCTTTTGACCACTGTCACGCCCCCCCCCCCCCCTCCCCAACCCCAACTCGAGGGCGGAGCTTAATCTATATCTCGTTTTGCAAAGCGCATTCCTATTAGTAACCCACATACCGAATTTGGTTGAATTTCACGCAACGATTTGGGGTGAGATGCATTATAATCAATTTGATCATATGACCCGTGCCACGTACCCTTGGGGGCGGGGCCTAATCTAAATATCCTCGTGCAAATTGCATTCCTATGGGTAACCAATCTACAAAATGTGGTTGAATTCCACCCAACAGTTTGGGAGGAGTTAGAATGACGGATAGACGGACGGACGGAGGGACGGACAGAGGGACAGACGGACAGAAGTGCAGACGGACGGAGGCGATTACAATATCCCCGACGTTTTTCAAAACGTGGTAATAATAATAACTAGAATGCCCTCGAAGGAGATGCTGACTCATGTCATTGGCCGGGCCGTTTCCCGCTGTCTAGATAGTTGATCCACTGACCTCAACCTCGAAGTGATCATAAGCTGTCACAATATGAAGGTGTGTGCTAAATCTGGTGATTCTATCTTCTTGCATTCCAGAATTATGGCAAAAAATATGCATTCCAGTATGCACTTTGTGACCTCGTGACCTAACTATTTAACGCCTTATCCTGAAACTCATAGGTCCTCTAGCCACCTATAATATGAAAGGTTGAGCCAAATTTGGTGATTCTATCTAATTGTGTTCTCGATTTATAACTAAAAAATTCCGGATGCATTTAGTGACCCGTGACCTAGTTATTTCAGCTGTTGATCTGAAACAAAATGTTGCTTCTAGCCAACCGCAATATGGATGTATGCTTCAGTTTGGTGGTTCTACCTTCTTGCATTGCAGAGTTATTGACGGAAATCTGTATTCCGGTGTACACTAAGTGATCCCGTGACCTCGATTTACAACCCGTTGACTCTAAACTAAAGATTATTCTAGTCACCCATATTAATCAATGCCTGTGCCAAATTTAGTGCTTCTATCTACTCGCGTTCCTGATGTATGGCTAAAGGATGCACTAAGGATGCACTAAGCGATCCCGGGACCTCGATTCTTTACCCTTTGACTTCTTTTGACGTCAGACTAAAGATTTTTCACCCATAATATCAATGTATGTGTCAAATTTTGTGATTCTACCTCAGAGGATGTCCGAGATAACACTCGGATATATTACGTACCGCGTACGCACACGACACCAACCGCAATACGCACACCGGCCTTTGGCGGCTTGAGCAATAATGGAGATTTTGTCAATATGACGTTTGCGATTATAATGCTTACATAGGCTAACCTGGCTCCAGCTTACCTGGAAATTTACATTCTGGGTATTCAGCTTCAAGGTTTCAAATCGATGTGTATGTCTGTGAGGAGTTTATGACTTAATAACCATTCTGTTGACTATTCATTCAAGATATTTTGAAACTAGTTTGCATGGAAGCTGTTTAACCCTTTCCATACTGATGTCAATATTCTATGCCGTGTCAATAACAAAGAACCTAGTGTACATTTTTAAACACTTTTGATGGATGATGTTGCTGTTTACGACAGCAACACCCTCCACCAAATTTGCCAAAAAATGAACACTCGATAATCTTTTAATTTAATTTGAAAATTAAAAATTTGGACATCAGAGCCGCAAGGGTTAACTGTCTGTATAGTTAGTTACTTGACGCTTAGGCCATATTCTCACTAGAGACTTAATTAATCCTAAATAACTACATACGTTAATAACGCGACCCTAACGTATGGAGTTCTTCAGGATTAACTCTCAAGTGAGAACACGGCCTTAGATTATGGGAAATCCGGTTTTTCAACGTTGTAGATGGATACCAACACGTGTAAAAAAAGTAGGCGGGGTTTAGCTAGTAATAGATGGGAAATAGATATAGATAGTGATCCATTTATTGTCTTGTTTTGTATATATATATATATATATATATATATATATATATATATATATATATATATATATATATATATATATATATATATATATATATATATATATATATAGGTGGTCATCAAATGGAGTAATCCAGACTTAGCTATGCCCTGCCCATCTTTAGTGTGCGTGCGTGCGTATGTAAACATGTGCATATATATATATATATATATATATATATATATATATATATATATATATATATATATATATATATATATATATATATATATATATATATATATATATATATATATATATATATATATATTTCACTTATACTCACAATTGCTTTAAAACGACCACACGTTATATACTCCACTGTGTCTCCAACAAATAGTAGCACCATTCCTGGTGAGTATGGTATGTCTTGCCATGTGCCGTCATCTAAAAGCCGCTTTATGCAAGAATAAAAACAATATACATACATTGCAATTCACCTGTCCAGAGTATCCATCTATCAATCTGACGCCATATGACGTCATAATCAGTTTAAGTGGCGTGTAGGATGACGTCATAACCATTACATCATAAATGATTCTATATTTGGCCGTCTTTAACTCTTGATAGTCCGACACGTTGTACGAATTGAACGTCTCTACTAGTTAATAAAAATGCTGTTGAATATTTTGAAACTAATTTGACTGGACGCTGTTGCTGCCATAGGCAGTAACAGCGCCCAGTCAAATTAGTTCCAAAATATTCAATAGCTTACCTGTATAGTTGTCTGAAAATTGATAGTGAGGGAGGTGTGGGTGGAGTTTAGCTAGAGACGGGCGGGGCATAGCTAAAACTGGAAATGACCATTAGTCTGTGTAGCTATGTATCTTTTTTAAGTCTGTATTTTTTGCTGAAGTTAGAAAAAATTGATTTTGGTCACCACGCCCATCCAGAAGACGGAAGTCCATAGGTAACAATTTTCGATGGTCCTATCGTGTTGGTCATCTTGAATGACACAGAAGATAATCCTATTTACAAGCCCGGGATATGTTGGAGTTGATCAAACAAAAGAGCGTGATAGGGGTCTAAAACTAGGACTCCATAAGCGCGGATGCGGGTGCGGTAGGCGTATGCGTTTTGGTGTGATATGCGTTTATTCTTTCATTTCGCTGGAGACACCGAGAGGGAAACATGGCTGCGACAATGCGCGTGTTTAAAGTACAGGAAACCGTTCCTCTACCGTTGACGTCATTTTATTTTTTTGCGCTAAGGCAGCAACATACTATTTGAGATTTGATGACGCTCTACATGGAACACTTGCTGACGGGTTCCATTGTGACGTCATCATACACGCTCTGAGCTGATTATGACATCATACGAGTTCAGATGATGGATGGATACTCTGGAACGGTGAATTACATAATCAGACTAATTTATAAATTTGTCAATTTACGTTAACAAGCAGCACAGGTATTTAGCAATCATCATTTGCAATTATTTGACTGTCAGTGAACAATCGCCATGTAGCAAACAAAACAACAACTAATCTGAGTAATGGACCTTTCCAGTTTATCCATCAATTATATGACGTCATAATCAACTACCTGACGTGTAGGGTGATGGCATAATCAATGACGTCATGAATGACGTTGAGCTGCCATAGGCAGCAACAGCACCCTGTCAAATTAGTTTCAAAATATTCAACAGCTTACCTGTACAGTTTTCTAGAAATTGATAGTAAGGGAGATCACGGATCGATCGATCCCAACACGGTCAAAGCGTGAGTGGAGGCTAGCTAGAGATGGGCGGGGCATAGCCAAAACTGGATTCCTCTATTAAGAAACTAACTGTCATATCTGTATTTCATAACTTTAAAAATGGCTAATACTAATAGTGTTGAACCCGATCGTCGTGATTTACGGAGTATGACAATCGGATAGATAATTTAAAGGATAACTAACCTCATCTCCTGGTAACTATCAGGTGATCTAATATGTCACTCATAAACTATGCAGGTAATTTCATGATTTTTATCATGCCGCTAAAGAAATATATTCTGGCTTTAGTAGCTAACCGTTGGTAGATTTTTACACCCTATGATGACTGTCATGATTTACTTTTCAACCAATCAGAAAAAACCTAGCGTGTCTGTCTCGGTATATACGCTCAGTCATAGAGGTGCCAGCTATAGTTTGGCAATGTGGTGTAAAAATGACCATACAAGTAAGCTGTTGAATATTTTGAAACTAATTTCTTATGCCTTATGCAGCAACAACTTCCAGTCAAATTAGTTCCAAGACATTCAACAAGATTAGTATTACATAATAAAGAATGTAATGCATTGACACTTACATGACATCACACACTATCGCTTGAGGAGACGAAATGGCGGCGATCACTGTTCAAAATTTACGCGATATTACAAAGCAGATAATTGTGATACAGATAAGGGAATGTGACAGAATATGAATGCTATGGAAACTATAAACCATAGTCTATCGGTACAATACACCATTTGATATGAGATTAGTATTCCTTTAAAGAAGGAGAAAATTAAAATCAAATCATCGTTTACTCGCTGGAGAAATCAATTACGCTTATTAATCCATGATGGCACTGATATTCCACCATCGCGACATTTAATTCTGAGAAGCATAAAAAACACTTGACCTGGCTCAGTAAAAATGTGATCGTAGAAATGGATGCATTGTCAGATGAATTTCGGAAGATAGATGATAGCGATAACAAACTCATCATCATCATCATCATCATCATCCCTCCCTCCATCCATCCCCATTTGCATACCCATCAACATCAACATCATCATCATCTATGATATTATCGATAAACAATAAGCGTATGTGTATTACCTGAAGCCCCGACCCATTTTCCGGGAACACCATTGTGAATGTCCCTCCATCCGTATGGTCACCAAAACGCATTTCACCTGGCTTCAGAACTGTAACATTAATATGTAGGCTACACGTACTAAGATGAGATTATTCCTGGCGAAACTGTAGTAGTAATCACTTTTCAATACACCTAAAACCTGAAACCCGCGTCTAATATGCAGGTAATGTGTTGACTGGATTTTCATATTTCGGCGACAATTCATCTTTCCAGAGTATCCATCCATCACCTGATCTCGTATGACGTCATAATCAGCTCAGCGCGTGTATGATGACGTCACAATCATTACGTCGCAAAGGGGTCCATATAGACCGTCATCAAATCTCAAATAGTCCGACACGTTGTATGAATTGTATGTCTTTGTAATTCTTTGCTATTTAATGAACATGCTGTTGAATATTTTGATACTAATTTGACTGGGCGCTTTTGCTGCCTTAGGCAACAACAGCACGCAGCCAAACTAGTTTTAAAATATTCAATAGCTTACTTGTGTAGTTTTTTGGAAATTGATAGTCATGGTGTTCAGAGATCGATCGATCCCAACACGAGCGACGTGTGGGTGGAGCTTAGCTAGAGATGGGCGGCGCATAGCTAAAACGGGAAAGGTCCGTTAGTTGAATATATTAACAACTATGCGAACATAAATAAACTAAAATATTAAATCATCTAATGGAGGATTCCAGTTTTATCCATCAATCATATGACGTCATAATCAACTACGTGACGTGTAGGATGACGTCTTAATCAATTACGTCATGAATGACGTATCTATGTTAGTGACGAACGCTTAATTCATGACGGACTAAGCGTTGTTGTACCAATTGTATATCTTTACAATTTAATAAACATTCCGATGAATATTTTGAAACTAATCTGACTGGGCGCTGTTGCTGTTTTAAGCAGCAACCGTACACAGTCAAATTAATTTCAAAACATTCAACAGCTTATACCTGTATAGTTTTCTGGAAATTAAATAGTCAAGGAGTTCAGGGATCGACCGATCCCAGCACGGGTGAAGTGTGGGTGGAGTTTAGCTAAAGACAGTCGGGATATAGCTAAAACTGGATTCATCCATTGCTTAAAATTGGATTCAATTTGAAATTATGGTGGTGTGGTGTGTGGGGTGGGGGGGGGGCGTGGTAGTGGTGGTGGTGTGGGGCGGCGAATGTGCCATTGGTGATGGTGGCCGACTTGTGGCGATGATAATAGGATAAATTCCTCACCGTCATCCGGTTTAAGAGGTCGAAAATTGTTGAATCTCCAGGGACAGAAATGGTCCGGTCCTACGTCCGTAATCTTCCTCAGATGTTCCACATCCTTGAAATAATATTTAGAGGAAAGTAGAAGATTCAAATTACAAGCAGAATTTTATTAAACCATGAAATTAAGTCAATCCGGTACAACCTTTCATCCTTTAATGTCTAAATTTTGTCAGGAATATCATAATATTTTCTTATTGAATGTCTGTTTGTAGGCCCAGAGAAGACTATTTTCAAAAATTTACCACTGTAATGACTTAGTAATCGAGCCAGTCATTCCATTGGTAAAATGTCAAAAATAGTCTCTCTTTTGGCCTGTCAATGGGCATTCCTCTTCGTCGTGAAAGGGTTAACTCTTATAGACTAAAAATGACAAATTCTTTATAATCTAAGGAATATTCGTTTGAATATTTTGTAACTGATTCGACTGGAGGCTGTTGCTGCCTATAGAAGTTTTCATGTATATGTGGCATGAAACTGAGACGCTCAGACTGGCATTTGAAGGGTTAACACTTTTATGACGAAGTCGGCCAAAACCGGCCTCAGCACTTGTCTTGAGGAATGTCCATTTGCAGGCGAAGAGAATACTATTTTTTAGAATTTACCACTGGATTAAGTGGCACGGTAACCGAGCCAGTCAGTTCAGTGGCATTATTCTAAAAAATAGTCGTCTCTTCGCCTGCAAATTGGCATTCAATAAGGAAAGATTCTGATTTTCCAGGCCGAATTTGGTCATTAATTAAATGATGAAAGCTGTAATAGCTCTCACTCGGAGTCATAAAAACGTAGACACAATCAATATATGTAATATACATAAATCAGCGTTGAAAGATTATGATAACGATTGGTTACACACGGAGTCCCTAATATAGACTGGGCTACTGCGAAATCTGGGTCCGATACAGGCAATTGTCCGTTGTATTGAGACGTAGGAAATATATGTTTTTGTTTCCAAAATGTTGTTTTCTTCTGCTCCATCACCCTCATCATTCTTCCTCCACACACACCCGCCCCAATACCTCCCCATCCCGACCCCCATCCACCCCACCCCGCACGCACACACGCACGCACACGCACACGCACCAACCCATCCTCTCCCTCCCTCCCTCCCTCCCTCCCTCCCTCTCCCTCTCTCTCTATCTCCCACCCCTCATCAGCTAACAGTAGTTTAATCATACCTCCAGTTCGAGCCCAATGGACATCACATCAAGCATGCGCATGCTCAACTCAAGAAGAGGAGAGGCCAATGCTTGGAAAGTTGGACGAAGTTCTGGTGATAACTTGTCAGGCCAATCGATCTGCGAGAGTAGATACAGTACAGTTCATAATAGTTAGTCCTACAATTTTGAACATGGTGCAAGAAATGTTCTGTTGAATATTTTGAATTTTTTAACATAATTGTATTGGAAGAAATAGTAAACCTATGTCCAAAATATTCAACAGTGCCATTTATTTTGTTTTGAAAATTTGTTACCTTATTTAGCTAGCTGTAAGCATAAGGTGTGTTGATAAGTGTAGACTCTGAATCTATGGTGACAATGATTATTCTAAAGGTGAGAAATATTAGAGCTAAAAACTAACCTCACCTTATTCTTACGCTAACGTGCCACAATATGCCACGTATAAACTATGCATGCCATTTTTAGCCTTTAATAATGGTGTGCTGTCGAGGAAGGCTTGGCAAAGAGGAGCAGGCTTTCATAGCTAAACTTTGATACAATTCTGCAATCTACGACGGTAGCATGATGTACTTTTCAACCAATTAGATAAGACCGAGTCTAGTTTCCCCAGTATTAATATAGACACTTCAGTGTTTTAAAAGCCATCCTAACTTAATTTTTCCATATCTGGAAAAAAATATTACTGGAATTTTAAGACATTATTTTCAACATTCGTTCCATTTAGCAACTTTTTGTAACGAAATCCTTATCATTAGGAATTCCTCAGAATTTTTTGTACGGCCTTTTGTTCTCTGTAGCTCAAAATATCTGCAATAGTCATGAGCAAAGTCCATTTGCTGGCCGAGGGAAGACTTTTCTTTAAAAAATAGTCCTCTCGTGGCCTGCAAATGGGCATTCACTGGGAAAATATTTTGGATCTCGGAAAAACGTAAAAGTAAGAATATCTGGAATGTACACCATCAAGGGACCTTTCCGGTTTTAGCTATGCCCCGCCAATCTCTAGCTAAGCTCCACCCACACCTCGCTCGTGTTGGGATCGATCGATCGGTTAGGAGGCCCGGTGTTTGTGCCAATTTATGTGAATGATCAGCCATGGCGGCATCAATTCAATTCTCAACGGCATCCAGTGTTCCACGTGGAGTAGTGCACAAATGGATGTCGGTACTCTCCAAAGTATGAGCAGATATATAGTCACGAATGATCGCACCTCATATTGGTTTATACACCCAGATAAAAACTCGCGTAGACGGTATCTGAATGATGAGGGTATGCCTATGGATGATTATGCCTGTGGGTGGCAGAAATATCATATGCTTGAGAGACAGTGTGACTGGAATTGGAGGTGATCCAGAGATTATAATCGGATGGCTAACTCTAGGGATGATATTGAACACCGTAAAAGATGGCGCTCTCATGAGAGGAGTAGGGGTGATCACAGAGATTATTTCATGTACCATCGAAAAACGAAATGTGAACGATCCGGAATACGACCATCACCACATCATTGGTGGCAATCCCAGAGATTGCAAGAGAATGAGTCTAGAGATGATGGGTGGCAATCCCAGAGATTGCAAGAGAGTAATTCTAGAAATGATTAGCGGCAATCACAGAGAAAGCAAAATAATGGGCATAGAGGGAGAAGTGAATATAGGGGCAACGTTCAATACTCACAGAGAAGTCAAAGGAAGGTTCATAGGCACGAAAGCGAGAGGTAGTCACAGTATCGGTTAGAGCACAGCAAGATGTATGATGCTGAACATACGCCACAGTTCCAACCAACATTTGATAAACAGACAAATGGGAAATGTCGCAATCAATCTCATAAACAGCAAAATTGAAGCACAGAAAAAGTGGCGTCAATTCCAGAATCTGAAATTGCAGCTCTCTGATTATCATGACTGTAAGTCATTGAGGCGGCAATGGCACACTAACCATGATTTGGGAGAATCTCTCAAAACAGCTGAAAATGTTTGACCCATACTGTGCAAGTAACATACATGAGCTGCAGATTACACACACGACTAACGTATCTAAGCCACCTTCAGTAATCGAAACTTACAGTACGCAGCTGGATACACCAGTTGAAGATATTGTTCCCAACGACATAAACGATGACCTTATGCTCCACTTAGATGATAGTTCAAAAGCCTTTGCATGTCAGGAGCGTGTACCTCTGACCGAGGGCTGTAGTTTCAGTAGTACCATACTACTGTATAACTGATCTACGAAGTGAGTCAGTGATGCCTAAAGCACCTGATGATTATTTACTGCTCCATATAGATGACAATATGAGACCAGTAACAGATAAGGAAACGTTTATGAATACTGCCACATTGGATACCCTATCTCAGTGTGCTGATAATATCGAGATTGCTAATGAGAAGGCGAATCATGATGCATAGATAATCACGCTGGAAAATCAGATAGTCGGGAACAACGGCATCAGCCGTGGCTCAGAGCAGTCTGACTGATTTTTTTATGCATGGCTCCGCCTCCAAAAGCTCAGATGTAGCAGACAGTCATTCTGGGGAAGGACCAATCACAACAATTACAGACACCAGATAATGCGCCTGATCAGTCTTCAAATATTTATCCGCCCGTTAAAATACGTGCTGCTGGAATCAGAATGTGATCACAATAGCTAGTATAATATTCATGACATGAAGAACAAAATGTGTAGCATTCGTCACCTACTCATTGTCATATACCGGTAATTCAAGAACACTGGTGTTACCTCTTTGATGTTGAATCAACATTGCGAGAGCTCTCAAGCTATGTGATCTAGCCAAGAATGAAAACACATGAGGCGGATCATCATATCCCTCATTCAACTAGGAAAAGAGATCAGGAAAGAGTTGCAGTGCTGTGACATAAGTATCTATCATGATCATTGGGGATTATATGCCATGTAATGGCTATAAATCTTCAGAAGATGACTTCAAGGATGCATCAGTGGAGACAAGTGAGATGACAGCTAAATACGACTCACAAGACTTAGTCATATGTGGTGATATGAATGCATCCCTCCATCCCCAAAGTGACAGGAAGAAGACCTACTGATAGTTCAATTTTGTAGAAATCTGTCGTTGTCATTACCTTGCTGCAACTAGCCAATGGTGGTTAATTTTGCTCCTTCAGATGTCCCCAAATCGGTGATTGACTGTGTACTGGTGAGATGTGAGAATTATTATCAGGTAGAGAAGGTGGTTGATGACGTTAAACTTTTGTCAGACCATCGTGCTGTGGTCTTCACTCTCTGTGCTGAATTATTCCGCATCCCTATATATTGAAACCTCCGTGTCGAAAGAGGGTATTCAAAACCCGTTGCTGAAAAAGAAAGACACGTCGACTTCTACAAGAGACTAAAGTAGCTAAGCACTTAGAGCAGCAACCACATACAGGCCATAAGCTAGTGCTCATGGAGCAAAAACAGGCCACATACCGGGGATTAGGCTTCGTAATCGGATGAAGGGTTTTGGATCATGTCATTAGTTTTGGATACGTCAGTGATCACGTTGCATTCATCGACCTAGCTATATCAACGCGAAAACACACCACCACTAAGTGTCGAATTGTCAATGCATGCGGCCTAACTACCGAAAAAGCCAAAGAGAATCCAGCAATATTAGATTCCTTCTATGCAGAACTGAGCTCCGCCATTACAATCCCAGCTAGATAGCAACTGTTCGTGTGTGGAGATTTCAACTCCAAGCTCGGTAAACTCGGAACTGCGGACAAAAGTTCAGGACTTGGCTTATGCATGGGATAATATGGAGAGGGCACCCGCAACAGCAATGGAGATGCTCTGGTGGCATTCCTTAGTTCCAATGGCCTATTTGTCACAAATACGGCTTTCAAACACCCATGCCGTCACTGGAAAACATGGACTGGACATATTACTGATCACAAAGCCCCAATTCAACTATGCATGACAGAAGCAAAACCCTTACTCCGGAATGCTCGTTTGTATAGTGGCACAGGCCTCAATTCTGACCATAAGCTAGTCATTACATGTCTTCAGATGACCGATCACTACTAATATATAAACATCATACCAGTCAAGAGGGTAGAGTCACCTACAACCTACCCACGCTCATCAGCGACACAGACACTCAAATATCATACAAAAAAGCCCTCAGTGAGCAGATAGCTAACATCAGCTCCGATCGAAATGTAGCCCTACCCAAAATACTGAAATCTATGGAATCATGCGTACCAGCACCATAGGTGTTCTTAAAAACAACCAAACTAGGTATACTGACGACCCTCTACTAGTAAACCTGTCAGCGGAGCAGAAAGCGTTACGGCTGCGCATCAAAGTGGCCAAAGTGAAGACCGCACCAAACTACGCCGGGAGCGCAATATTTTTCTGCACCACATTAGCGAATGATTAAAAGATCTTGCTATTCAACAGGCAGACTCCCGAGCAGATGAAATCACTGCCACAGATGACTGTTACAAAATGTTTCAGGCAGCTCGAGCCCTGAGAGTTACTGACTACACACCACCACTCACTGTACACAACTCTGAATGACACATTATCGGGACTGACCAGGGAAAAGCGGAGCCGATCCGAGAATGGTTCAAGGAACAGTTCATTGACAACGAGGATGAGGTCGTGTACCCGTTCTCAGGAGACCCCAGGCCATTACTAACATCAATTACAACAGCAGAAGTTGAGAAGGCACATAAAGCCCTGAAAAATGGACGTGCATCTGGACCTGATGGCATGAGCAATGAACTATTCAAATATGCAAGTGACATTATCTCAAAACCAATCACGGACCTAACCAATTCAGCTTTTATGCACCACCTTCCCATCGACGCTGTAGGCCAAGGCACCATTATCGCACTATCAAAGCCCACGAAGCCACCTGGGCCCCCAGCCAATCTATGACCCATTGTGCTCCTAAACAGCATACGGAAAATCCTATCCAATGTTACTCTAAACCGCATCCGAGTCAAGATCGATTACTTCACCGGATCATGTCAAAGTGGCTTCAAATGTGGACGCAGCTGCGCAGACATTGTGTAGGCTCAACGCATGCTTGTGTCGGTAGTCATGTCCAAACATTGGGACTTCCATAAAATGGACATTGACATGTCACGAGCCTTCGACACCATTAAATGCTAAAAATCCTAGATGTAATACGCCAGGCCAGTTGCAATGAAGATGAGCTGCGACCAGTGAGACTGCTACTTGCAGACACCAAGCTGAGAGTACCAGTCAAGTCAGTGAAGTCTGTGGAGTTTGAGACATCAATCGGTTCCCCACAGGGAGATGGTCTATCTCCGGTGCTTTTTACCTGCTACCTTGCTGCCACATTGAAATCTGTGCCGGAAAGTTCCACAAGACCCCCCCCCCCCACACACCCAGTGTCAATACTGGGCATGCCGCTAGAGATAGGCGAGGAAAAGAAACCCCTTGACGAACTTCTCCCAATAGCTGCAAGCAAACTAAAAATTGAGAATCTCTTTATGAATTAATCCAAAACAGAGTTCACCTACATCATATACCTATCAACAAAGCATGAAACTATAGACAATGACGACCCACTTCGTGGCGGCGAACCATCGAGGTAAAGTAAAATTCTGGTCTCACTCCTTGCAGTACTGCTGACATTTTGCACGCTGCGTCATGGGGAACATAGCTTTCCAGTCCTTCTGGAAGCTATGGATTCGTAGATCAAAGATACCTTTGATAAAGAGGCTACGTTTATACAATGCAACCTGCGTATTCTTGATGCTATATAACTGTAACAGCTGGGCCGCTCCAAAGGCAGCTGTGGACAAACTCGATGCCTGCCACCACAAACACCTATGCACCATCACTGAATACCGATGGCCAGACAGCATAATTCCCAACGATGTACTATACAAGATGTGTGATACGTCGCGGCTGTCTGTAAAAGTCGCCCAGCAAAGATGGCTCATGTTAGGCCATGGGCTAAAGATGCCAGAAGAGACACAAGCACAGAGAGACTTGGAATTTGCCCTACTCGGAGCCAGCAAATACAAAGCCAGGAGAGGACGTCATTGCATAAATTTGCTAAGCATGCTATGAGCTGACCTAGAAAGCTGGACTCGGTACACTCAAGTCAAGAATGGACCTGAGGAAGCTAAGGATTTCGGCTGAGGACAAGACACAGTGGGCAAAAGGGAAGAAGGACTGATTGCAGCTGTGGGATGTTTCTACTACTACAGCCGCTGAATAAAGTAATCATACATCATACATACCAGTTTCACCTGCACGATCAAATGGAGAGGCCACTTATCATCTCCATATCGAGTACTTTATGGGAGGATGCAGGGAGGTGGTATTTCTCTGGCCCTGTTTAAGATTGATAGCAATGGTCTCTTCCATATCAGTACAGATCTTAACACTGGTGCCAAAATTGGTACAATCTGCTGCAGTGTACCAACTGGTGCAGATGCCATTGCTATAGCCGCACACACAAAATCAACTGATGCACAGAGTATACATAGTTTCTAACCACCTGAATACCGACAGAAGGTCATGCAATACATACAAGTCTGGTGTTATCACTTTTGGCGATTCAACAATTGATGCCTCTCTTCTGATGAATGGGGATAGTATCCCCAAAGAGAAGGATAAGAAACATCTCGGTATCCTGCATGGTGCAGCACCAGATCTGAGTGTTTAAAGAGTCAACAGAAAAGTCAGAATTGCTACTAGGGCACTTTATGCCCTAATGGGTGTATGAAAGTATGGTAGAAATGGTATCTCCCCAGCAATCTCACAAAAAATCGTTCAAATCTTCATACTACCAAGATTACTGTATGGCACATAATTAATCAAATTGAAGGCAAAATTGCTTCCAAACCTGGGAATCTTTCAGCTATCTAAACTGCATCAGCTTCAAGCGGTTCCATTACATACAGCGAAAACTGCTGTTCAGGGCCTTCTTGGGATTCTGCCAGTGAAGGCAGCAATGGACCGGCGTATACTTAGACTTTACCGGAATGTTATAGACAACTCAGACTGTGTGGAATATAAAATTGCCCTACGACAACTTGCTATAAAGGGTTCACAGTCTAAGAGATAGTTCATCTATGTTGAAGAAATTTCGGCCAAGCATATGCTCCCAAGTGCTCACTCAATTTTGCTTTCAAGGCCAGCATAGAATGTGTGGAAGAGAGAAGTTGACAATGCCATCTTTAAGCTATGGATAGCAAAAGCACTGGTGGAAGCTCAAACATTGCCATCTCTGAGGTATATGTCTGCCGAAACCCTCACACCTTCTACAGTAGCCATCCCCTGAAAGTCAGCAGCGAACTCACTATAAGAGATGAAGCAATCCTTCATAAAGGCTTAAAGAAGAACCTGAAGACAGAAAACATTTTCTGATAAGATGCTCTGTGTTTGAGCCACACAGCCATCTGGTAAGAGAGAATGCATCTTAACAGTGATGCAACTGGCGTACATATATGACGATGATGAGATGATGATTCGCATTCTCCTCGATCCCTTACACGAATGTGTACCAGATGCAATACAAAATAATACTGAAGTTTGTCAGAACATAGAGGTTGGGTGTGCAGCTCACATGTTCATCAATGGCATACTCTGCACTCGTCTTTATGACTGCAATCTTCATCTCATATAATCTATGCCTTAAAATGAACTGTTCACTACACTGGTACAGACTCCTCTTATGAGAGATCATCCAACTCTTGTTCTCTAAGAACCATATAAAGCTATATTGTGACATTAACTAATCTAAAATACCAGGACTTGCGTTCAAATAATTCATCGGTGATCAGTGCATTTAAATTAATATATTGCTCACGCTACATACAGTAGGTGGACCAGTTGTAAATATGGGATTGTCATGTGGGAAGTCATGACCCCACGGGATGTCTTATAATTCATGTAAGACCCAAAGTAAATTAAGTTTTGACAATACCAGGTGAGCTAAAAGTCCAGGTCAGCTAAAGATGGATGCTACATAATTACATAACCGATATATATATATATATATATATATATATATATATATATATATATATATATATATATATATATATATATATATATATATATATATATATATATATATATATATATATATATATATATATTTATGATTCAAGTTTGTAAAGTTAGGATGAGGATGAGTAATAGTCATCCAAGTGCATGGCTGAGTCGATCACTTGCTATTTATAAATATGTGTCAATCATTGGGGCGGTTGAAAGTCGAGCCAGCCAGGTCATCTCTTTATATGTAATAAAGTGTACTAATGTTAAACGAATAGGGATGCTGTTTATGGCACTACGTAACCAGTAGATGAGATTAATATGATAATGATGGAAATATGAAGATTTAATTTAAACGATTCTATTGTTCTGAGTTGATGTGTATTTGAGAACGATCTAGTTAAAGGTTGTTGCTGCTTGGCAGATATCTACCTTTATTATATTCAGTAGTTGTTGATAGCTGTAGATTTGGAATAAAGTAACAGTTAGTGAACGTGACTAACTGACATAGTTGATGATGTAAGCAGACTGGTATTTGATCGTGGGCTAGAACAACACCATCTGGTAATGAATCATCCAGCACTTGTGCCTAGCAACCTAGAATCCTTGAGACTTCCCCATTAGTATAGAATCGACAAGACATGGACATTAGAGCGTTTGGAAAGTATTTATTGATAAACTATATGTCACTCATGTTATGGTATGCAACAACACGGCATACCATAATGTTGTTAGTTAGCTGACAGATCACATCAAACCAGAACCAGTTACCACTGCTTAAAGTATATGAGGCACACTCTTCATGGAAGGATTGGGCAGAGTATGATTGGTTAGGATGACGTCATAACCAATCAAGATCAATCAGACTCTGCAGTCAACTCTGCAGTTAACTTATCAAATAAGCTATGTTCGATAGCAAGTGAGGGAAGAGCCACTGATTGGTTAGAAGGACCAATTAGCTATCAGGTCACAACTTCTAGGAAGGGATAAGCGGAAATTGATTGGGTGACTTTATTGTAGACCAGTCAAAGTGCGCTTATCGATTGCCTAGAAGAATCATAAGAATACGCTCTGAGAGCAGCTGTGCATTTCTGGGAAATGACCAGAGTGCTGCGAAGTCATAATCTGTAGCTATAAAAGATGGTGTTTGTCTCAGAACAAAAGAATTGGGTTACTCGACCCAAACCATCCGGTTCACCAATTCATCCACTGATAGGATTGTAAGTTACCAAGCTATGGCTATGCCTAACGGAGCTTGAGGTAGGATAGGAATAGGGTAGAAGTAGATTAATTTAGAAATGATAGTTTTATGTACATCGTATTGTACAAAGTATTTTTGTATGAGCGATCTTGCTCAAAACCATTTGTTTGTATTATAGTATAAACAAAGTGTATAATCTTACGTTTATGTAAGACCAGAGTTTGTCTGTATATTAGGAATCTAACACGAGCTGGGAGAAACACCAATTCCTTACTACGAAGCTTAGATCAGGAAGATAGAACCAGCAGTTCAGAATAAATATCTTCTATTCACCATCAGTCAGACGAGGCGAGCAAACTGCACGCATCTTTCGCGTCATCTTATTATCGGTGACGTTGTCGCAGCAACACTACACAAGTTTCCGCTAGTAAGCGGAAGTGATCCTCATCGATAGTAGAGAATCTTAGTACATTCCAGTTCTAGTTCTTGAAGACACGCCCTTCCGAAATCTTCACAGTGTGCAAAATAAGAACAACCTAAATGGAGTTTTCACGCATACATTCGCATTATTATCTAGGACCGTGGTATATTCTATGTTTGTGCACGTTCTACTGCTGACAACGAGCTTACTGTCGGTGCCTCTCAAGAGGTGGTTTCCAGCACAAGAAGATGAAGGAGGAGGAGGAAGATGGGAAGAAGAAGAAGAAGAATAAGAAGAAAAAGAAAAAAGAAGATGATGAATACGTTGTCCGTCTGCCTCCGTATTACTGTAAATAACTTTTCGCGTTTTTATCATCCCGTTAAGGAAAGATATGCTTTTACGTGTCTTGAACACTGAATTCACAGAAACACTGAATTCACAGAATCACAAATGCAATGTAATTAAACAGGTAAGCTATAGAATGTTTTGAGACTGTTTTTACAGGGGGTGTTGCTGCCTATGGCTCCCAGTTAAATTAATGTCAAATTTTCCAACAGATTGGTTATTAAATTATAAATTCATCAAGGGCATTCAATTTGTACATTCGTTACAGACTATTCGATTTATCTACTGAATTAATTAATTATCTTTAATTAAAGTCTATGAACCTAAAATCTTACCCCATCTCTTCTTGGATCTCCAACAGTAGAATAAGCTTCATCAAGGTCTGTTTTAGGTGCTGAACCAAATCTGAAAAGACAGACGAGCCTTTATAGGAAAGCTCACGTCTAATCATACTATACAAGTTCAGGTGATACAATATGCGACACATAAAGACAACTTCCGATCAAATTAGTTTCAGAATATTCAACAGAATACTTCTGACACCTTTTAGAATTCATTGAATCGGTTCTGTCTAATTGAAAAGGCAAAAATGATCAACATTCATTTACGGCTTTTTAGCCAATGGTGGGGACCTAGTCAGATGGCCCACCCTCTTAAGTTAGCGCCTGATCTGGATCTCAGGACCTTAGAACCGTGCTTCAATAAGACGAGTGGTTCTATGACCAGTAGTACTGCAGCAACAATAGGTTCTAGTCAAACTATAGTTCTAGAACATTTACAAGCTGGCATATAAAATATTGAAATTTCTGGCTCGAAATGATTAAGACATTCCTAATTAACTAAGTGCAATTTTTGCACGGGAAACACTATAACAACTAGAGTGCATTCGAAGGAGATGCTGACTCACGCCGTTTGAGCTCTGTCTTAGCAATGCATATAATGACGCCCGTGGCCTAGATATTAGAGTGGTTGACCTCCAACTGCAAACAAGCAAGAACTGTCGTAATATGAAGGCGTGTACTAACTCAGGCGATTCTGCCTTCTTGCACTCCAGAGTTATGGAGAAAAATATGTATTTGGGTGGCCTAGATATTTGTTGCCTTGTCCTAAAACTCATAGAACTTCTAGCCACCTATAATATGAATGGACGTACCAATTCTACATACTTGCGTTCCCGATTTATGGCTAAAATTGTGTTTTTCTGGATGCACTAAGTGACCCTATGGCCTCGATCTTTGACCTTTTGATCCCAACTAAGAATTCCCATAGCCACTCATAATCTCAAGGTATGTGCCAAATTTAGTGATTCTACCCACGTGTGTTCTAAAAGTAAAAAGGTGTATTTCGGGATGTGTTAAGTGACCATGTGACCACGATTTTTTACCCTTTGACTCCAAACTAAAACTATTTCTAGCCGCTCAGAATACCAATGTATGTGCCAAATTTGATGATTCTACCTTATCGGATTCCAAAGATATCTCTCGGATAAACACACACACACACACACACACACACACACACACACACACACACACACACACACAACACCCGCCCGCCCGCCCGCCCGCCCGCCCGCCCGCCCGCCCGCCCGCCCGCCCGCCCGCCCGCCCGCCCGCACGCACGCACGCACGCACGCACGCACGCACGCACGCACGCACGCACGCACGCACGCACGCACGCACGCACGCACAGACAGACAGACAGACAGACAGACAGACAGACAGACAGACAGACAGACAGACAGACAGACAGACAGACAGACAGACAGACAGACAGACAGACAGACACACACACACACACACACACACACACACACACACACACACACACACACACACACACACAGACAGACAGACAGACAGACAGACAGGCACGCACGCACGCACGCACGCACGCACGTACGTACGCACGCACGCACGCACGCACGCACGCACGCACGCACACACACACACACACACACACACACAGAGAGAGAGAGAGAGAGAGAGAGAGACGGCGCCAGTACTGGCCCAGCAAAATGCATTAACATGTTCGTGCGTAAATATTAGTAAATATGGATGGCGATGTGAGCAGTCTTGAACATACTTTTCAATAAATGGCTTAATCCAGCCGTGCATGTTCACTAAGCTAAAGTCATATTTGTCCTTGTCCTCAGAAGGTGCATCTATGAACTTCGCAACAGCTTCAAATGTATTCAGCAACTGTAATTTAAATAATAATAATAATAATAATAATAATAATAATAATAATAATAATAATAATAATAAATATAGCCGCAAGGGGTGGTGCATCGGGGGGGGGGGGGGGGGGGGGGGGGGATATATATTATGTTGTGCCAAGAGTTTTGAACTTTTGGCACAACATAATATATATATATATATATATATATATATATATATATATATATATATATATATATATATATATATATATATATATATATATATATATATATATAAATTGCTTGATTGATTGCTTGATTTATTCCACAATAAGCCATAGGCCCCTGAGTGTACATTTAAACATTTATATATATATATATATATACATATATATATATATATATATATATATATATATATATATATATATATATATATATATATATATATATATATATATATATATATATATATATATATATATATATATATATGTATTGACAATTAAATTAGTATGCTATGCAAGTATCTAAATGCCTAATCTTATTTCTAATACCGTGAATTTCTCTTTAGCGTTATATTCACAAACCCTTCAACACCATAAAAACATTTGTAAAGGCGGGCTTATACAGCTTAAACATGGCTTGGGCATATTATTTATACAGTTTTCACCAATATATAACATATTATACATGCCAAAATATCCAGACATATAAGTTAAGCTAGTGCCTCTTGTGTAACGTCCCGAAGCGCTTGAAATTGTACTCATATCAACTAACCCTTTAATGAACAATATTTTTCAAAAGAAAAATGTAATGTTCCAGTTCAAGAGTAAACTATTTCTATAATTTTACAAAACTGAATTAACAAAATTAACATTCCTCAAAACCACTGCAAAGACGGGTTTGGTCCTTTTGAACAATAATTGACAACATTTTTTCTTTGGTTAGCCAGTGCCCATTTGTAAGCAAGAGAATATTATTTTTTTAATTTACCACTGGAGGTCATTCCAGTGGGAAAATTTCAAGATTAGTTTCTTGATCTGCAACTGAACATTCTTCAATATTTTCGCCATCTTGGTCATTAATGGGTCAAAAGGGGTTAAAAGAAAACAACCCTTATCTTATGCTATCCGCATTCAGGTGGTAGAATATGCCATGCATTAGATATGCTTTTAGCTATACCCCGGGCATCTCAAGCTAAGCTCCACCCACGCATTGCCTGTGTTGGAATCAATCGATCCCTGCACTCACTGATTGCCAATTTCCAGTGAACTATACAGGTAACCAACCTGTAGACGATCGGTAGCATAGATGCCGTATATACTGGCTAGATGGCTCATGCGCATGTAAACCCTAACTATGGGGCTAGTTGTCGCAACCGCAGATGACGAGAGTTCAGTAAATCGCAATTGCCCACTGACTGGCTGACATAGACTAGCGAGCACGTACCCTGGCTGTCAGCCTAGAGGGACTCGTCGCTGCCCAATTCCACCACACGGCATTCCCTGTAGTAGTACTCTTAACTGGCAAAAGAGGGCGCTTCGAATGTATATCACCGTGTCAAACAAATCATGTCGAATGGCTCACATAGAATAACTGACACGCACGCACGCACGCGGGTCCTTCACAAATTACTAAATTATCTTTTGGTAATTTGAAAAGAATTTGAACAGACGCAATTTTACATATTTTTATCAGAAATAAAATTCTACTGGTTATATTAATCCGACACGTTATTCGACTACGTAATAGGTTTAATAACAAAAGCCTATTATTTTGGAGACTAGACATCCGGAGAAAATACCGAACTCTGAAATGGCGCATTTGAGAGGGGCGTGGCCGATCTAGCCAGTATACACGATATCTTTGATCAGTGGGTAAATTCTCTTTTGTTAATTAGAAAAGAAGCCGCAAATGTATATAATTTTATCAGAAAGAAACTTATATTGGCGATATCAATCTGACACTTTAATAGAGTTGGTAACTGAATTAATAACAAAAAACTTAATTTTAAGACTGATAAAATACTGAACTGAAATTCCGCATTCCAGAGCATAGATATCGTATACTGGCTAGATTGCTCACGCCCCTGACGAAAACCTGATCAGCAGCAGCAGCAGCTGCAGCCACAGCAGCCACAGCAGCAACGACGACGACGACGACGGCGACGACGACGACAACAACAGTAGCAGCAGCAGCAGCAGCAGCAGCAGCAGCAGCAGCAGCAGCAGCAGCAGCAACTACTGTTAACACTATATTGGTATTAATAGTTGTGGTTATACCTATTGCCTACTTACAGTAACTGACCACCGCGATGTCTATATGTTAAGTCTTGCCAATCTAAGGTCAAATTAATTTACATATTCACGCCACGAAAAATGTGTGTCTAGTGTAGATTAAATATAGTACCGCGTGTCTGCCGTCATCGCCGCCTGCCTGCGCCGCATCCAATGTAGATTCGCCTTTACCGAATCGTCACCAGCGGTCGCGACAACTATCTCCGTAGTGAGGGTGTGTGCATGAGCCATTTAGTAAGTATATACGATATATATGGTCATAACC